>OX451735.1:1015820126-1016317626 GCA_948472305.1 Vicia faba
TCTGAAAAGGTTTGTTCCCAACCTCTTCTCTCACTGGGGGATGATTAATGCCTTGATCCACAATTTTAACTTTTTGTTTCATCGATCTACATCCATCTTGGTGAAGCTTGTTGAGGAAGGCTCTTAGACCCTCTTGTCCTCGAGCTAAGTTTTGGATAAGAGCCATCTTCCCCAGCATCTGGATTCTCATTGCTTCTACCTCAGCTTGCAGTTGTTCCAATTGTTCATCCTTGTTGTTGTCAGGACGTTCCTTGGTTAGATTCAGGAGAAATTCCTTGAACTGGGTATCTTGAGCTTGGAGATCTTTGTTGTCTTATTGGAGAGCCATTACTGAAATAAACAGCGAGAACATGAGAAACCTGCTTTGAAACCTGCTTATGCAATGATATGTATTATATATGTATGCAATGTTTTCTAGGATCTCGCGGGGTAAACAAGGAAATGTCAGAAGTTGAATTTTGCAGCTTTGATTGAAGAAATTTGTATCGTTGAGAGTCCTTCTACGAGAGTCAAGCTGCATCACAGGCCCTCGAGATCTTTGAAATGGTTAAGGAAATGTTAAGGCATGATTGTTGTACCCTAAATTTTGCCCCTAACTTTTTCAGTTGCACTTTTATACCATATTTTGTCATTCAATCACAATCATTAATCAATAGCATCATTCATCACATTTGCATCCTATCTTTAAAGTTTGCTCTTATGTTATTGATTAATTTCTAATCAAAATACAAAAAAAAAAATTTTTGCCCTTGCATATTTATGTTTTGTAGGTACCAAGTTGAAGCATCTGACAAATAAGGATTTATGAGGCTTGTGTCGAAAGACAGCTTGTATCAATCCCGAAAGGTATGTATTGACTCATCTAGTTGTGTAAAACTAGCATGTGTCGACACATGCATGTATGTATCAACTCATCTAGTTGTGAAAAACTAGCATGTGTCGACACATGCATGTATGTATCGACTCATCCAGTTGTGTAAAACTAGCAGGTGTCGACACATGCATGTATGTATCGACTCATCCTGCTTGTACAACTAGCATGTGTCGACACATATGTGTTATGTGTCGACTTATGCAGTTTGTTGCATTCTGTAATGTATTGAAATAACAGTATGTATCGACACATAGAGGCATGTATCGACACATGTTGTGTTATATTGCTAGGACGTGTCGACGCATACCACCTATGTATCGACTCATAATAGCAAAATGCAAGTGTTTTTGTGAAAATAAGCCAGCAATTTCAAACTGTTATCTTTTTGGCTCCAATTTTTTTCTGCATAATTTGAAATTATATCATTAATTCAAGTTTGGATCCAAGAATCAATTACCAAATTACCACTAATCCCAATTCTAAAACTCTATAAATAGAGACCTCATTTCATTCAAATCACAAGCTTTGGATAGCCAAACTCATCTTGCTAAAAAATCTCTCAATTCCCTCCATCTACCAAATTCACTCAAAGCTCCATTTTCAAAAGTTAGTAAGCTTTGCATTGAAGCTTACTAATCTTTGAGCTAAACCTTCATCCAAACACTTTTTCTCCATCAATTCTCTACATCCAAGCTTTGGTAATTGATTCTTGTGGTTGAATTGAAGCAAATTCTGAAGTTGTTTGATAATTCTCAAATTCTACCTTTGGTAAGTTGGATCATCATCTTTCACAATGTGATCTCTTGTGGATTTCTGGTTTTGATTCATTGAGCACTATTTTATGATTCCATTAGTTCTATTTGCTCATTATTTGATGGAATTTTCATTCTCAATTGGATCCATGATCATAAGGTGTTTGATGAAAAGTTGGAACAAGAATTTGATCCTTGAAATGTTGTTTTCTACTGATTTTTAATAGGCTGCAATCAATTGTTGTAACATTGCAATTGATTGTCACAAAAAATTGATTTGATAAAAAACTGCACTGATGCAATAGGTTGCTGTCTAGGCACAATTGATTGTAACAGTGCCAAAAATTCTTTTTCTGCCTTATTTTGGGGTTGTTTTGACTCAAATATTTTTCTGCTCACTCCTTTGATTGTTAGTTTGGATTACAATTTTAAATGTCCAATTTGTCATTAAACTCAATGGACTTTGTGATGTAGATGAAGTTGGATAAATGTTCATCAATTCAAATCTACCTAAGAGTGAATTATTTAATTCACTTTTGGTGCTTTTGATTAATGATATGTTTAGTACTTTAATCCATCTAGAGGAGTGGTTGAATTTAAAGATGAAAGAATTTTGAAATGGTGATCCAAATTAGCTTATCATTCCCCTCCCTCTTCATCTTATCCCCTTCTTTTCTAATTGTTCTACATGTTAAGGGATGGTGATCTCTATATCATTTATCCAAACATGAAGTACATAGATTACCATTGATCGGCCTCAAAATAAGTGTGACTTCTACATAAGTCCACTTACAATTGCTTAAC
This sequence comes from Vicia faba, assembly GCA_948472305.1. Lineage (NCBI taxonomy): Eukaryota > Viridiplantae > Streptophyta > Magnoliopsida > Fabales > Fabaceae > Vicia > Vicia faba. Next base: position 1,015,822,557 of record OX451735.1, read on the forward strand.
ATAGCGCTATATTTCGTCCCGATTCGAATAAATGATCATTTGTGGCCCAAACTTATGATTGCAAGCCCAAGTATGTTAATTTGATCTCTTTGATCCAATAACCTTGAGATTCATTGTGTGGAGGCTTTGGTTCTACCAATCCTCTAATGGATCTACAACACCTTTGGTTAATGCAGATCACTTAAACATCGTTGATCATTACATGTTACTTGTGAGAATTCTAAAATGGATGATATACTTGACAAAAAGCAAATGCAACTTGTTGTGTGGAGGATTTGGTTCTACCAATCCTCTAATGAGTTCCAAATGATAGTTTCAAGATGGTCATCCAACTAACCACTAATTACTAATAATTGACTTTACTTTATGCTTTTATTTTTTATGCTTTATGTACCATTTACTTTTTGCATTTACATTTCATGCTATTTTCACCTTTGCTCACTTGAGCATTTACTTTTATGTCATTTTTATTTTTCTCACTTGATCTTTTCTTTTCCTTTTAAATACACTTAATAATCAACATGAACCATAAAAGTCATTAATGATACTTGGACTACTTGGTTACTATCCTTTGCATTATGGAGTGATGAACTTCTTGGACTTAGGAATAGAAACCTTGGCTTATATTGGAGACCTTTTGACCTCAATGGATATTTTGTCTGGAGCTCTTGGGGTTTACCTCAAGACATTTGGTTGTTTGTTTGTTTTGTGTGCAGGTTATTGTGATTACATACTTTGTTTGTAATCTGGAATTCACCCGTATACAGCCGTTACTTTGCCCAATTTTTTCGAAGACTTAATACATTTGAAGCTTGGTTCTCTCAAGAGGTCTAGTATATTTTCTTGCTTATTTTCACTCCAAAGAATGGGGATTCTACATTGGCTCATAATGTCAAGTATCGGCTTCTTGTGGGTTAGACGGTTCTCCTCCTTAGCTTTTACCTTATGCTTTAGGATAGTCCCTTCATCTCCTCCCATCTTCTTTAATTTTCAAAACCTTCTCATCTTCTTTCAAAATCTTCTTTGTTTATAAACTCGAATCGCTTTCATAATAAACCTCGACTTTGTCGAACGCCTTTTCTTTAAACAAACATCAATACATTTAATCATACTTTGACATCTTTCAAAATTAAAAAAAAATACTTCAACTCCTTCAAACTCTTTTGTGCGCTCGAGCAACTTTACCATTTAAACCTTTTTTCAAGATAAGACATGATTCATTGATAGTCGAGCAACATTCTCCTATCCCTATGGTTATAAAGGTGTCGACTTTTCCACTTGAGTACTAGAGGCGTTCTCAAACCCTCACTCTTGCTGACGCATGGTCCATCTTTCTTACACCTTGTGGGCGTTAGTCGAGATTTCTCTCCTAACAATGACGACTTGTCTCCTTGTTTAAAAATCAACCAACAGACAAGTCTTTTCTAGAGGAACTACATGTACCTTGATCCCCTATTGCACGAAAGGTAGTACGTAGGCACTAAAGGTTCACAACTGCGGCAGGTGCAAAAATCATAAAAATATTTCTTTTCTCACCTCCACCATCCATTTTATACATAACACATTTTCATAGCCAAAATATACATATTTTTCAAAGAGGTTCCTGTGGAGTATCGTAGATATTTAGGGTGCTAATACCTTCCCTTTGCATAACCAACCCCCTTACCTTGAATCTTTCCCCATTTTTTTGGGTTATTGGCTCTTTTCCCATTCCTTTGGAAACAATAAAGCGCGGTGGCGATTTTTATTTTGATTTATAAAGTCTAGTCAATCCAATGGCTTAGTCTTGAACATTTCTACCGCTACAGAAAAATGGCGACTTCACTGGGGATAGATTGACCTCTTGGTGGTCCATCCCTAAGTGGGTTGAGCCTATCTTTGTTTATATCTGTATACGTGCTATTGTTGTTTATGTGTTATATTTTGTATATATGTTTGTCTGGATTTTCCTGGTTTATAGGGTGCTTGGGGATTTCTTATAAGTCCTTTACCCGGACTTTGGGCAAACTTAAGATAGGACGGGCGGTATAGTCATGTTAACTTTGAGGGAGTAATCCCAAAAAAGGAGGCATGAGATCCCCCACTCAGTGGAGGCCCCTTTGACTGTAGTGTCGTTTACCGAGTAATTAGGAAGACGTACTACTTTCGACCTGGGAGACTACTGAAGCTGAGGACCGTAGATTACCTAACCCATCTTGGCCTTTTAGGTGTAGTGCGGAAGCTATGATAGAGTAATCCAGAAATAGTTGTCACACGATACTACGCTCGTACGAGTCTTTCCTGAGAATATTGCTAATTACTGAGTTAATCGGGACGTTGGTAGTATCCAAAGGAAGGATGTAGACTCTGAGAACCTCTTAGAACCTTGTTCGGAAGGTGATAACCATTAGTCCATACCTTATGGGTTGTACCTTTGACTCCAGGCTCGTGACTCTGAACCATGTGATCCTGTTACTGTGCAGTGCATTTCATAACATTGCATATCATTTGCATCCTCTACATCATTCTACATACATCCAGGTTGTTCAGGATCTTATTCCCAGTTTCTTCTTTCTTCTAGTTAGTCGTCTACCGTCAAGCTGATTCCTTAACACAACTACGGGACTAGAGCTGCTGTCAGATTGAGAATGGAAAACCAAGAACAACACAACATGGAAGTCAGAATGGAAATCGACGAGTTGAAGTCGGGCATGACCAAACTTACTGAGATGATGCAAGTCATAATTTCCAGAGGAGAGCCACCTCAAAGGACTGTGATATCTGAAATCCCAACCGCTGTTGTTGACACTCAACCTATCCAACATACATCTACAGCATGGCCAGAGTTTGGATTACCACAGAATTACTCTCTGCCTATTGCAATTACTTCAATGGTTGGACAGTCTTCCCGACCAGTCTTTCAAGCTCCAGTTTCCACTGAACCTCAGCCAATCGTTCATACTGCTTCTCGTCAACCTACTGCACAAGCTGCTTTTGGGAATCCTCTCTTTGAGTACCATGCTGACAGTCCTCGAAGTGTGAGCCAAGGAGACTTTGGTGAGTTTGAAGAGTTCAAAGAAAAGTATCAGACTTTGGATAAGAGACTCATAGCTATGGAAGGAAATGAGTTCTTCAGTGTTGATGCTAACAATATGTGCTTGGTTTCTGATCTGGTTATGTCTGCAAAGTTCAAGACTCCCGAGTTTGAGAAATATAAGGGGCATACTTTTCCAAGAAGTCATTTGGTGATGTACTTTTGAAAGATGTCTGCTTACACCAAGAATGACAAGCTGCTTATCCATTGTTTCTAAGACAGTCTGAGTGGAGCTTCATTGAAATGGTATATGGGGCTTGAGAAAGGTCGTATCCAATGCTTCCAAGATCTTGTTGATGCTTTCATAAAGCAATACAAATACAACCTTTACATGGCACCTGATCTTCGCCAACTGCAAAATATGTCTCAGAATGAGAAAGAATCTTTCAAGGAATATGCTCAACGATGGAGAGAATTGGCATCTCAAGTTGAACCACCTCTGGCATAGAAAGAGTTAACTGGTTTGTTCATGGATACTTTGTCCCCCTTCTTTTGGGAGAAGATAATTGGTAGTGTGTCCTCCAGCTTCACAGACCTGGTGACTATTGGCCAGAGAATAGAAGAAGGAATCAAGAATGGTAAAGTTTCTAAAGCTGCAGAATCTTCTAATGGTGCAAAGAAATACCTTGGGAACTTTCAGAAGAAGAAAGAGGTAGAAGCTAATGTTGTCTCAACTGAGAGAAGAAGACCTCGCCATAGGCCTCAACACACTGATCAACCACAAGTAACGGATGTTACTCCTGCAATCAATACTCAACCAGTTCAGGTTCCTCAACAATAGAATATTGCACAAAATCAGAATCGGAATAGGGCTCAATTTGATCCCATCCCTATTACGTACACTGAATTATATCCTGCATTGGTGCAGAAGGGCTTGATTACAACTAGGCCTATGATTCCTCGAAATCCTCCTCCAGTCGGGTTCAGATATGACCTTCACTGTGAATTTCATCAGGGAGCTGCCGGTCATGATTTAGAAAGCTGTTATGCATTGAAAAACAGAGTGCAGGAATTGGTGAAAACCAATTTTCTTACATTCAAAGAGGCAGGTCCTAATGTTATCAACAATCCTTTGCCAAAACAAAGTGGCTGAAGACTGAGTCGGGATACCCTCAAGTCACCTCCTAAAGCTAGTGTTTCAGACAGGACAGCTCATCCTTGTTACAGATTAGTCACTAGGCCATGTTTCTTTCTGTTTGCATTTTTACCTTTTTATGTTAGAATTGTTGCTTTCAAATTCTGTTTGTACTTTCATGTTAAGTTTAATGAAATGAGCATTGTAATGTTTTGATTCAAATAATTTTCATTTACTGCTTTCAAATATATTTCTCTTGTTTACTCCCTTTATCAAGCTTTTGTTTATTCAAATATTTAAGGGAGGATGATGAAAACGAAATACCCATAATTGTTGTTGGTATGCTTTCAAATAAAACTTTGCTAAGGATATGCATGCATTGTTTCAACTCCCAAACACTGGAGTAATAAGGAAGTTAATCCCTCGTTCAACCCTTTGAGCCTAGAAGTTGGAGTTTCTTTCTATACGAAAAAATATGCAATCTTAACCTGGGGATGGGTAGTTCTCAGTTAATTTGGTTGTGCATTCAATTACAAGAGAAATCATGCAAGACACCTTTCAATAAAGGTCGTGATCAAGCTTTCCTTTGCACATATCAAGAAGTGTCAAAGCTGCTCTCAAACAAAAAAATGACGAAGATGGTTCCCCGTAATCATTGAGCAAGGCAATCATTATCTTTCCAAAAAAGAAAAATGAAATGAAAAGAAAAACCAAAAGAAAAATCCCGCTAAGTCAAAACCTATGAAGGAGACTTAGGCAAAAACTGGGGCATCCCACTGATTGTAATCTCAAATGAAACAGTTCAGGAAAAAATTGGGAATAACAAACTCAATTAGAAGAGGTCTTCAAATCCTCAAAATTCTCCACCAGAGTTGACAAAAGTCCTCAAAACAGCAAAAAATATGTAAGAAGAAATGACTGTCATTCTCAAGAATCCTTTAGCTTTCGAGCCATCGTCATTGCTACCATCAGTGCAACTCCAAATTCTCTTGGAAACTGAATGCATATTCTAAATTAACTGAACGTAGGGCTGAAGAACATAACGAAGATTGGGTTGGGTACAAATATACTTTGAGCCTTTATCCTTTATTTCTTAAATCGTGAACCAGACCACGTTACAACCCTCAAAAGACCTAATTGAAGCCAGGTTTCTTTTGAAAGCATACTACAACAAGGTTGCGTAAACTGACTCCTATGATCTTTTGCGAATCATTTGTTTTGGTTTCATACTTTTGTTTTCACTTTAAAAGTATAAACCATTGTGTTTTAACCAGTGATGCATTTTCTATACACCAATAACATCATTTCAAAATGATTTTGGATTCAAAATTTTTGCATGAACTTTGCATTAAAATTACCATGTTTGAATAAACAATTTTGCTTGCAAACAAGTTTTCCTCGTCAAGGAATTTCAAAAAGCTGAGAAACTTGGTCAGTGACCCTGTCAGGGGAAAGTATCCTCCAGATCCATTTGTGAATCAGTTCTAGATTTGCTGCTCAGTGCAAGTTTTCTCAGATTTGACATGATTCATTGATAGTCGAGCAACATTCTCCTATCCCTATGGTTATAAAGGTGTCGACTTTTCCACTTGAGTACTAGAGGCATTCTCAAACCCTCACTCTTGTTGACGCATGGTCCATCTTTCTTACACCTTGTGGGCGTTAGTCGAGATTTCTCTCCTAACAATGACGACTTGTCTCCTTGTTTAAAAATCAACCAACAGACAAGTCTTTTCTTGAGGAACTACGTGTACCCTGATCCCCTATTGCACGAAAGGTGGTACGTAGGCACTAAAGGTTCACAACCGCGGCGGGTGCAAAAATCATAAAAATATTTCTTTTCTCACCTCCACCATTCATTTTATACATAATACATTTTCATAGCCAAAATATACAGATTTTTCAAAGAGGTTCCTGCGGAGTACCATAGATGTTTAGGGTGCTAATACCTTCCCTTTGCATAACCAACCCCCTTACCTTGAATCTTTCCCCCTTTTTTTGGGTTATTCGCTCTTTTCCAATTCCTTTGGAAACAATAAAGCGCGGTGGCGATTTTTATTTTGATTTGTAAAGTCTAGTCAATCCAATGGCTTAGTCTTGAACATTTCTACCGCTACAATAATGTTATGATGTGTATGCTATTCTTTTAAGAAATGGTGCGAAGTGATGTAAGCAAGTAAACCCTGCAAGAAATCCAATTTATTGGATAATAATTGTAAACAAAACCTGCAAGGAACTCATGTTGTCAAGTAATAAAACTCTGCAAGTAGTTCAAGTTGAAAGCACACAAGTCAAGCAAACAACCTTAGGTTTAGGCTTGCATGGGTTTAAGGTCGTACCCTCTTGAAGTTTAGTTGGTTTCAAACCTTTCTTAGAAAAGTAACCGGGTTCTAAAGATTCTCAATATCACTGATCATCCTTTATCAGACATTGTTTCAGCTCAAGCAATCTTTTCTTGCAGCCGAAATATCCCGAAAGTATGATCACAATGAGTGTAGCATCGAGTATAAACCAACCCTCAGTTTTATACCGAGGCCGGCTATCTCACTACTTTCTAATGGCCAAGTTTGTTCAACTAAGGTTCTAAGGTCCGTTAGTGCTTCACGACACCGCGCGGTGGCTCCGTATTCTCCTCGTTTCCACACGAAGGATACCGGTACCAACCAAAGTGTCACACCAACAAAGCCATCGCTTAAACCATATCGGTCTACACTGTATAGTCTCCATGATCTATTTTTGTTTACCTAAAGAGTGTCCCTAGATTCGGGTGTAGGATCTTCAACAATACCCAAACAAAAACCCTTAAAGATAAAGCAGGAAAAACAAACAAGAAAGCACTTTTAAAAATGACCTAGATCCTAAGGTAAACCCCACTTTATTTTTACTCCCCAGCAGAGTCGCCAGTTCTGTGATACGGTGGCAGAACCGACTGTTAATACTGGTTTGTGTTTTTTGTTCGCAAATGTCGCGGTAAGCAAGAGTCTCCATTGACTTTTATTTCATCCAATAAAGGAAAAGGAAAAAGAACAGAAAAAACCTTTTTCGAGATATTTCTGAGTACGGGGGGTAGATTATAGAAATGGAAGGTGTTAGCACCCTTTCTATCCGCGGTTTTCCATGGGCTCTTAGGTACTTGCTCATTTTTAAATTGCTTGTGTGTGCTTGCTTTGAAGAGTTTTGTTTTACTTTGTTTTAACCCTTGTTTCTGTCCTCAAGAGTGTTATGGAGTTGTTTTTGAAAACTTTGTTTGGGAAAGTGTTGGTGTGAAAAAGTTTTTGTTTGTTTGAGCAAGTATCTAAGAACTAATCTACCTACTCGAAAAAAGTCTGTTTGTTTTCCTTTTGGACAATGCTATCCCATTATTGAGAAATAGGTAGCATCGTTGTTGGAGTTTTTTAGGGACATTCGAAGGGACATGTACGATCACAAAAGCAATGTTAGGAAATGTTAGTAATCATCCTAAAGCCTTAAAGATCTTTTTCCGAGCAAACATCCGAATGGGTCATTTTAGATCTTTCGGGGATAGAGGACAACCACTAACAAACCCTATACTTCATGATCGTTTATCGAAGGCAACCGGAGTGGAGTAAACCCTAGGAGTGAGCATGTGCGAGTGTAATTTTAAGTTAATTTTTCTTTGCACATTTAGGGCTCTCTACCATATTAATTTTCAGTTAGTCTTTTCATACAATCCTATTAACATACAGCTAAGCAGTTTATAGTTTGCAGAAATTAAAAGTGCGGAAAGTTTAAAGGTCCTAGCTATTACAGGGCTTTTGCAGATACATAATTATCTTGACTTTAAAATAAAAATGCGGAATTTAAACCCTAATTACTATTACAACCTCGAAATAGTTACAATAATAATAAAAGGAAATTAAAAAATGCGCGTGGCGAATTAAATGCGGATTTTTTTTTAAGAATCCTAAAAATCTAATTGAAAAATATTTAGGTTAGTTTTTTGAGAAAAAAATAGGTTATGTACACAAAAACCTAATTTCTAATTAATTTAAATTATATAGGAAAATAATTAAATTGCCCTAAATAATTACACTAACTAATTAATTAAAAAAGATGTTATGAAAAAAAAGATTTTTTTTATGTTTTTGGTGATTTTTTGATTTAATAAAAAAACAATTTTGGGTTATTTTGTAAAAAAGGGAAATAGTTAGTAAATAATTAAAATAAGGAAATAAAATAGAAAAAAGAGAGATTTGGGCTTGTTTGTGAAGCTGGAAAGGGAGGTGTAAGTCTGAATTTACTAGGCCCAATAATGCCCAAGCCCAATTCTTGCGCGTGATTCAATGTACCCTCTTTCGGATGGCATACCATGGTCCCCTCTTGTATGGGATGTTGGATTGGTGAGAGAAATGATCCATTGGCTGGATTGTTGGGGTGCAAGATAGGCTCCTGGAAGCATAGTGTACGTGATGTGCAATTAAATGGTAAGAAAACAACAAAAGGTTGGGACCTGGGGACGAACCCAGGTCCTTTCGCTTCCAAACATATGCCTTTGCCACTGGATCACATGTGTTCAATTGTTAATAGGATACTAACAATATATAATATATGAATACATAGTGGATCACTGGAAAATAAAAAACGCACGCCAGCTATTTGAATGGCCCAATGATGATTAGCCACGTATCTTCTTCTTCCCATGTCCGTCGTTTTAGGCCTGTAACCTTTACCTACGGCCAATTGATCCTCTGATCACAATTTTATCCTTCATTAGGGCCAATTGTTCCCGCATTTGAAAGACCCAAAACAACAAGGAAAACCCTAGCTATGGCAAGTATACATACAGGCGTTAAAACTTTAATTAAAGGGTCTAGACACGTAGCAAACATGATAACAAACAAGAATGTACCATTAAAACATGCTCATGATGCTAGAATCATAATAATCGGATTTTGAAAATTAAGTAAACTGTGGCGATCGTATGTCCTGTTTCTGGGCTTGGGAGGACTGGCAAATGATTGGAACGTGTTCTGGAGATGCCCAGGGATCGATTGATGGCTTTGAAAGTCCTTGAATCGGCCTCTAAACTAGAAATCGGTCTACCACTTTTTGGATAATTTTTCAGTTTTTGTTTGCAGCTTTTACGACCTCTCATCCCTTTTTTGTGCACTGGTTGTGTTCCATATATGTAATAGAACGAATTAGGTCAACAAAAACAGTTGGTATCTTTTTTATTCATGGAGATTTGATTTGGTTTTTTATCTTGTATGATATGCTTCTATATCAAGCAAAATCATACCATTTTCATCCCAATCATCCTTGGAACAATTTGATTTGGTTTGACAGCATATTTTCATTATGATTCCATTCAAAATCAGACCAAAAACAAATCTTCCATATTTTATATCATTTATTTGATTTAATTTGGCTTTTAAATGATAAAAAATCAAAATAAATTAAATAAATAAAGTCAATAATATATGGTAGAGTGTTTGGGTATTGGATCATGTTGAAAGCATAATGCAAGCTTAAAAAGTTAAGCCCATTTGGCAAAAAAAATGTATTTGTGAGCACTTTTGACTTTTGGCAATTTTCCAAAAAAAGGTCAACTTTGACAATGCATAACTCTTCCAATTTTAACCCTAGAGAGGTGTTCTTGGAATTTTTAGAAAGCTTAGGATGTCCCCTAAATAACCCTTTTGGTCTCATATCAATTGGGTCTTCCATGTTCATGTAAGAAGCTTTGACCCAAAAGGTGTTTTTGTTGACTTTTCAAAAGGACCTATAATGTAGAAATTTATATCTTTTGATGAGTATATATTTTGAACTTGAGGGATTAAGATGAGTTGTAGTGAATTTTATCCTCTTCAAAATGAGCCTTGGATGGAAAATTTATGATAAAGTATGAAGAAGTTATGCTTGGTCAAAGTTTGGTTGACTTTTCCTAAGAAACCCTAATTTAGCAACTTTTAAGTTTTGATGAATTAGGAGCATTCCTTGAGGAATCATGATCAACACTTTATCAAATGATGAATATCACTTCAAAATGTTTATGTTGACCAAAAATCTGGAAGTTTGACTGTATGTGGGCCGCAGTTGACTTTTGACCTAATATAGTCGATTCTCAAGCATCTGAGCAATTGACTGAGCAAACTTCTTGTGCAAGGCTTGAAATTTAACATGGATGATATTGAGAACATATTGGGACCATGGAAGGAATTTGGGACCTTTGGAGTTGACACATCTTGATAAAAATGGAAACCCTAGTCTGAGGTACATTGTCTTAGGAGAGAGTTTGTTTGATCAACTCTTAGGCATCCTTGAGCAAGTTAAGGACCTCAATGGGCCTGTATTGAGTAAAATGAGAGGGAAAATTTTGGGGTAAAACATGGAGCAAGTTTGGCAGGGTGATTATGGATATTCAAGCTTGGGAAAATGAATGGGATAGTACATGTATTTATAGGAGAAGCGAATGGGATCAAAAGGAAGAGTGAATGATGCGTTTTGGAGGGAATTCGTGCAAACCTGATGCACGAGTGAAGTGTGATCCAAAATTCACCAAAACTCATTGAATTCTTGAGTTTTAATGCACTAATCCACTTAGGAAAGTTGGATAATCATGTTTATACCCAAAACGCGTGTTAATTTGAGGTTTAGAGGTTGTAACATGAAATTCAAATTTTGAATTGCAAGGAAACTTCAATTCCAAGTTACCATTTTTGAAACAATGGCATTCTCAGCTCAAGGGTTCTTGAGGTATGATTCTTGATGCTTTAGAAAGATGAGGTTACAAGCTTTGCAATGGAAAAATAATGGAGTTAAATGGGTTCTTGAGCTGAAAGTTACATTGAATCAAAGTTGGAGAAAAATGGTTGACTTTACATACTTAGAAATATTTCAAATTCTTCTTCAAAAATGACCTATAATGTCTTGCATCCAAACATGGCCTTCCTCGTGGAATTTTCTCTTGAACAAAAAAGATGGAATGAAGCAAATCTCTTAAATGACATTTTGAAACTTGAATCATTCAAAATCTCCAAAATTTGAGCAAGTTATGACTTGTTGAAGTTGGCAAAATTTCATAAAATGGCCTATAATCTTTTGTTTCCTTAAGAAAACTTCCATCCATTTTCTCACTTTGAACATAAAAGAAGGCGTAAAGTTAACATCCTCAAGATCATTTTTGAAAAAGAATAGGCTTAAGGTGATAAAAATTGACCAAGTTATGATCATTTGAAGTCACACATGGAAAATTGGGGATTCATCTAGAGGACTTGTAATCTTTCTTCTTCACCAAGTTTCTTCCACATGAAAACTCCTTGGAACTTTTGAATTGATTTGTTGATAACCATTTGAAGAGACGAATTTCTTTGGAATCATTCAAAAATACCAAAAGGTGAGAAAGATATGCTCCTTTGAAGTTCAAAACCCTGGCTCCTAGATCAAGAAAATGCTTTGAAGAACTTTGACAAGATTGAACAAACTTCTTGTACCAATATACTTGGTTTGTGAATAGAAGTTGTTGAGGATGATAATATGGACTCATAGCTACCAAAACCACTTCCATATCTTGAAATTTGAGAGAAATATGCTCTTGTGACCAATGGGAACAAAACCTTGTCCAAACATGACAACTTCTCCAATCAAACCCCTTATACTTTTGAGTCAAATCTAATAACCTTTAAATGTGATGAACCAAAGCAACCTTGCCATTCCAATTCTTCCAAAACCAATCCAATGATAAGGTTTTAACTTCTCAAGCTTTATTGACTAGGGCATGGAAATAAACTCATGAACCCATGGGGTAACTTGTTAAATCTCATTGCCTTTACCTACATGGATAACAAGCAAGACAAACCAACATTGCATTTTATTATTTAAATGAAGAAATCAAAATAATATTCATGATCACAAAAGGAACATAAGTCAAGGTGCTTGGTAATCCCTCAAAAGGGAAATACCTAATGTAGGGAAGGGAACCAAGAATCCTAGTGTGATCTTGTTGTGAATAAATCAACATGGTATGATGAAGGGATCTTAGGGGAAAAAATTGGGATACAACAGTGGGTGTTGAACCCTTGCCCTTAGTCTTTCCCACTTCCTGCCATGCCACTGCGCCAGCGCTGCGTATGTGTCAAGGGAATGGAATCAACGCGCTTTGTATCATAATCTGTAAAATATGAAAAAAAAAGTGAAAAAAACCTCAAAATACCAAAAGTTAGGGACCGAACCCACACCTTGGTGTAATAATGCCTTAACGTGCGCGTCCTTGCCACTGGGGTGGCTGTACATCCGGTGATATAAGCGAAAACAAATCATTATATAATAAAACAAAATGATTGAACTGGAGAAGCACTGGAACCCTAGCTCTGGTCATTTTCTCCGGCGACTATATTTCTTCCAACCTACAAAACAACCATTGTTAGAGATCCAAAGGGACCCTACCCCCCTAAATCAAGCCCTGCGAGTTTATTGGGAGTGTTATTTTTGGCTGATTCACGCTGGTTTGTGAGGTATGACAAAAATAATGTGGATCAGTGTAAGCATGGCAGTTCATGGTTCTGGTAGCATGGAGGCCATGCAATTGGTCTAACTCGAACCTTGAGATATCAGAAGCATGTTAAATAAGTTAGTACACATTAAAACATAATGAAAGCAAAGATATGAATTCATGAAATATAGGGTAACGGAAGATGCATGGAATGTTGTTTTTGTGTGGTTTGGATCACCAAGTTTTATCCTTTCTTACCCTAGAGAGCTTTTGGAAGTGAATGGAACGGTTGGCTTACCTTGAGAGTGGCAGTAATTAGGGTTCTAAGATTGCCTTAGTTTTGATATTTTTTGAGATTTTTTGGGATGGCTTCTTATAAGTATTTTTCGTGTCAGGGTTTGTCTGAATGAATGAGATATATGGAAGAGAATTAGGTTAAAAGATAGTGGACTTGGGCTTTGTAAGAAAGAGCCTTGATTTTATCTAATTTATTTTGAATTTAAAATGAATAAAAATCAAAATAAATAGAATAAAAAGGTCAAGGGGTGCATGAATAGGATCTGAGGTTCATTATAATTTGCACAACACGTTTGGACCTTGAAACAATAGCCCAGTAGCCCAAAATTCCAAGTTTGATCATTTTTGGTTTCATGCATTTTCTCAAAATTTCCAAACTTGCGCCAATCATAACTCTCTCCATTTTTATCATTTGAAGGTGATATATGACTTTTTGGAAAGCTCAAGATGTCCTCTACATTCTTTATTTTTATAAATTTTTCATTTGAAGATTTATCTTGATGTAAGTTGCCTTGACAAAAAGTGTCTTTTTGTTGACTTTTGAAATGACTTATAATGTATTGGCCCATATCTCTCAAATGAAGCACTTTTTAGACTTGATCTTAGAGAGACAAAGTCGTAGAGAATTGAATTTCCTTCAAAGTGAGATTTAATTGAGAAAAATATGATGAAGCATGTGGAATTTATGCTTGGTCAAAGTTCAGTTGACTTCTCCTTAAGAAAACCCTAATTTGGAAACTTTTGACTTTTAATGAATTGAGAGTTTTCTTGATGAATCATGATCAACCCTTTATAAAATGTTGAATATGACTTCAAAATATGGATTTTGACCAAAAATCTTGAAGTTTGACTGTATGTTGACCATAGTTGACTTTTTTACCTGATATAGTTGATTTTTAATCATCTGAGCTATTGATTGAGCAAACTTGTGATGCAAGGCTTGAAACATGGTATGAGAATTCTAGGAGACATATAAGAAACCTTAAAATCCACTTGAGTCCTTAGAAACCCAATCTTCCTTGTGAAAAATGAAACCCTAGTTGTAGGTCCATTACTTAGGAGGAGAATTTGTCTGATCAGTTCTTGATTAACCTTGAGCAAATGAAAACCCTGGGAGAATGTCTTGAAGAAGTGGGAGGGAAATTTTTTGGGTACAACAGTAGTCATTACGAATATTTAGATCAGTTCATTGTAGGGTTTATTGCGTACATTTTGAATTAATCTAGGTCAGAATATAGGCATGTTAAACATTGTGATTGGAATGAGATTCAAATGTGAAAAAATATGGATCCTCGATGTTATGAGATTTAAAGGAAAACTAAAGATTTATGAATGTTGTTAAATTCCTCTACACGGATAAAGACTTAAATTGGAACAAGATGAATTGTAATGTATTTGGTATATTAGCATTCTTGAGTTGGAGGATACTTAACATTTGTTTGATGCTAAGTGAGAGTGAAGTAAACTATGTAATGTGTTTGAGCGGTGGTGTCTCATTGATGATATCGAATGCGAAGGAAATTCTGGAAACATTTATAAACCTAAAAGGATATTATTGGACCATAGTTCTTTAGGTGACTTTGAGAACAAGTTCTAAAGAAACGCTATTATAGTTTGGTAACGATGGTTTATGCTCCATCATGGTTGTCAGCTACCTATTGAAAAATTGGGGAACTGAGAAACCTTAATCTCTTGTTGATAGTAGACGAGATCTCTTTGGATGTGATAGATTTATCTTTTTAGCTTGTTATTTTTTAAAGTGATTGACGTTATATCGAGAGGATATCCGTTCACTATTTCACGTGAGCCTAATGGAAAAGTGGCTAAGAAAGAGTTGGGACTTATTGAACAGTTCAGATACTTGATTATGGTTATGTTGATGTTTTTATTACGGTGTTGCCGTGTCATAAAATGATAGAGACTATTTTCATGTCGTAGGACTTTACATTCTTAATCTATGATGTAACCTTGTTTCCTATGGCAAGGGTTTGAATACGAGTAGCTCATTCCTATGAAGGAAAATTAAAGAAGTGTTGCCTATGGTGATGGTAATGATAGCGTTGTGTTCCGATTCAAGAGTGAACAAGATCCTAAGGTGGTAGATCATGTTCTCTAGGGTGATGGAACAAGGAGTGAAATGAACATGTGCGTTCATAAATCGATAGAAATGCATCCCGTTGGATTATTGTGGTTGACTATGTGGAATGTTGGTTAGTGGTGTTCGAAAAGTTACCAAGAATGATATGCTAGCTAGAGGATATGATGCAAGAGTCGTATCCAAATTTTTTCGCATCAGATAACTTTCGAGGACTAAAATGTTCTAAGTGGGGGAGAGTTGTAACGCCTCGATTTTATTTAAATTGTTTTTCATAATTTGATTATGTGATTTTATGCATTTATATGCGTTGATGGGTGTTTTGATGTGTTGTGATACCCTTGGAATATGGTAGTTGCCTTAGAAATATAGAAATTAAAGTGTTGGGGTGTTGTGAGTAATTAATTAGTAATATTAGTTAGTAATTATTTTATTTAAATAATTTAGTTGGAATTATTTAGATTTAAAAATAATTATTTAGAATTATATTAACAATCAAATGGGATAAAATATATAGAGATATTGAGAGCAACGTGGTAATTATCATGAGGTTAGTGAGGGTAAGAAAGGAATATAATAATAGGAGTCTAAGGGTTAGACTAGTAAAACAAGGAAGTAGAGAATTGGATAGGAATTTGGATCGACCGTGAAATTGGAGAAAGAGGAGAAGAGGAGAATAGTGCACCAAGAGACTAGGGAAAGAGAGAACTAATACTAGAAGCTTGGGAACCATCAATCTAAGGTAAGGGTGGGGTTCCAAATTTATAAGGGCGTTGTATAAGGATGGGCATGTTAGGGATTGTGATGGCTATAATTGGTGTGTACTCTTGTTCATGAATTTTCTCTTTTGAGTGATTAAATCAATGTGATAAATTATTGATATTGTACCAAAAAAATTTCCCTCTTTTTTATTAAGTCATTTATAAAGGACCTCCAATTCTCAAGGATTCTCAAGGAATTGATCAGACAAAATCACCTCTGAAACACTGAGACCACAAACTAGGGTTTTGACTAAGAACGACTAATCATTGACTTTTGACCTAATACATGACTTAATGGATTGAAGCATAATCTCAAAGACTAAAATATAACATGTTGACCCAATTCCATGGCTTAAATAATTTCTAGAGATCAGTGGATTGATAGTTGAAACTTTGTCAACTGATGCAAAGTCAACTGATACACCAAAAGTCCAACTTTGACTTTTCCGTCAAAATTTGATTTTCAAAGATCACAATTCATTAAGACATTCAAAATAAAAAGATTGATCATCAAGAATTCAAGAAATTCAAAAGTCAATGTGGAAGGTCAAACTTTTCAAGACATAGAAATTGTTCTAAGTGTTTTTTATACATGATAATTTCATTACCTCATGCCATTTTTTCACCAAGATGCAAGATGATTCAAAGAAAACTTTCAACAGGAAAGTTGTAGATATTGATGATATCTACAACTTTTCTTTTCTGATCAAGACCTATAAGTGCTTGGATTTTGAGTTATAAATTCATGAAGTCATGGCATTTTTGTATAAACACTTAGAGAAATTTTCAACAGGTTTGGTCAGGTTTTTATCCCAACTTCTTGGCCAATTTTCATCAATTTCCAATTGGATTCTTCAAAAATAGAAAACATGAAGGTTGTAGAGGATGTTACAAGATTTCCAAAATGTCAAAGAACTCATTGACATCATTCTTAAGCTAAGAGAATCAAAGGCAAGAAGTTAGGGTTTCAAACTTGATTTACAAGGCAGATTTGTGATGATAATGAACCAAAACCCTAGCTATGTTGCATAATTTCACTTTACAGGCCTCAAACTTGTATATAACTCCTTAATTAAATTCTTACACAACTGATTAAACTATGATCCAAGTGTTTGAGCCTTTTTCCAATTGATCATTCCATTTTTGGAAGAAAGTAACATATCCATTCTTGAAAAGTTCACTTTAATCACAAAGTCAATTTATTGAGTCTCTAACTTGTTATTATGATCACACTTAACTCCTACAAGTCATAACAAACATGTTTAAAGTGATCAACCACTTTAGATAGCTTGGTACAAACATTGGAAACACGTAAGCAAGATAGCCATAACATGTGATTTCAAAATCTGAGTTGTTTTAAGTCTCAAACCTTCTCCATAAATAGAGAGGCCATTTGCAAGATAAAGGGCCAGAAGTTTTTTTGTGTAGACAAGCCCTCAAAATCTCATACTCTCAAAAATCCATAACTATCCATAAAGCCTCCACTCTTGAGTTTTGAAGTCCAAATCTTTGAACCTCTCACACTTTGCAAAGTTCTATCCAAACACTCTACATACCTCATATAGAAGTTGTTAAAACACAAGAACAATTTTTATTACATCATCATCACCATTTTCCAAAAACAGCCACCTGTAACTTAGCTTCTGCAACTCTAAATCAAAGCACAAACTTCAGTTTCAAGGTAAGTTTTATTTACTTTGAACTCTTCATACAAAGCATCATTAATGGTTCATTTATGAAGATAAAATGTAGATATCTTTGTCCTTGAAGCTAATCACATGATTATTGTTTATTTTTATCAATTATATGTTGAGAACTGACTTGTATAGACAATAGAATGATGTTAGAGCTAAAAACTGCAACATGAGTCGACACATACTAACATGAGTCGACATATTTTAGTGATAAAACATAGTATGAGTCGACACAAGGCCTTATGCATCGATACATACTGCTATCCAGACCCAAAACAGAAAGACAAAAGGTGCATGAGTTGACACCAAACACGAATGTGTCGATACAAACCATAAATTAGTCAACACATACCCTTATGTATCGACTCATACTGAGTTGATTTTGGTTTTACAGGAACAAGAAGGGTTATGTGTCGATGCATAAATGCATGTGTCGACACATAAAGGTTAAAAAAATAATTTCCTTTCTTTTTACACTGTTTTTATATTTTCCATATATTTTTCTTCATTGTTATTCAATATGGTTGTAATAATTAGGCTTCTACTTCATCCCCGTTTGTAAATTGTACCCCCATCCACCAAGTGATGTAATAGTTTAGGATTTTAATTTCTGCAATTTATCGCTTTAATATAATTGTTAGTAATTAAGGTGTGTATGGTAAGATAAAATCAACTATTAGATAATCTTAATCTCAAAGACAAAAATGCATGCAATCAAACACATTTTTCACACGCGCACCTCTAGGGTAACGTCGCTTGTTTCCTCGGAAAATAGTCATGTCCCTCGAATATGGGACGCTTTAGCAAAGACCCTCGAATGAAAAGATCGTAGTCCCTCGATGACCCTTCAATTTTGCCTTTGGTAAACGATCTTAGACCCTTACAAAAATGTCTAAGGTGTCCTATAATGTTTCCTTCTATGACTATACGATGACCCACGCTCGTCCCTTCACATCCAATGATAAGGCTTCCTACCAATCAATGGTAAGATAGAAATATCTAAAGGAGGAGGAAAAGAACTAAGACTTTTTAAGTAGGTAGAACGTTCATAGTTTCTTTCTCACAACCATATTCAAAACATCTTTCAAAAACACCAACACTTTTCCATGAAATATTTTCAAAAGTCAACACTTTATATGCATTCTTATAGAGACGAGAATCATTACAAAGTTCTTCTAAACAAAGGAAATTTTCAAAAATACTTTCAAAAACAATCACAAACACATTTCAAACAAAGCATTTCAAAGTGATTAAGAAACTAAGAGCCTGTAGATAAATACAGATGAAAAGGGTGCTAACACCTTCCCTTTTCATAACCTATCCCCCGAACTCAAGAAAATTCTCAAAAGGTCTTTCCTATTCTTTTCACCCTTTCCTTTATTGGATAAAATAAAAGTCGGTAGAGACTCTTGCTATCCGCAACAATTGCGATCAAACGCAAAACAACCAAGTCATTTCTCCCACTGTATTACAAAACAGGCGACTCTACTAGGGACAAAACTTAAAAGTGGGGTTACCTTAGAGACTAGATCACCTTTAAATACTTTCATTGTTTGATTTGTTTGCTTTACATTTATAGGTCCTTGTTTGGGTTTACTTTGATCCTCTACCCAGATCTGGGAATATCATTAGGTAAGTAGCAATATATTGTGGAAACTATATGGACTAGACCTATATGGTTGAAGCAATGACTATGTTAGTGTGATGCATTTGTTGGTACTGATATCCCTTGTGTTCAATCAAGGAGAATACGGGGCTGCTAAGCAGTGTCATGAAGCACTAACTGACCGTAGAACCTTTAATTGAACAACTTGTCCATTAAGAAATGGTGAGATAGCCGACTTTGGTGCAAAGTTCAAGATTGGTTAATACTCAATACTACGCTCATTGAGATCAGACTTTTGGGATATTTCGGCGGCAAGAAAAGATTGATTGTGCTGAGACAATGCCCAATGAAGAAAGATCAATGATATTGAGATTACCTAGAACCCTATTACTTTCTAGGACAGGTTGAACCAACTAAACTTCAAGATGGTACTTACTTATGAAACCCATGAAATCCTAAACCTAAGGTCTTTATGTGTTTTGTTTGTGATTATTATTCATGACATCATAAACATCATAACATCATAAGCATTCTCACTAACCATTTCAAGGATTTAGGAATTTATCTTTGTTCTGTTTTGTAGGTCATGACTTCCACTCGTAGGAATACCATCCGAGTTAACTTCGTGAAAGTGCATCCTCAACTTCAAGAGTTAGCATCAAGAGTGCCTGGATATTCTCCCTTCACCAAGAAATATGGTCGACTTCTCAACTTGGCTACCTCAAACTTCCAAGAAGAAATGATGTGTGTGCTTTTACAATTCTTTGATCATATACGTCATTGCTTCATCTTTACCAATTACCAATTGGTGTTGTAATACGGTGGTAGAACTGACTTGGTTGTTTTTCATTTGATCTTAATTCTTAGGGATAGCAAGAGTCGCCACCGACTTTTATTTTATCCAATAAAGGAAAGGGTGAAAAGAACAGGAAATACCTTTGATAATTTTTCTTGAGTTCGGGGGGTAGATAATGAAAACGGAAGGTGTTAGCGCCCTTTTCATCCATAGTTATCTATGGTCTCTTAGTTGCTTGCTAGATCAATTTTTGCTTGGTTTGAAATGTGCTTTTGTGGTGGGTTTTGAAAGTATTTTTGAAAAGCGCCTTCGTTGAGGAAAACTTTGTAATGATTCTCGTCTCTATAAGAATGCATACAAAGTGTTAGACTTTTTGAAAATAGTGCAAAGAGATGTTTGTTTTTGAAGATGTTTTGAAAGTGTAAGTGTGGAAAAATGGTTTTAGTTCTAAGAGAAAGCAACTATGAGCGTCCTACCTACTCAAAAGGTCTATGTTCTTTTCCTCCTCCTTTAGATGTTGTTATCTTACATTGATTTGGTAATAAGCCCCATCATTGGATGTGAAGGGACGGGCGTGGGTAAATTGCATAGTCATAGAAGGCAACCTATGAGATGTTTTAGCAATTTTCATTAGGGACTAGATCGTTTACCGAAGGCAACATCGAGGGACATCGAGGGACTACGATCTTTTACCGAGGGTCTTTGCTAAAACGCCCATATTCGAGGGACATGACTATTTTCCGAGGCAACAAGTGAGATTACCCTAGAGGTGCATGTGTGTGAATAGTATGTTTGATTGCATGCATTTTTATCTTTAAAATTAGGGTTTTCTAACGGTTGATTTTAAATCTTGTCATACACACCCTAATTACTAGCATTTTTATGAAAGCGGTAAATTGCGGAAAGTAAATTTCTTACGCTATTACATATTGGGGATGGGGTGTACAAATTTACAAATGGGGATTTGCAAGAAATTAAATCCTAATTATCTATTACAACCATATTGAATTTGTACAAGAATTGAAAGGAATATAATGTATAAGGCATGAATGAAAAGAAAACAAGTTTTGTTTGGATTTTGTTAAGGAAATTTAATCAAGTTAAAGAAAAGAAAATAAATAGGAAAATGTTTTTGGCCTTTTTCATTGTAAGAAGTTAAATAAAATAGACTAAATAACTTAAATATATTTTTGGTGTTTTTGTGTAGAAAACAGTTTTTGTATTTAAAATAGTTTTTGTGTAGAAAAATAGTTTTTGTGTTTTAAAATAGTTTTGGTGTAGAAAACAGTTTTGGTATTTAAAACAGTTTTTTTGTGTAAAAAAACAGTTTTATGCTTAGGGAAAAGGCCTGTTTGTTTGTTAGGAAAAAATAACAGAATAGATACAAAAGGTCTCGTTGGGGCTTGAACCCATGACCTTCTACATGGAAAGGCTTTCAGCGCGCACTGTTTGTACCACTGGGGTGGTTTATTTCATCCATTCATAAGATAACTTTGATTGGATACAAAATGAACTCGTTTCTGAATGTTTGAAATGCCCAGCTTCTTCTTCTTTCGAGCGCAGGAATGCAAGACTCCAATGTTGAGCTTCGAAAGGCTTCATTTCTCAGCCAATCAAAAGATGTAAAAACTGCCTAAAATTTGAATACAAGTATAACCACATAATTTCAATAGTTATGGGTCAAAGGTTAGCATTACCAAAATAAAAAACATAACTAGTAAAATTTAAAATTCTCAAGACACAAGCAATTAAAAATCAAAACTAAGAGCATGGTCAGCTTCCTAGACATGATATCTACATATTTTATTTTATTTTTGTATATGTAAATGATGTTTGAATGAAAAGTTCCAAGTTTAAGAAAACTTACCTCTTGGAGAGAAACTTTAGGTACTTCGATAGAGCCTCCAGGAATAGTTTGATGATGGATTATGCCTGCTTCAACCTCCCTGAAGTTATTCCAGTTGTTATTTTGCTTTGAAAATCACTTGAACCGAAGGTTGGTATGTGGTATTTAGGAGTGAATCGAAGGTTGGTATATGGAAGTTAGAAGTGAATCGAAGGGCTTACTAACTTCCTTGAGTGGGTTTTTTTAGGGCTTTGGAAGTGTTCCAAGGCTGGTATATGAAAGTTGTGGGGTGAATTAAAAGACTGATATATAGAGGCTATGGAGTGAATCAAAAGGCTGGCTAATGTATGAAGGTATTTGAGATTTTTTTGAGAGTTTGAGAGTTTGAGAGTTTGAGAGTTTGACAGTGTTTGAGAGTGTTTGATGATTTTTTCCAACAAACAAAAGTCTCTTCAGCTACTAAAAATCCCCCCTTTAGATATGTTGTGGAACATCTTATTTATAGAAGAGTTTGGCTGAGATTTGAGGGGGAAACAAAATGAAATTTGAACAAATTGGGTATGTTGTCTTCATAGCCTTCGAGGTGCAGCTCTTGTATGCCAATTTGGTGCAAGTATGGGAGAAACATAGTAGAACTGCTTTGCAACAGTTTTGGAGTGTTGTGGCAGCTTGATGCAGGACTGTTTCATAGCAGTGCAGCAGACTTGGACTTGGTAGCACATAGGACTTTGTCCAGCAGCCTTCGACCATACTCATCAAGAGACAAAACATCAATTGTGTGTTCTTAGAATGGACCAAATATGTGTTTCTTCGAATCCAACAAATTCATGTTCTTTTGATGGGCCACCAAATATGTGTCTTTCGAATCCACCAACTTCATGTTCTTAGAATGGGCCTTTTGCATGTTCTTCAAATGTGTCAGTTGTGTGTCATAATGTAGAAACTATATGTGTTTAAGGGTTTAAAGATGGAATCGAAGCATGAGGGGAGTCATTGCCTTGTGGGTGCTAGCATGAAGGAAGTCATTTCCTTGTGCCTGCTAGCATGGTGGGAGCCCTTGCCTTGTGAATCGAAGCAATTAGGAAAGAGGCCACTGCCTTCTGAATCAAAGCAAGCATGCAGGAGGCCACTGCTTTGTGAATTAAAGAAAGCATGTATGAGGTCACTGCTTTGTGAGTCGAAGCAATACTTTAGGAGGTCACTGCTTTGTGAATCGAAGCAAACCTGTAGGAGTCCATTTCCTTCTGAATCGAAGCAAACCTGTAGGAGGCCATTGCCTTCTGAATCGAAGCAAGCCTGCAGGAGGCCATTTATTTTTGAATCGAAGTAAGACTGCAGGAGGATATTGCCTTCTGAATCAAAGCAAGCCTGCAGGAGGCCATTTCCTTCTAAATGGAAGCAAACCTGCATAAGGCCATTGCCTTCTAAATGGAAGCAAACCTGCAGGAGGCCATTGCTTTGAATCGAAGCAAGCCTGCAGGAGACCATTGCCTTCTGAATCGAAGCAAGCCTGCAGGAGGCCATTGCCTTCTAAATTGAAGCAAGCCTATAGGAGGCCAATGCCTTCTGAATCTAAGTAAGCAATGAAGGAAATTGTTGCTTAGTCGAAGCTTATGAATCAAGCTTACTCGAAGGAAGTCAAATTCCCAATCGAAGCTTAGAAACCAAAGCTAATTTTCACGTCTTCGATTTGATGCTTGAGAGCCTAATATGATCCATGGAAACTACATGGAGCATTAAAAGTCCAATTGTACTTGTGCAAAATTGAACTTTAATAAATCCTTGTGAGAAAATGTCTTGAGAAAAGAGAGGGAAAATTTTGGGGTACAACAGGTGCCTACATTAGAATAATTCTCTCAATTGTTAGGAGTGCCTGTGCTTGATCAAATACCATTCACCGGTTTAGAGGAGACTCCAAAGCCTGAAGTTATTTCCAAAGCCTTGCATTTGAAGAGATCTGACATTGTGACAAATTGGGAGACAAGAAGTGGAGTTAAGGGTTTCTTAGCCAAATTTCTTTTGGAGAAGGCTCGTTTGTTCTGGGAAGATATGGATTTTCAAGCTTTCGAGGATGTTTTGGCCCTTCTAATCTATGGTTTGGTTCTATTTCCCAATTCGGACCAACTCATAGATGTGAATGCCATCAAAGTTTTTCTCTCTCGTAATCCCATACCTACCTTGCTTTGAGACATTCTACATTGTTTCCACACTCGCACCATGAAGAAAAGGGGTACTCTTTTATGCTGCATTCCATTACTGTCTAGGTGGTTTATTTCTCACCTACCTCGATCATCACTGAAGAATGAGTGAGGCTTGACATGGTCTCAAAGGATGATATCACTCTCGCACTCGGATATCCATTGGTGTTCTCGATCTTTGGAGTATATTATCATCATTGACCGTTGAGGGGAATTCGCTAATGTCCTAGTCTTAGGAAATAGGGGAGGTATCACCTATAATCCTTCTCTTGAATTACGGTTGCTTGGATATGCACGAAGATATGGTCCCTAAGATACGCTCATCCAAGGTTTGGTATTTGATTATAAGGGCGACGACCAAGGCTATCACCAAAGGTTCATACGAGCTTGAAGAATGGTAAACAAAATGGATAATGAAACATTAGGGCATAAAAATTTCATCCCCCTTGAGCCTTACCTTAAGTGGGTATGAACTCGCGCTCAAAGTAACGTGATGCCTTACCCTGCCATCCTACATGTGATTATGGAGCCCGTTGCTGAGGGAGACACCCCTTACACTCTTCTTCATCCTAACATTCCAACTACTCTCGAGGAATTACAAAGATCATGGATTCAACTCAAAGGAGAGCGAGACACATTTGAAACCCAGTTATGCGCAAGCGACAAGAAGGTTTTGGAACTCACAAGAAAACTTCATGAAGAGCGGAGTTTGAATGCCTACATTGCACTGAAGAGGATGTGCTCATGGGAAGCTTGATTCTTTTTTGTTTTAGGAGTTTATTTTGTATTATTTTTTGCTTCCTCCATTGTAAGACCGGGAGGCATTTGTAATTCCTATCTTTATTAATGAAGTTCATGTTTGTTGTTTCCTCTCTGTTTAGCAAATTTAAGTTTCCTTAAATCCTTGAAAACATTTGCATACACACTACATGCATCATGACATAAGAAGGTTTTAGACATAGATTGCCTCATCTTTCTACTATTTATTTCAGTAAGATGGATCTCGAGAAGACAGTGAAAGGCTTTCCGACACAGAATTCTCAATTTAAAGAAACCTTGCTCAGCTTGGCCAAAGGGCAACAAGAGCTGATGTCACTTCTGGTGGCCAAAAAGAAGACCAAGAAGAAGGCCCTGATCAACATGGGGAAAAGGTTTAAAGGCCCTGTCCGTCAAGTACAAGTGGTTGAAGAGTCTTCCGAGGAGGATGAAAACCAAAATGAAGATGCAAGGAGTACTCGTGCTGGGGGTGCAAACAATCAAGCTTCTGAGGCTGAAGATTACTTTGATGAACAGTATCCATCGGATGAGGATAAGTACAAGCAACTGGAAGATAGGTTGAAAGCTATGGAAGTTGTACGTGTCTTAGATTTTGGTGATTTAGGCTTGGTTTCTGGGGTAGTTATTCCCCACAAGTTCAAAATTCCAATATTTGCTAAGTACGACGGCGTTTCGTGCCCAAAACTTCACTTAAGATCCTACGTCCGCAAAATACAACCGTATACCACTGATAATAAGATTTGGGTACACTTCTTTGAAGAGAGTCTGTCTAGGACTTAGTTAGAATGGTTTTATCAGTTGGAGGGTTCCAACATTGATGCTTGGGAAGATCTGGCCACTGCTTTCTATCGTCAATATCAGTGCAACGCTGATTTGGCGCCGACTAGAGTTCAGTTACTAGGAATGATAATGGGTTCCAATGAAGGTTTTAAAGAATATGTGATGGTAGAGTACAAACACCATTGACAGATAGGGAGTCGGTGGATATGTTCATGGGAACATTAACTGACCCATTTTTCAACTTGTTAATTGGGAGCTCATCGTCCAGTTTCACTGAGTTAATTCTGACTAGTGAAAGGGTCGAGAGTGGTATCAAGAGAAGAAAAATTCCCATGGCATCTGCTTCTATATCAAACACTGTAAATAAGCCCTTTATTGGAAAGAAATAAGCCAATGGTCTATATGGGTCAAGGGCCCATACCAAGAAGGATCACCATCCATTTGTTAATGTTGTTTTGATCTCCAACCCTCCATCTTCTCAAAGACAACCACAACAAGCCAACCATCAAAGGTCTGAGGTTCCAATAAGATAGTTCACGAGGATTAACATGCCACTGTCCCAAGCCTTTCAACACCTGTTGAAGACCAACTTGGTAACATTGCGTGATCCACCATCAAATCCCAATGTTTCATAACCGAAGTATAATCCTAATTCCAAATACACATATCATTCCAACAGCCCCGGACATGAAACTGATTAATGTTAGGCTCTAAAAAACAAGATTCAAGATCTTGTCGACAATAAAACTATCGAGTTTGATCCACCTAAAACTCCTAATGTTATAAATTCACCAATTCCAAATCATCGCAAAGGTGTCAATGCAATTGAAGACACTGTTTTTGTTTCCTCCGTTGAAGATTTGACTACTCCACTGACCGTTGTTAAAGAGAATCTGCTGAGAGCTGGGGTTTTCCCTGGCTGTTTGAAAGACTGTAATTGATGTGTTGAACAAGGTAATGGATGAAAATGGCTGAAAGAAGATGTTCAACACCTGATAGATAGTCATGAGATCCTATTTGAAAGAACTTCGACCATCAAAAGTTTGACTGATAAAACTGAAGACATTTCCATCATAACCATTTCAAACAAGCCTCTTAGGATCTCTTCAATGGTTCCTATTAGGATTACCAACAAACCGATAATTTCTCCCTTGATAATTACTGCTCCTGGGCCGATTTCTTACTCCTCCGACAAAGCAGTCCCTTAGAACTATGGTGCCAAAGTTTACTACCACGGAATAAAGAAAGATTCATGGATCAATGAAGACAAGACCAACGATGTTACAAATATTGCAGGTTCTAGTAAGGTAACAAGAACAGGGAGGATCTTCTCCCCTGATATTTCACCTTTGACTATTACAACAACTCTTATTCATATAACCAATAACAAGCCTAATGCCAACACTAGAGGCAAAGAAAAAGTAAGTGAGCCTACTGGGATAGAGGCACATGCCAAAGATGTTGATTCTGAAGAGCCCTCCACTCGAGAGATGGAGGAAATCTTGAAAATTATAAAGAAGAGTGATTTCAAAATAGTCGAACAGATGGGGTAAACCCCCTCCAAAATATCCATGATGTCATTACTAATCTATTATGATGCTCATGCCCAAGATTTAATCAAGTTTTTGAAGAAAGCTCATGTTCCCCCAAGAGACTGCAACTAACCAGTTTGAGAATTGTATGGCGAGTTTAACGGCTGACAATGGATTAGGTTTCTCTGACGCTGACTTGACTCCTGTTGGAAGGAATCATAATAAGGCTTTGCATGTCTCTATTGAATGCAAGGGAACTACCTTGGCTCATGTCTTAGTTGATACTGGCTCATCTCTAAATGTGTTACCCAAAGGTGCTTTGGACCGGCTAGATTGCGAAGGACTAGTGTTGAAACCAAGTGATATAGTTGTAAGGGCTTTCAATGGGTCTAAAAGGATGGTGCATGGAGAGGTGGATATCCCAATTAAGTGGGATCACAAATTTTTTCAACTCCACCTTTTATGTAATGGTCATACGTCCTTCCTACTCTTGTTTTCTTGGGCGCCCTTGGATCCATGGGGCAAGGGCAGTAACATCCACCCTTCATCAAAATTTAAAATACCTGTAACACGGTGGGAGAACTGACTTGGGTGTTTTGCGTTTGATCGTAAATGTTGCGGTTAGCAAGAGTCGCCACTGACTTTTCTTTTATCCAAAAGAAAAGGCTGAAAAGAACAGGAAAGACCTTTGAGATGTTTTCTTGAGTTCGGGGGGTAGATTATGAAAAGGGAAGGTATTAGCACCCTTTTCATCCATGGTTTTCCATGGGCTCTTAGTTACTTGCTAGATCACTTACTTTTGTTTGAAAATGTGCTTTGTATGGTTATTGAAAGTATTTTTAAAAGGCGTCATCGTTTAGGAAAACTTTGTAATGATTCTCGTTCATAAGAATGTATACAAAAGTCTTGATCCTTTGAAAATGTTTTCAAGTTTGAAAGATGTTTTTTGAAAGTGTTTGTGTTTATTTTGAAAATAGCAAGGATGTTTTGGTTTTGAAATTGAGCAAGTAACTAGGAACAATCTACCTACTCAAAAGTCTTTCATGTTTATTTCCTCTTTCCTTTGACATTGTTATCTTACTATTGATTTGTTAAGTAACCCTATCTTTGGATGTCAAAGGGACGGGCGTGGGTCATCGTATAGCCATGATTAGCAACGTTGTAAGATATCTTAGCATTTTCTTTAGGGACTAAGATCATTTTGAAAGGCAAGATGGATAGCATCATCGAGGGACTATGATCTTGTATTTTTTGCTTGTTTTTGCTAAGATACCTCACATGCATAATATGGTCATTTTTGTAAGGCAACAGAGTGGATTTATCCTAGGGGTGTAAGTGTTCAAGCGTGTTGATTTACATGCATTATTTTGTCTTTGAATTGGGGTTTTTCTAAGCATTGATTTAAATTTTTCCATACAAACCCTAATTAGTAGCATTTGTATATAAAGCATTAAATTACGAAAAATAAAAATACTAAGCTATTACATCATTTAGGGGAGGGAGTATACAAATTTACAAATGGGGAGTTGCAAGAAATTAAAACCCTAATTATCTATTACAACCATATTGAATTTGAATAAATGTACAAAAATGAATGAGTAAGAATGTAAGAATGTAAGAATGTAAATGTAAAAAAAAAAAAGTGATTTTTGTTTGGTTTTCATGAAAAGGTTTTTTGACCTAAGTAACTAAAATAAAATAATTAACTAAAAACAAGAAAATTAAGATTAAGTTAGTAAAATAAATTAATTTAAAGAAAACAAGTTTTTTAGGGTTTTTGTGAATTTAATTAGTAAATAAAATTAATCAAATAAAAATCCAAAGTTCTAAATTGATTTTAATTTATAATAAAAAAATATAATAATATAATGATTAAAACTAATTATCTAAGTATTTAAAAAAGTAAATTAATTTATTAAAGGAAATGTTTTTTTTGTTCTTTTAGTTTTTATGAAGAAAATAAACTAAATAAATATAAATAATAAAATATAAATATTTTTGGATTTTTATTAATAATAATAATAATAGTAATAAAAATAATAAAGAAAATAAAATAGAAATAAAATATAAAGAAAAGTCATGGAGGTTAAAGTTGAAACAAGGGGTAATGTTAAGAAAAAAAAGTCAGGCCCATGGGATAGAGGCCCAAGCGCTTCCTGAAACAAAAAATGTCAAAAAATGTGGGGGAAATGCAAAAGGCAGCGCGCTGGGTGTTGAACCCACACCCTCTTGGTTGCCAGCGTACTGCCTTACCACTGGGGTGACCATACATCCATTAACTTAACTGAAATGATAAACATATAATACAAAATGAATCATAAATACACTTCATCTTCAACCTCCAGCCAAAGGACCTGTAACTTCTTCATTTCTCAACCATTCATAAAACTTCCAACATCAAACTTGTTAGAAATTTTCTCACGATTCTGAATATATAAATAACTTAAGCTAATTCTCAAAAATGAGCATGAATTTCTAATGGTACCAAATCCTGACCTAAATATTTTTCAGAGGTTCAGATTCAAAATTCTAACTACTCAAGCAACAATAATGAAATCTAAGGGCATGGTTAGCTTCAGGACAATGATATCTACATTTCTTATTCACAAATAAACCATTAATGATGCTTGTATGAAGAGTTCAAAAGTCAGAAAACTCACCTTGCAATAGGGTATCGTGTTTTGAGTTTGAGCTGCTTTTGATGAGTTCCAGTGATTGGGTTAGCTTCCTCAAGTTCCCAAGAAGCTAATGTGATGCTTGGCTTGAGCTGAAAGTGGCTGAGGAGTTCTGGAGAAGTCCACTTGCATAGCTCTATTTTTGAAAATGGAAGATGGTGAAAATGGTGTTACAGTCATGTAACAAGGTTAGGGATGAGTTGTATTTGATGTTTAGAAGCTTTAGGAACCAAAAGGCTTGAAAACGCACGAGGGAGATGTGAGTTTCAACTTTTTGGCCAGAATGTGCAACAATGGTGATTTTTGATTCAGTTCTGAGTTCTTGTGTCTTTTAGGTCTTGTGTATGTGTGTGTTTTCTTGCAAACAACTTGTGAATATGTATGGAAAAGGTTTGGATACTTGAGGTGGTCAGAAGTACAAGATCACATGTTTTGGCTTCTTGGCTTGTTTTTGAAGTAAGGTTGACAAACATGGTTTCAGTGAATAGTACAAACCTATCTAGAGTGGTTACCAACTTTAAACATGTTTATCTGACTTTGTAGAGGAAGTTTGTGTAGAAGGAACAAGTGCAAAGCTCAATGCAAGTTGACTTTGCATAAAGCTTGCTTTATGTAAATGGCAATGGTGCCTCTGTGCCATTAATGGAAAATTATCTTGGATAAAGCTTGAATCAAATGGATAATAGCTCAAAAGAAAGTGTAATCTTCTGATTCGGGAGAGATCTTGAGGTTTAGAGTCCTGCAAAGCAAGATTGTGCCGCATAGGCTTGAGATTTGAATTCTTGTTCATCACAAAATGACCTATAATTTCAGTTTGAAACCCTAACTTCCTCTCTTCGATTCTCCTTGCTGAAGAATGAGTTCAAGGAGTTCTCTGACATTTTGTAAAGATTTTAATGTTCTCTACAACCCATCTTTGAATCACTTTTGAAAATTTCCCTTGTAACTATATGAAAAAATGCCATGAATTAGGTCAAAATCCTGCCTAAACTAGGGCAAAATTTTCACTAAGTGTTTAGTTTCATGACCATGACTTCATGGATTAATAACTTGAGATCCAAGCATTTTTAGGAGAAGTTGTGTAAAGAAAAGTTTTAGATCTCATGGAGATCTACAACTTTCATGTTGAAAGTTTATTTTGAATCATCTTGCATCATGGTGAAAAAATGGCTCAAAGTTGTGAAAAATATGAAGTTTTCAATACTTAGCAAAATTTCTAAGTTTGGAAATTTTAACTTTTCAAATTGAAATCTTGACTTTTTGATTTCTTGATGAACAAGTTTCATATTTTTACATGTTTTTATGAATTGTGATCTTTGACACTTGATTTTGACCAAAAAGTCAAAGTTTGACTTTTCAATATACAGTTAACTTTTGATCAGTTGACTGAAAATCAACTATCAATCAAATGACCTTGAGAAATGTTTTGAGTCATGCCATTAGGTTAAAATTATGCAATTGAACTCTTGAGATCATGCCTCAAACTAATTAACCATTTGCTAGGTCAAAAAACAGAAATTGCCCTTTCTCAATCGAAACCCTAATTTTGACCATTTTTCCCTTTTGGTGATTTGATCAAATTTCTTTAGGAATTGTGGTCCAAACTTGATCAAATGATACATATGAGTTTATAACGTTGATATGGATCAAAAATTATGAATTTTGACTATAAATTGGCCACAGTTGACTTTTTCCCCAATACAGCTGATTTTTAGGTCAACTGCTCAATTGATTGGGAAAAATGTGATCCGAGACTTGAAACTTGACATGAGCAATCTTGAGGGTCCATAATGATCCATGAAAGTCATATGAGGCATTAAAAGTTCAATTATCCCTGTGCAATCTCAAACCCTAATTTCAGTCATCAATGCTTAAGGAGGTGTCTTGAGCTGATCAAACCTTGTGCAGTCTTGAACCAAAGGAGATCTTGTGAGAAAATACTTGATAAATGAGAGGGAAAATTTTGGGGTACAACAGCTGCACCTTTTCAATCTTCTTAGACCTGAAGAGTTAGATTGGCGGATACAACATTCGTGACTTGAAGCTGGAAGATGATTGGACACTAGAGTGCCTAGAAATTTGCACTCGAAGATGAATTGTGAATGGGCTTATAGATGCCATTTGGAGGAATGATGGATATTTACCAGAGATGGGCTTGTAGATGCCATCCAAGAGTAAATGTTGACAGAAAAAGGACTAAGTCTGAACTTGATTTCAAACTGGAAAAGAAATAGAATAAATCTTTGGAGCGACTTATCTGAACCAGAAGAAGTCTTGTATGTTGTTTGACTGGGAAGAATCAGAATAAATATTGGAGTGATTTATCTGAACCAGGAGTGTTCCTTTGGAAAGTATCAGGATGAACCGTTGAGGGGTTTAAACTGAACCAAAAGAAATCTTGAATGTTCTTTAACTGGAAAGAATCAGAGTAAATCTTTGAGTGATTCATCTGAACCAGAGAAAGTGTTTGCGGAAAGAATCAGAATAAATCATTGAGGGATTTAAACTGAACCGGCAGGGATCTTGAGAAGAATCAGAAGAAATCATTGAGAGATTTATCTGAACCAGAAGTGTTCCTTTGGAAAGTATTAGGATAAACCATTGAGGGGTTTGAACTGAACCAAAAGAGATCTTGAATATTCTTTAACTGGAAAGAATCAGAGTAAATATTTGTGCAATTTATCTGAACCAGAGAATGTACCTGTGGGAAAGAATCAAAATAAATCATTGAGAGATTTATCTGAACCGGCAGGGATCTGGAGAAGAATCAGAATAAATAATTGAGAGATTTATCTGAACCAGAAGTGTTCTTTGGAAAGTATCAGGATAAACCGTTGAGGGGTTTGAACTGAACCAAAAGAGATCTTGAATATTCTTTAACTGGAAAGAATCAGAGTAAATATTTGTGCGATTTAACTTAACCATAGAAAGTATCTGCGAGAAAGAATCAGAATAAATCGTTGAGAGATTTATCTGAACCCGAAGTGTTCCTTTAGAAAGTATCAGGATAAACCGTTAAGGGGTTTAAACTGGACCAAAAGAGATCTTGAATATTCTTTAACTGGAAAAAATCAGAGTAAATCTTTGTGCGATTTATCTGAACCAGAGAAAGCATCTGTGGGAAAGAATAAGAATAAACCGTTGAGAGGTTTAACTTGAATCGGCAGGGATCTTGAGAAGAATCATAACAAATATTGAGATATTTATCTAAACCAGAGAAGACGTCTGCGGGAAAGAATCAGAATAAACCGTTGAGAGATTTAAACTGAACCGGCAGGGGTCTGAAAGAAATGTCTGTTATGTAGATGGTTGACCAGTCCTTTCTTTGGAATTGATCTATAATTGACTTGTTTGAAAATTTGAAGATAATTTTTTGTTGATTGATCTTTCCTGAAAAAAATGTTAGTTGTATGCAATGTCATGATGTATGAAATGCATGATACAATGATGTTCTCAAAATAAATGAGATTGTGTCACATGTATCTGTGTTGTCAATGCTATGACATATGGATGTAATGTATGGACACATTAATTGTTATGCCGCAATGTTGCTGGAGTCGGGGAAAATAAATCCCTGAGCATTTCTGAGAATGAGGAGTGCAAGTCTTCATGTCTTGAAGTTGAAGTATTGATGAGCTTCCATTTGTTAGAGAAATAAACTCTGTTGTGGAGGGTAAATGTCGTGCGTTGCTTGTGGACTTCATGAAATCTTGTTGGGGAATCCTGAGAAACTTGGCGACTTTCACTGGTGGAATCTTAGGGGCGGTAACTGGAAGTTTTATTCTATCTGGAATGTGAGAGAGCTTGATATCATTAAGCTACATACTAGAGATATGTTAGCGATCCTGTAGTGGGATGTCCCGTTTTTCCATTCTTGTTGGAAAAGGTGCATGTGGGGGATTTTATGGAATAGTCTAAAGATATTATCCTATTAATTAAAGCCATTAGTGATTGTCTTTCCATTTTCTATTCCTTTTTGTTCATTTGTAAACAGTAGTCACATTTAAATGTATATGTTCAAAAATAAATCATTGGACGTTTTTGTAAACAAAACACAGAAATAAAGAAAAACATATAGTTTTGCACTTTCAAAGGGATATCTTTGTATTAACTTGAATAAGTATTTTTGTACAATGAGACGAATATTCTAGTAACAGAATGTCATCATAGAAAAATGGAAATTTGATACAAAGAAAAGATAGCTATGTGAAATAATCCCATGGGGTTCCCATTCTGCTATAGCCTTCGTGTCTCAGAGAGTCTTATCCACTTTCTTCCTTGTCCGGAGTTGATTGGATTGATTAGAACCGTTGAGTTTGTCAGTCGATGCTGAAGGTTATCTGTAAGGTGATCCTACGGGACATAATCATACGCTTTAATTCCCTAACTTTTTCTTGGACCTCCCTTTTGAGTTTTCAGTCCACCGGGATACCCTTTTTTGCCCAAGCCGCCCTTTCGGGTTTTCAACTTGCCGAGTATACAAATTTTTTTGTTTTATCCCTAATTTTTTCCCGAACCTTTTTTTTGGTTTGCCGGGATGCCCTTGTTTTGCCTAGGTGTGTCAACCTAGCGCGTCTCTTATGCGTAGTATCTTTTGAATATG
Source organism: Vicia faba (assembly GCA_948472305.1). Lineage (NCBI taxonomy): Eukaryota > Viridiplantae > Streptophyta > Magnoliopsida > Fabales > Fabaceae > Vicia > Vicia faba. Next base: position 1,015,856,817 of record OX451735.1, read on the forward strand.
TTCACGTTCACAGGGTGAAGGTCGTCGCCATCCATAGTGGTTAAGATTATTGCTCCACCACAGAATATGCTTTTGATCACAAATGGTCTTTCGTATGTAGGAGTCCATTTGCCCCTGGGATCACCTTGTGGTAATATGATAAGCTTGAATACCAAGTCACCAACCTGATATACCTGGCGTCTGACCTTTTTGTTAAAAGCTTTGATCATACGTTTTTGGTACATTTGGTCGTGACAGACAGTCGTAAGCCTCTTCTCATCAATTAAGTTAAACCGGTCAAGTCGAGTTTGGATCCAATCATCTTCATTCATCCCTGCATCCTTTAAGATTCTCAGAGAAGGTATTTGGACTTCAATTGGTAGATCAACTTATATGCCATATACTAAGGAGAAAGGAGTTACCCCTGTTGATGTGTGTGCCATGGTACGGTAACCGTGGAGAACGAATGGTAGCATCTCATGCCAGTCCTTGTAGGTCACTGTCATTTTTGTATGATCTTCTTGATGTTCTTGTTTGCAGCTTCGACAGCACCATTCATCTTTGTCCGGTAAGGAGAAGAATTATGGTGTTGGATCTTGAATTGCACGCACAGTGCAGTGATCATAGTATTGTTGAGATTTGTACCATTGTCCGTGATGAGTCTCTCTGGAATACCGTACCGAAGATGAGATTTTGTTTGATGAATCGGGACACAACATTTTTGGTAACGCAAGCGAAAGAAGCTGCCTCAACCCACTTCGTGAAATGGTCAATGGTCACCAATATGAAGCGGTGTTCATTAGAAGCTATATGTTTTATTTCTCTAATTATATCGATGCCCCGCATCATAAATGTCCAGGGAGCAGTCAGGACATTTAGAGGAACTGGAGGCACATGCACTTTGTTAGCATAGATCTGACACGTGTGGCAGGTTCGTGAATGCTGATAGCAATCTGCTTCCATTGTAGATGTGATACGGTGGGAGAACTGACTTGAGGTTTTGCGTTTGTATTCGCACTTGTTCGGTTTAGCAAGAGTCGCCACCGACTTTTTATTTTATCCTAAAGGAAAGGTTAAAAAGCACAGGAAAAACCTTTGAGATGTTTTCGTGGGTTCGGGGGGTAGATTATGCAAAGGGAATGTGCTAGCACCCTTTTCATCCATGGTTATCCATGGGCTCTTAGTTACTTGTTTTAGATCACTTGCCTTGATTTTAAATTGTTTGAAATGGTGCTTTGTGTGTGTGGTTTTGAAAATGTTTTGAAAAAGATGCCTTGTCTAGGCAACCATTGTAACAATTCTTTACTCGAATGTTTTACAAAGGTGTTTGTCTTTTTGAAAAGATGTTTCAATGTTTTTGAAAGTTGTTTTGGAAGTTGTGTTGGAAGTTGTGCTTGTGAAGTGTGTTTTGAAAGTAGGCAAGTGTGTTTTGCAAGTTTGATCAAGTAACTAAGAGTTGTCTACCCCTAAATTTACTCAAAGATCTTTCTCATGTTTTAACCCTTTTAACAGTGTTGTTTCACCATTGTATTTGGTGAACAACCTTGTGTTAGGATGTTAACGGGACGGGCGCGGGTCATTGTTTAGACCATGAAAGCAATAGTGTCAAGTATCTTTGGCAATTTGCTTGAGGGACTATGATCATTTAGTTTAGGCAACTTCGAAAGCGTCATCGAGGGACTATGATCATTTGATTTGTTTTGTTTTGCCAAAGAACTCAACATGTAAACATGGCCCATTTTTATAGGCAACAAGTGGAGGAACCCTAGGGGTGCGAGTGTGAATTGTGTATTGATTGTCATGCATTTGTCTTGTATTAGGTTATCTAGCGGTTGATTTTGAATCTTCGCATACAAACCCTAATTACTATACAGCATATAGAAAGCGATAAATTACGGGAATTTAAAGTCTAAGCTATTACAAATAAGTATCCGGGGATGGGGGGTACAAGTATTTACAAATGGGGATGAATCTTATCAGGATAGTAGTGTCCAAATGTTATTTACAACCAAATCGAATCACATTCTCAATATAAAATATAGCAAAGTATAAGAATCAAAGAGAAATAAAAGTATCATGCTATGTATGTGATTATTTACAAATGATACAAAAATTAACCTAATGTATTATTAAGTATTATTATCTTTTTTATTTTTGTTAACTATACAAACAAAAGTTTTAAAGAAAAGAAAATAAAAATATTTAAGTTAAAGAAAATTAATGTTTATGTATTTTAGTTTATATACAAAGGTTTATTAAACCAAAATTCTAAAAAGAAAATTATTTAATTTAGAAAAAAATCCTATTTTTATGTACTCTTAAATGTGATAAAAAAGTATTAATAAACATTTTACATGAAAGGTTAATATATCATTAAAAAAGGTAATTAGGTTATAAAAGAAAAAAAAAAGAAAATTAAGAAATGTTGGTTAAAAGAAAATAAAATAAAAGGAAGTTATGTGGGCCTTATGTTTTGCGTTTGGCCCAAAAAAACAAAACAAACAGAATCAATAGAAAAAATGGGGGGGGGGGGGGTGCGCCAGAATTGGGCTTAGGCATTTTGTAAGGGAGCAGGCCCAACGCGTTTGATAATTTTTCTTAGGGTTTGTTTTGTTGTTACTCGGAATAGGATTTACAGTTTTGATGAGCGGCGCCGTTCCCTTCTCCTTCTTCGTCGTTCTCTTCCTCGCTCTCAACAGAGCTACTGACGCCTCTCTTCGCCTCAGCTGCTAGAGCGCCACCTCCACTTCCCTCTCTCCATGGTCGTACCCAGGCAGTGATAAAAGGTAACGATTTCTCAGTTTTGTCCGTCTTACGCTTTAGGGTTTCAAGTTTTGCATGTTTTCAATCTTTGACAAATTCTGATCTTTATGTTATCATTTGTTTCTGTGAGGTGTTAAAGAAAAGGGGGAAGGAATTACTACCTTTGGAGAGGAGACGGAGGAGGACGGCGACGCTTCTCATGCGGCCGGAGGCGTGAGAGCTTCATGACGCTAGCTTTGTGGCTTCCCTGGTACTTTTCTATCTTGCTTCTTGAATGGTTTTATGATGATAATGTTGTAATCTGAAAACCCTAGGGCCTCTGCTTCTGAAACTTCCTTCCCTCTTCTGCTTGCTTTGTTGTTGTTTTTACTTCTGGCTTTTTCCTCTCTTTGAACTTTGATTCTCAATGATGATTTCTGAGATGTCTTTGATATGCTTATTTGTTTGACCCTATGATGATGGATTGCAATAGTTGATGTTTGCTACTGTTGGCCCTATGATGAAGTTGTTCTGAGGGCTTTGGCTTTGTTTGATTCTGAGATGCTGGTTATTGTTTCAGTCGTTGTTCTGATAACTGTTTTTCTTTGGAGCTTGGAGGCTTGCTTCTTTGAGGCAAGCTTATTTGTTTGAAACTGGCAGTTTGACAGGCTTGAGATAGTTTGGCTTTGTTTGTGTTTTCTGATACAGGCTTAAGGCTTGATGTTTGAAGCAGGTTATTGAGTTTACAGGCTTGGAGAAAAAACAGGCTTGAAAGGCTTCAGGACTTTGTTGTTTTGGAACAGGCAGGTTAAGGCTAGCTTGAGGCAGGCTGGTTGTTTGCTTAGCTTGAGGCAAGCTTTGGTTTGTGTTTGAAACAGGTTTACTGTGCTTTGATTTTGTATGTTGCAGGATGTGTTAGGCTTGTGTTATTATGCAGGTTTGTGGAGGTTTTAGTTGGTTCAGGCTTGCTTTGTAACAGGTTTAAAGCTTGAGGCAACTTTGTTTTTGTTTTTGATACAGGCTTGAGAGCTTGTGTTATATTTTTATTTTTGTTTTCCTGCCCCTTCTTACAGTGTTGATTCTGTTTTTTTATATCTCTTAAGCCTTAAGCCTGCAAACTGTAAGCCTCTCTTCTCCCTCTCTTTCTCTCTCCACAGATAAGTATATTATATTACTTAGACTGTACTTTTCTCTGAAAAAGTGTTTGGCTGGGAAATGATGATAATGTACTCTCACAAGCTTGCTTGCATCTTTTGTTTTCCTCTGCATCTTTCCAGATTTTCTGCCTTTTGCTTTTTGTGTACTTGTTGACAGTTTTTGATAGTTTTTGGACAGTTTGGTTGACAGCTTAGTTTGGGCAGTTCTGCATTTGTGACTTAGTTTGCCTCTTTGACAAATTGGTTTGCTTTGTTTGATAGTGCAATTCAGTTTAGTTGACATTTTGGACTTTGTAATTGTTTGGCATATTCATTTGTCCATGTTCAGCTTGTTTGAATTTGTGCATTTTTGTATTTGATTAATTCATGCTTGCAAAAATTTAATTTCCCTCTTTGTGAACCAAGAAGAGACATCTTCTTGCGATTTGCAGAGAGGACGAACAAACTGATTCCGGCCAAAACTTTTAATGATGAGTCTTAATTATCTGTCTGAGAATGTCCTTTTAATTCATCTGTGTTTGACTTCTCTCTTCTCTTTTTGCAGGTAAATATCAATTGATCAAAGGATGCAACAGTAGAATATGAAGACTTCAATAAAATTAGGATATAGCTTTATTTTATTTTAATCATTTGTAATAAATATTACTATAAATACTTGTAAATAAAATTATTGTATTTAAATAACACTTGTACCAATGATTAAAAATAAATAAAAGTCCTTTTGTCATATAATTCTCTAATTCACTGTTTATTTATTTATTTAAGTCTCTTGAATTAAAACGACTGGAAATGCATTCCAATTATTTTAACGTAGATAAAATAAATAATTAATAAACATTGTAGTCTTGCAACTTCGCATTAACCAATAATAAACCCGGCGTTCCAATTAACCATAAGCATTGCACAGTTAATCAAACAAACGTCCATATGCCTTTCCTTTTGTTGATTAAACCAAACACTGCAAATTTTCAACCAGAAGCCTCAGCTTCTAACCCAGAGGTTCAGGTTTTTGAGAAACAAACTGAAATCTTGAGCAGGCGTCAAAGCAATGTAACAGCCAATTAAGACACTGTGGATTCAAATTATTCCGAGAATGCGCGTGCAAACCCTGATTCTTGATTTATTGTCAAAGAAGCGTCCGCGTGATCAAACCCTGAGCCAAACTCAACCAAATCAATAGAAACCCTAATAATCTGCTTGAACTGATTCAAAATCAATGGAAACCCTAATTTTGTCTGACTGATGAGAAAAGTCTATTTGACCGATTCTTAAGCCAATCTGAAAAATCAGGAAAAGCCCGAAGCTGTGATTTCTTGTAAAAAAAGGAGGGCAAATTTTGGGGTACAACAGTTGCCCCTGTTCAATCTTCTTGAACCTGAAGTGTTAGATTGGCAAGTTTTCCTTTCGCGGCTCGAAGGTAAAAGGAGATTGGACACTAGAGTGCCCAAAAAATTTGCACTTGGCAAAGCGTAGTTTGAGGGAATGGGCTTAAAGATGCCATTTGGTGATGGGCTTAAAGATGCCATCTGGAGATGTGACAGGGGGATGGGCTTAGAGATGCCATCTGGAAATTGCTGGTAGGAGGATGGGCTTAGAGATGCCATCTGGAAATGTTTGTTGAACTATATGTCATTGGTGAGTGGGTGAGTATCAGAAAGGTATCCATGTTTTGGAACATCTCTGAACTAGGGGTCTGAATAAGCAATAGATTGACATCCATGTTTGGAATCATCTGTAAACTGTTTTCAGAAGTTGAAGAATCTGAACAAGCGATAGGTTAACATCCGTGTCTGGAGAACCCGTAAACTGTTTTCAGAAGTCTTGAAATTGAATAAGCAATAGAGCAGCATCCATGTTGGGAAGCGTCCGTAAACTGTTTTCAGAAGTCTTGGAATGGAGAAGGAACCGGTGTAGGGTTGCCTGCTGATGAGTCCGTGTAAAACTGCATCTTGGAAAGAAGGAACCGATGTAGGGTTGCCTGATGATGGTCAAGTAGATAATTGTCCTGTCCGGTTTCAGGTATTGATCTCTAACCTGAGAAAGAAAGATAATTTTCCTGGCTTGTTACAGGTATTGATCTTCAATCTCTACAAGTATTGTGATGTCGGGAATGGGCTTACAGATGCCATTGAGAAATGATTGTTGAATTGCTTTTGGATGAGTGAAAGAATTACTTCCGAATCTGGATCGTATCCGGACTGTATTTGAATGAATCTGGAATAAGTATCAGAATGTCGCCATGTCTGGGTCACATCTGAACTGTCTCTAGAAGGAATCTGGAATAAGTATCAGAATGTCGCCATGTCTGGGTCACATCTGAACTATCTCTGAATGAATTTGGAATAAGTATCAGAATGTCGCCATGTCTGGGTCACATCTGAACTATCTCTGAATGAATCTGGAATAAGTATCAGAATGTCGCCATATCTGGGTCACATCTGAACTATCTCTGAATGAATCTTGGAATAAGTATCAGAATGTCGCCATATCTGGGTCACATCTGAACTATCTCTGAATGAATCTTGGAATAAGTATCAGAATGTCGCCATGTCTGGGTCACATCTGAACTATCTCTGAATGAATCTGGAATAAGTATTAGAATGTCGCCATGCCTGGGTCACATCTGAACTATCTCTAGAAGGAACCTCGGAAGATGATAATCTTTGTCTGTTGATTGATCTTTCCTGAAAAGGTAAAGAGTTAGTTGTATGCAATGTCATGATGTAATGAATTGTACTTCATCAATGTTTATGATATGAATGTAATGAATGTGCATGTAAGTTGATGAGCTGTCTTGCTAAGGATAGATGAATCCTGGATAGCTGGAGATAATAGAATCTTGACTGCTGTCGGGGAAATTGAATCTTTGACTGCTGCAGGGGATTGAAAATCCTTTGATTGTTGAAAATGAGAAGTCCTGGGACCACTGTTGGGGAATCAGGAGGTTGGGTTGTATGCCAATCTACAGGGGATTCCTGTCTTGAGGATATCTTCACTGGGGAATATCTGAATATCCTGTGAGGAACTGAGAATGAGAGTCTTCATTCTGCTTGGGGATTGATAGTTGTAAGTTTTAGCTCCGTTGGGGATTGCAAGAATCTTTTGATTGCTGCAGGTATTGATCTGGGATAAGAATCGGAATGTCACCAAATCTGGGTCAAATCTGAACTATCTCTAGAAGGAAGTCTGGAATAAGTGATAATCTTGATTTTGTTAAGGGTCAGAAATTGGGAGTATACCAATCTTCTGAGGTGATGAGAATCTTCATTCTGTTAACGGTCAGAAACTGGGAGTATACCAATCTTCTGAGGTTTTAAGGATGAGAGTCTTCATTCTTGAGAAAAACAGATTTTTAGGAGCTTCAATTGTCCGTTATTCTGTTGGTGGTTGTAACTTCCAGCAGGTGATGAAGGAAATTTTGATGATTACTACTTCAAAAGATGAAGGAATCTTTGACGATTACTACTCCAAAAGATGAAGGAACCTTTGATGATTACTACTCCAAAAGATGAAGGAATCTTTGACGATTACTACTCCAAAAGATGAAGGAACCTTTGATTACTACTCCAAAAGCTGAAGGAATCTTTGACGATTACTACTCCAAAAGATGAAGGAATCTTTGATTACTACTCCAAAAGATGAAGGAATCTTTGACGATTACTACTCCAAAAGATAAAGGAATCTTTGATTACTATTCCAAAAGATGAACGAATCTTTGACGATTACTACTCCAAAAGATGAAGGAATCTTTGATTACTACTCCAAAAGATGAAGGAATCTTTGACGATTACTACTCCAAAAGATGAAGGAATCTTTGATTACTACTCCAAAAGATGAAGGAATCTTTGACGATTACTACTCCAAAAGATGAAGGAATCTTTGACGATTACTACTCCAAAAGATGAAGGAACCTTTGACGATTACTACTCCAAAAGATGAAGGAATCTTTGACGATTACTACTCCAAAAGATGAAGGAACCTTTGATTACTACTCCAAAAGATGAAGGAACCTTATTTGTCGATCACTCTGCATATGTTAAGAATGCTGTTGAAATGTAATTTGTTTTAGAGAATAAATCCTTGACAAATGTTGGGGAAATAAACCCAAGAATGCTGGTCTGCTAGAGAGGTGATGAACTTCTCGAGGACACTTGAATTTCTTTTCAGAAAGATTTCGGAGAGGTTTCATCACTGCCCCTAGTACCAGATGCTTGTGATATTGCCAGGTCACTTGGACTGCGCGTAACCCTTTGAGATTGACATTCGAATGCCCCAAGTGATGGTGAGGGAGACTTGCCCCAAGTTAATCTGTAATTGAGAGATTTGTTGAAATCTTGACTGGAATGCCCCAGGTTAACTGAACTTTGAAAGATCTGTTGAAATCTTGACTAGACTGCCCCAGGTTAACTTGACTTTGAAAGATCTTTTGAAATCTTGACTGGACTGCCCCAGGTTAACTGGATAGTAACATGTCATGCCCCTTTGCTGATAGGAGATTTGTCAATGGAAGTGTCATCTTTTTTGAAGTGATTTTGCTCACTGAGAGAGCTTTCGTTCATCGGATATTCGTTGTGTGAATTTCTCTGCTGTCAAACAAATAGCCAAATGCAAACAGTGATATTCAAGTAATGCAAAGTTTATGTTTGTCTTGTAGTTTTGAGAAAATGCGCTTTTTAGCAGAAAACTTTTTATAAGACAAATTCAACACAAGATTTAGAGCAAATCCTTACAAGAGTCAGGATACCTTTTGTAACAGTATGCTTTCGAACTAACCCATGCTTCAATTAGGACTTTTGAAAGGTTATAACGTGGCCTAGTTCACGGTTTAAGAAACAAAGGATAAAGGCACAAAGTATATTTGTACCCACCCGCTCTTCGTGATGTTCTTCAACCCTAAACTCAGTTAATTGTGCGTCAAACTCTATTCAAATTTGGAACGACTTTTTGGTGATGGTTCACACCAGTTGAATTTTAGAGGGCAGTCATTTCCTTTTTTTTTTTTGCAACACTTTTCATGTTTTTTGAGGATTTGTACTGACCTCGTTCTTTTGATTTGTTATCCCTAACTTTTTCCTGACTGTTCCTGTTTTCGAGATTACAGTCAGCGGGATGCCCCAGCTTTCTTAAGCCTCCTTTATAGGTTTTGGCTTAGTGGGCTTTTCCCTTTTGAGAGATTGACTGCCTATGAGATAAAGAACCATCACTGTCTTTTGGTTCCAAAGGAATGTTTTTGATGTCATTCGTTGTATTACGAACTGAGAGTTTGCGACTTCAATGCGCTTTTTTTTTAATTAACTGAGAGACTACCCTGCCCCAGGTTTAAATCAAAGGTTTTAATTTGTTTAGAACAGAAAACTCCTACTTCTTTGGCTCGAAGGGGTTGACTAGGGATTATCTTCCTTATAACTCCAGTGTTTGGGATTTGAAAGAAATGCCTGTACATCATCAGCAAGGTCTGTTCAAAAACATACTGTATGAGATTATGGTATTGTTTCGTCATCCTCCCTCTAAAGGCTTGCAGCTTTTTATCAAGAGTTAAATATCATAAAGAAAGCATAAGAGTAGTGAAAACGAATGGATGAATTCAAGACAAACATATGCAATGCATTAATGAAACAGAGTTTGACATCAACAGATAATTGTTTGAATAACAAAAGAAATTACAACTTTGAAAATTCAAATGAAGCAAGAGTCTCTCAGTGATTTGGCATAGGAGCAGTGATTATGCTAGAGTCTCCGGAGGGTCAAACTCGATCTCCTTGGCATCAATCATGTCTTAGATCTTGTTCTTCAGAGGCCAATAGTTGTTTGTGTCATGTCCCGGACTGTCAGAGTGGTATGCACACCTTTCATTGGGATGATAGGTAGGAGCAGAAGTATTTGGATTCCGGAGGGGAGCCTTCAATGTAACCAGCTCTTCCTGCAACATGCGTTGTAGCGCTTGACCCAGTGACGTGTTGATCTTGGTGAATTGTCTTTTAGGTGCGACATCCTTACGCTGATGCCCCTGTCTTTGTTGAGTAGGCGTAGGATTAGAGATCAAGATTGCTCCTACATGTTGCTCATGACGACCCTTTTGACTGTTCGCATCATTGGACTCTTTCTTTCCATTGTAGGGAATTATCTGAGTATCTGAGGGTGTAGTTCCTTGGATCTTTCCATTTTTGATGCCAGCTTCGACTCTTTCGCCAGTCAGTATTAGCTCGGTGAACCCAGCTGAGGAGCTTCCAATTAAGTGATTGAAGAAAGGCCCTGTCAAAGTTCCCATGAAGATGTCAATCAACTCTCTGTCAGTTAAAGGGGATTGCACCCTACCAGCCAGATCTCTCCACTTTTGAGCGTATCCTTTGAAGCTCTCGTCGGAACCCATGGTCATGTTCTGCAATTGCACACGAGTTGGTGCAAGATCAGCATTGTACTGATACTGTTTGTAAAAAGCCATAGCTAAATCTTCCCAGGTGTGGATGCGAGAACTCTCCAATTGATAGAACCACTCGAGTTGAGCCCCTACCAGGCTTTCTTGGAAGAAATGGATCTAAAGCTTTGGATCAGTTGTGTGTGGTTGAATCTTGCGGACATAAGACTTTAGATGCATCTTAGGGCAAGAGACTCCATCATACAGGGCCAAGGTAGGGACTTTGAACTTTGGAGGGATGACCAATCCAGAAACTAAACCCATGTCTCCTAAATCCAAGCCAGGTATTTGTTGAATCTCCATAGCATTGAGGCGATCCTCCAACTGTTTGTACTTGTCATCAGCGGGAGGATATTGTTCTTTGGAGTAGTCAGCTTCCAAATTATGGTCTTTTTCAAGACTGACTCCTATGCTGGGTGGAGTTGAAAGGTCCAAGGTTTTAGGTCTTCTTCTCAGGATGCCCGTTGCCTTCTTGGACTTCTTCTTCTTGTCTTTAAGAAGGAGAGCTTTCAGATCCTCTTGCCCTTTACCCATAGCCAGAAGCATTTGTTGGAATTGAGTGTTTTGAGCTTGGAGATCTTTCACCGTTTGTTCCATATCCATCTTACTGAAATAAACAGTAGGAAGATAAGGAGACCTGTATGGGAGAAACCTGTTATGAAATGGTATGTATGATATATGTATGCAATGTTTTCAAGGATCTCTTGGGGTAAACACAAGAGAATGTTAGAGGTTGAACTTCGATCTTTGATTGGAGAACTTTGCACCTGTGGATGTCTTTCCACGAGAATCAAGCTCACCATGTCAAGTGGGTCATAGCCCCTGATTCAAGTTGTTGCACTTGATCTTTGATGGCATTTGTTTAGAGGAGAACCTCTTGCCCCTTGGTAGACGTCTGGTTCAACGTGACCCTGCATCAAAAGACCCTCGAGATCCTTGAAATGGTTATTGAAAATGCTATGGTATGATGATATGATGTTATGTATATATATGCAAAAGCAAGCGAGTGTATATACAGGCAATCATATTCACACAAAGAAAACAAGTCCTTAGGTTTAGGCTTGCATGGGGTTTGTAGGTAAGTACCATCTTGAAGTTAGTTGGCTCATCCTGTCCTAAAATAGAAATCGGGTTCTAAGGAGCTCAATATCATTGATTATTTTCTGTGTTCATTGTTTTGGTTTAGCCACTTAACTGGCGACCAAAATATTCCAAGAAAACAATCCTCAATGAGTGTAGTATCGAGTATCTACCAACTTCGGACGACACCAAAGTCGGTCATCTCACTACCCCTAAAAATGCTAAGATGGTCAATTAAGGTTCTAAGAGTTCGTTAGTGCTTCATGACATCACTCAGCGGCCCCATATTCTCCTTGACTACTCAAGGGCTACCGGTACTCACAAATATGTCACACTAACATAGCTTACTGCTTCAACCATGTCGGTATACCCCGCACAGTTCCCTCACAGTTTTATTGCTATTTACCTAAAAAGGTGCCCCCAAATCCGGTTGTAGGATTTACAACAAACCCAAACAAGGACCCAAAAAGTAAAGCAATCAAAGCAATCAAAGCAAGTATGTAAAGGTGATCTAAACCCTAAGGTAACCCCACTTTTAATTAGTCCCATGCAGAGTCGCCTGTTCTGTGATACGGTGGGAGAACTGACTTGAGGTTTTGCGTTTGTATTCGCACTTGTTCGGTTTAGCAAGATTCGCCACCGACTTTTTATTTTATCCTAAAGGAAAGGTTAAAAAGCACAGGAAAAACCTTTGAGATGTTTTCATGGGTTCGGGGGGTAGATTATGAAAAGGGAAGGTGCTAGCACCCTTTTCATTCATGGTTATCCATGGGCTCTTAGTTACTTGTTTTAGATCACTTGCCTTGATTTTCAATTGTTTGAAATGGTGCTTTGTGTGTGTGGTTTTGAAAATGTTTTGAAAAAGATGCCTTGTCTAGGCAACCATTGTAACAATTCTTTACTCGAATGTTTTACAAAGGTGTTTGTCTTTTTGAAAAGATGTTTCAATGTTTTTGAAAGTTGTTTTGGAAGTTGTGCTTGTGAAGTGTGTTTTGAAAGTAGGCAAGTGTGTTTTGCAAGTTTGATCAAGTAACTAAGAGTTGTCTACCCCTAAATTTACTCAAAGATCTTTCTCATGTTTTAACCCTTTTAACAGTGTTGTTTCACCATTGTATTTGGTGAACAACCTTGTGTTAGGATGTTAACGGGACGGGCGCGGGTTATCGTTTAGACCATGAAAGCAATAGTGTCAAGTATCTTTGGCAATTTGCTTGAGGGACTATGATCATTTAGTTTAGGCAACTTCGAAAGCGTCATCGAGGGACTATGATCATTTGATTTGTTTTGTTTTGCCAAAGAACTCAACATGCAAACATGGCCCATTTTTATAGGCAACAAGTGGAGGAACCCTAGGGGTGCGAGTGTGAATTGTGTATTAATTGTCATGCATTTGTCTTGTATTAGGTTATCTAGCGATTGATTTTGAATCTTCGCATACAAACCCTAATTACTATACAACATATAGAAAGCGATAAATTGCGGGAATTTAAAGTCTAAGCTATTACAAATAAGTATCCGGGGACGGGGGTACAAGTATTTACAAATGGGGATGAATCTTATCAGGATAGTAGTGTCCAAATTTTATTTACAACCAAATCGAATCACATTCTCAATATAAAATATAGTTAAGTATAAGAATCAAAGAGAAATAAAAGTATCATGCTATGTATGTGATTATTTACAAATGATGCAAAAATTAACCTAATGTATTATTAAGTATTATTATCTTTTTTATTTTTGTTAACTATGTAAACAAAAGTTTTTAAAGAAAAGAAAATAAAAATATTTAAGTTAAAGAAAATTAATGTTTATGTATTTTAGTTTATATACAAAGGTTTATTAAACAAAAATTCTTAAAAGAAAATTATTTAATTTAGAAAAAAATCCTATTTTTATGTACTCTTAAATGTGATAAAAAAGTATTAATAAACATTTTACATGAAAGGTTAATATATTATTAAAAAAGGGAATTAGGTTATAAAAGAAAAAAAAAAGAAAATTAAGAAATGTTGGTTAAAAGAAAATAAAATAAAAGGAAGTTATGTGGGCCTTATGTTTTGTGTTTGGCCCAAACAAAACAAAACAAACAGAATCAATAGAAAAAATGGGGGGGGGGGGGGGGGGGGGGTGCGCCAGAATTGGGCTTAGGCATTTTGTAAGGGAGCAGGCCCAACGCGTTTGATAATTTTTCTTAGGGTTTGTTTTGTTGTTACTCAGAATTGGGTTTACAGTTTTGATGAGCGGCGTCATTCCCTTCTCCTTCTTCGTCGTTCTCTTCCTCGCTCTCAACAGAGCTACTGACGCCTCTCTTCGCCTCAGCTTCTAGAGCACCACCTCCACTTTCCTCTCTCCATGGTCGTACCCAGACAGTGATAAAAGGTAACGATTTCTCAGTTTTGTCCGTCTTACGCTTTAGGGTTTCAAGTTTTGCATGTTTTTAATCTTTGACAAATTCTGATCTTTATGTTATCATTTGTTTCTGTGAGGTGTTAAAGAAAAGGGGTAAGGAATTACTACCTTTGGAGAGGAGACAGAGGAGGACGGCGGCGCTTCTCAGGTTTCCGGAGGCGTGAGAGCTTGATGACGCTAGCTTTGTGGCTTCCCTGGTACTTTTGTATCTTGCTTCTTGAATGGTTTTATGATGATAATGTTGCAATCTGAAAACCCTAGGGCCTCTGCTTCTGAAACTTCCTTTCCTCTTCTGCTTGCTTTATTGTTGTTTTTACTTCTGGCTTTTTCCTCTCTTTGAACTTTGATTCTCAATGATGATTTCTGAGATGTCTTTGATATGCTTATTTGTTTGACCCTATGATGATGGATTGCAATAGTTGATGTTTGCTACTGTTGGCCCTATAATGAAGTTGTTCTGAGGGCTTTGGCTTTGTTTGATTCTGAGATGTTGGTTATTGTTTCAGTCGTTGTTCTGATAACTGTTTTTCTTTGGAGCTTGGAGGCTTGCTTCTTTGAGGCAAGCTTATTTGTTTGAAACTGGAAGTTTGACAGGCTTGAGATAGTTTGGCTTTGTTTGTGTTTTCTGATACAGGCTTAAGGCTTGATGTTTGAAGCAGGTTATTGAGTTTACAGGCTTGGAGAAAAAATAGGCTTGAAAGGCTTCAGGACTTTGTTGTTTTGGAACAGGCAAGTTAAGGCTAGCTTGAGGCAGGCTGTTTGTTTGCTTAGCTTGAGGCAAGCTTTGGTTTGTAACAGGTTTACTGTGCTTTGAGTTTGTATGTTGCAGGATGTGTTAGGATTGTGTTATTATGCAGGTTTGTGGAGGTTTTAGTTGGTTCAGGCTTGCTTTGTAACAGGTTTAAAGCTTGAGGCAGCTTTGTTTTTGTATTTGATACAGGCTTGAGAGCTTGTGTTATATTTTTCTTTTTGTTTTCCTGCCCCTTCTTACTGTGTTGATTTTGTTTTTTTATATCTCTTAAGCCTTAAGCCTGCAAACTGTAAGCCTCTCTTCTCCCTTTCTTTCTCTCTCCACAGATAAGTATATTATATTACTTAGACTGTACTTTTCTCTGAAAAAGTGTTTGGCTGGGAAATGATGATAATGTACTCTCACAAGCTTGCTTGCATCTTTTGCTTTCCACTGCATCTTTCCAGATTTTCTGCCTTTTGCTTTTTGTGTACTTGTTGACAGGTTTTGATAGTTTTTGGACAGTTTGGTTGACAGCTTAGTTTGGGCAGTTCTGCATTTGTGACTTAGTTTGCCTCTTTGACAAATTGGTTTGCTTTGTTTGATAGTGCAATTCAGTTTAGTTGACATTTTGGACTTTGTAATTGTTTGGCATATTCATTTGTCCATGTGCAGCTTGTTTGAATTTGTGCATTTTTGTATTTGATTAATTCATGCTTGCAAACATTTAATTTCCCTCTTTGTGAACCAAGAAGAGACATCTTCTTGCGATTTGCAGAGAGGACGAACAAACTGATTCCGGCCAAAACTTTTAATGATGAGTCTTAATTATCTGTCTGAGAATGTCCTTTTAATTCATTTGTGTTTGACTTCTCTCTTCTCTTTTTGCAGGTAAATATCAATTGAGCAAAGGATGCAACAGTAGAATATGAAGACTTCAAGAAAATTAGGATATAGCTTTATTTTATTTTAATCATTTGTAATAAATATTATTATAAATACTTGTAAATAAAATTACTGTATTTAAATAACACTTGTACCAATGATTAAAAATAAATAAAAGTCCTTTTGTCATATAATTCTCTAATTCTCTGTTTATTTATTTATTTAAGTCTCTTGAATTAAAACGACTGGAAATGCATTCCAATTATTTTAACTTAGATAAAATAAATAATTAATAAGCACTGTAGTCTTTCAACTTCGCATTAACCAATAATAAACCCGGCGTTCCAATTAACCATAAGCATTGCACAGTTAATCAAACAAACGTCCATATGCCTTTCCTTTTGCTGATTAAACCAAACACTGCAAATTTTCAACCAGAAGCCTCAGCTTCTAACCCAGAGGTTCAGGTTTTTGAGAAACAAACTGAAATCTTGAGCAGGCGTCAAAGCAGTGTAACAGCCAATTAAGACACTGTGGATTCAAATTCTTTCTAGAATGCGCATGCAAACCCTGATTCTTGATTTATTGTCAAAGAAGCGTCTGCTTGATCAAACCCTTAGCCAAACTCAACCAAATCAATAGAAACCCTAATAATCTGCTTAAACTGATTCAAAATCAATGGAAACCCTAATTTTGTCTGACTGATGAGAAAAGTCTGTTTGACCGATTCTTAAGCCAATCTGAAAAATCAGGAAAAGCCTGAAGCTGTGATTTCTTGTAAAAAAAGGAGGGCAAATTTTGGGGCACAACAGTTGCCCCTGTTCAATCTTCTTGAACCTGAAGAGTTAGATTGGCAAGTTTGTCTTTCGCGACTCGAAGGTAAAAGGAGATTGGACACTAGAGTGCCTAAAAAATTTGCACTCAGCAAAGCGTAGTTTGAGGGAATGGGCTTAAAGATGTCATTTGGTGATGGGCTTAAAGAAGCCATCTGGATATGTGACAGGGGGATAGGCTTAGAGATGCCATCTGGAAATTGCTGGTAGGAGGATGGGCTTAGAGATGCCATCTGGAAATGTTTGTTGAACCGTATGTCATTGGTGAGTGGGTAAGTATCAGAAAGGTATCCATGTTTTGGAACATCTCTGAACTGGGGGTCTGAATAAGCAATAGATTGACATCCATGTTTGGAATCATCCGTAAACTGTTTTCAGAAGTTGAAGAATCTGAACAAGCGATAGGTTAACATCCGTGTCTGGAGAACCCGTAAACTGTTTTCAGAAGTCTTAAAATTGAATAAGCAATAGAGCAGCATCCATGTTGGGAAGCGTCCGTAAACTGTTTTCAGAAGTCTTTGAATGGAGAAGGAACCGGTGTAGGGTTTCCTGATGATAAGTCCGTGTAAAACTGCATCTTGGAAAGAAGGAACCGATGTAGGGTTGCCTGATGATGGTCAAGTAGATAATTGTCCTGTCTGGTTTCAGGTATTGATCTCTGACCTGAGAAAGAAAGATAATTTTCCTGGCTTGTTACAGGTATTGATCTTCAATCTCTACAAGTATTGTGATGTCGGGAATGGGCTTACAGATGCCATTGAGAAATGATTGTTGAATTGCTTTTGTATGAGTGACAGAATTACATCCAAATCTGGATCATATCCGAACTATATTTGAATGAATCTGGAATAAGTATCAGAATATTGCCATGTCTGGGTCACATCTGAACTGTCTCTGGAAGGAATCTGGAATAAGTATCAAAATGTCGCCATGTCTGGGTCACATCTGAACTATCTCTGAATGAATCTGGAATAAGTATCAGAATGTCGCCATGTCTGGGTCACATCTGAACTATCTCTGAATGAATCTGGAATAAGTATCAGAATGTCGCCATGTCTGGGTCACATCTGAACTATCTCTGAATGAATCTTGGAATAAGTATCAGAATGTCGCCATGTCTGGGTCACATCTGAACTATCTATGAATGAATCTTTGAATAAGTATCAGAATGTCGCCATGTCTGGGTCACATATGAACTATCTCTGAATGAATCTGGAATAAGTATTAGAATGTCGCCATGTCTGGGTCACATCTGAACTATCTCTAGAAGGAACCTCGGAAGATGATAATCTTTGTCTGTTGATTGATCTTTCCTGAAAAGGTAAAGAGTTAGTTATATTCAATGTCATGATGTAATGAATTGTACTTCATCAATGTTTATGATATGAATGTAATGAATGTGCATGTAAGTTGATGAGCTATCTTGCTGAGGATAGATGAATCCTGGATAGCTGGAGATAATAGAATCTTGACTGCTGTCGGGGAAATTGAATCTTTGACTGCTGCAGGGGATTGAAAATCCTTTGATTGTTGAAAATGAGAAGTCCTGGGACCACTGTTGGGGAATCAGGAGGTTGGGTTGTATGCCAATCTACTGGGGATTCCTGTCTTGAGGATATCTTCACTGGGGAATATCTGAATATCCTGTGAGGAACTGAGAATGAGAGTCTTCATTCTGCTTGGGGATTGGTAGTTGGAAGTTTTAGCTCCGTTGGGGATTGCAAGAATCTTTTGATTGCTGCAGGTATTGATCTGGGATAAGTATCGGAATGTCACCAAATCTGGGTCACATCTGAACTATCTCTAGAAGGAAGTCTGGAATAAGTGATAATCTTGATTTTGTTAAGGGTCAGAAATTGGGAGTATACCAATCTTCTGAGGTGATGAGAATCTTCATTCTGTTAACGGTCAGAAACAGGGAGTATACCAAACTTTTGAGGTTTTAAGGATGAGAGTCTTCATTCTTGAGAAAAACAGATTTTTAGGAGCTTCAATTGTCCGTTATTCTGTTGGTGGTTGTAACTTCCAGCAGGAGATGAAGGAAATTTTGATGATTACTACTTTAAAAGATGAAGGAATCTTTGACGATTGCTACTCCAAAAGATGAAGGAACCTTTGATGATTACTACTCCAAAAGATGAAGGAATCTTTGATGATTACTACTCCAAAAGATGAAGGAACCTTTGATTACTACTCCAAAAGATGAAGGAATCTTTGACGATTACTACTCCAAAAGATGAAGGAATCTTTGATTACTACTCCAAAAGATGAAGGAATCTTTGACGATTACTACTCCAAAAGATGAAGGAATCTTTGATTACTACTCCAAAAGATGAAGGAATCTTTGACGATTACTACTCCAAAAGATGAAGGAATCTTTGATTACTACTCCAAAAGATGAAGGAATCTTTGACGATTACTACTCCAAAAGATGAAGGAATCTTTGATTACTACTCCAAAAGATGAAGGAATCTTTGACGATTACTACTCCAAAAGATGAAGGAATCTTTGACGATTACTACTCCAAAAGATGAAGGAACCTTTGACGATTACTACTCCAAAAGATGAAGGAATCTTTGACGATTACTACTCCAAAAGATGAAGGTACCTTTGATTACTACTCCAAAAGATGAAGGAACCTTATCTGTCGATCACTCTGCATATGTTAAGAATGTTGTTGAAATGTAATTTGTTTTGGAGAATAAATCCTTGACAAATGTTGGGGAAATAAACCCAAGAATGCTGGTCTGCTAGAGAGGTGATGAACTTCTCGAGGACACTTGAATTTCTTTTCAGAAAGATTTCGGAGAGGTTTCATCACTGCCCCTAGTACCAGATGCTTGTGATATTGCCAGGTCACTTGGACTGCGTGTAACCCTTTGAGATTGACATTCGAATGCCCCAAGTGATGGTGAGGGAGACTTGCCCCAAGTTAATCTGTAATTGAGAGATTTGTTGAAATCTTGACTGGACTGCCCCGGGTTAACTGAACTTTGAAAGATCTGTTGAAATCTTGACTGGACTGCCCCAGGTTAACTGGACTTTGAAAGATCTATTGAAATCTTGACTGGACTTCCCCAGGTTAACTGGATAGTAACATGTCATGCCCCTTTGCTGATAGGAGATTTGTCAATGGAAGTGTCATCTTTTTTGAAGTGATTTTGCTCACTGAGAGAGCTTTCGTTCATCGGATATTCATTGTGTGAAATTCTCTGCTGTCAAACAAATAGCCAAATGCAAATAGTGATATTTAAGTAATGCAAAGTTTATGTCTGTCTTGTAGTTTTGAGAAAATGCGCTTTTTAGCAGAAAACTTTTTATAAGACAAATTCAACACAAGATTTAGAGCAAAGCCTTACAGGAGTCAGGATACCTTTTGTAACAGTATGCTTTCAAACTAACCCATGCTTCAATTAGGACTTTTGAAAGGTTATAACGTGGCCTGGTTCATGGTTTAAGAAACAAAGGATAAAGTCTCAAAGTATATTTGTACCCACCCGCTCTTCGTGATGTTCTTCAACCCTAAACTCAGTTAATTGTGCGTCAAACTCTATTCGAATTTGGAACGAATTTTTGGTGATGGTTCACACCAGTTGAATTTTAGAGGGCATTCATTTTTTTTTTGCAACACTTTTCATGTTGTTTGAGGATTTTTACTGACCTCGTTCTTTTGATTTGTTATCCCTAACTTTTGCCTGACTGTTCCTGTTTTCGAGATTACAGTCAGCGGGATGCCCCAGCTTTCTTAAGCCTCCTTTATAGGTTTTGGCTTAGTGGGCTTTTCTCTTTTGAGAGATTGACTGCCTATGAGATAAAGAACCATCACCGTCTTTTGGTTCCAAAGGAATGTTTTTTATGTCATTCGTTGTATTACGAACTGAGAGTTTGCGACTTCAATGCGCATTTTTTTTTGAATTAATTGAGAG
This sequence comes from Vicia faba, assembly GCA_948472305.1. NCBI lineage: Eukaryota > Viridiplantae > Streptophyta > Magnoliopsida > Fabales > Fabaceae > Vicia > Vicia faba. Next base: position 1,015,876,973 of record OX451735.1, read on the forward strand.
ACTACCCTGCCCCAGGTTTAAATCAAAGGTTTTAATTTGTTTAGAACAGAAAACTCCTACTTCTTTGGCTCGAAGGGGTTGACTAGGGATTATCTTCCTTATAACTCCAGTGTTTGGGATTTGAAAGAAATGCTTGTACATCATCAGCAAGGTCTGTTCAAAAACATATTGTATGAGATTATGGTATTGTTTCGTCATCCTCCCTCTAAAGGCTTGCAGCTTTTTATCAAGAGTTAAATATCATAAAGAAAGCATAAGAGTAGTGAAAACGAATGGATGAATTCAAGACAAACATATGCAATGCATTAATGAAACAGAGTTTGACATCAACAGATAATTGTTTGAATAACAAAAGAAATTACAACTTTGAAAATTCAAATGAAGCAAAAGTCTCTCAGTGATTTGGCATAGGAGCAGTGATTATGCTAGAGTCTCCGGAGGGTCAAACTCGATCTCCTTGGCATCAATCATGTCTTGGATTTTATTCTTCAGAGGCCAACAGTTGTTTGTGTCATGTCCCGGACTGTCAGAGTGGTATGCACACCTTTCATTGGGATGATAGGTAGGAGCAGAAGTATTTGGGTTCCGGATTGGAGCCTTCAATGTAATCAGCTCTGCCTGCAACATGCGTTATAGCGCTTAACCCAGTGACGTGTTGATCTTGGTGAATTGTCTTTTAGGTGCGACCTCCTTACGCTGATGCCCCTGTCTTTGTTGAGCAGGCGTAGGATTAGAGATCAAGATTGCTCCTACGTGTTGGTCATGACGACCCTTTTGACTGTTCGCAGCATTGGACTCTTTCTTTCCATTATAGGGAATTATCTGAGTATCTGAGGGTGTAGTTCCTTGGATCTTTCCATTTTTGATGCCAGCTTCGACTCTTTCGCCGGTCAGTATTAGCTCGGTGAACCCAGCTGAGGAGCTTCCAATTAAGTGATTAAAGAAAGGCCCTGTCAAAGTTCCCATGAAGATGTCAATCAACTCTTTGTCAGTTAAAGGGGGTTGCACCCTACCAGCCAGATCTCTCCACTTTTGAGCGTATCCTTTGAAGCTCTCGTTGGAATCCATGGTCATGTTCTGCAATTGCACACGAGTTGGTGCAAGATCAGCATTGTACTGATCCTGTTTGTACAAAGCCATAGCTAAATCTTCCCAGGTGTGGATGCGAGAACTCTCCAATTGATAGAACCACTCGAGTTGAGCCCCTACCAGGCTTTCTTGGAATAAATGGATCCAAAGCTTTGGATCAGTTGTGTATGGTTGAATCTTGCGGACATAAGACTTTAGATGCATCTTAGGGCAAGAGACTCCATCATACAGGGCCAAGGTAGGGACTTTGAACTTTGGAGGGATGACCAATCCAGAAACTAAACCCATGTCTCCTAAATCCAAGCCAGGTATTTGTTGAATCTCCATAGCATTGAGGCGATCCTCCAACTGTTTGTACTTGTCATCAGCGGGAGGATATTGTTCTTCGGAGAAGTCAACTTCCAAATTATGGTATTCTTCAAGACTGACTCCTATGCTGGGTGGAGTTGAAAGGTCCAAGGTTTTAGGTCTTCTTCTCAGGATGCCCGTTGCCTTCTTGGACTTCTTCTTCTTGTCTTTGAGAAGGTGAGCTTTCAGATCCTCTTGCCCTTTACCCATAGCCAGAAGCATTTGTTGGAATTGAGTGTTTTGAGCTTGGAGATCTTTCAATGTTTGTTCCATATCCATCTTACTGAAATAAACAGTAGGAAGATAACGAGACCTGTATGGGAGAAACCTGTTATGCAATGATATGTATGATATATGTATGCAATGTTTTAAAGGATCTCTTGGGGTAAACACAAGAGAATGTTAGAGGTTGAACTTCGATCTTTGATTGGAGAACTTTGCACCTGTGGATGTCTTTCCACGAGAATCAAGCTCACCATGTCTAGTGGGTCATAGCCCTTGATTCAAGTTGTTGCACTTGATCTTTGATGTCATTTGTTTAGAGGAGAACCTCTTGCCCCTTGGTAGACGTCTGGTTCAACGTGACCCTGCATCAAAAGACCCTCGAGATCCTTGAAATGGTTATTGAAAATGCTATGGTATGATGCTATGATGTTATGTACATATATGCAAAAGCAAGCGAGTGTATATACAGGCAATCATATTCACACAAAGAAAACAAGTCCTTAGGTTTAGGCTTGCATGGGGTTTGTAGGTAAGTACCCTCTTGAAGTTAGTTGGCTCATCCTGTCCTAAAATAGAAATCGGGTTCTAAGGAGCTCAATATCATTGGATTATTTTCTGTGTTCATTGTTTTGGTTTAGCCACTTAACTGGCGACCAAAATATTCCAAGAAAACAATCCTCAATGAGTGTAGTATCGAGTATCTACCAACTTCGGACTGCACCAAAGTCGGTCATCTCACTACCCCTAAAAAGGCTAAGATGGTCAATTAAGGTTCTAAGAGTTCGTTAGTGCTTCATGACATCACTCAGCGGCCCTGTATTCTCCTTGACTACTCAAGGGCTACCGGTACTCACAAATATGTCACACTAACATAGCTTACTGCTTCAACCATGTCGGTATACCCCGCACAGTTCCCTCACAGTTTTATTGCTATTTACCTAAAAAGGTGCCCCCAAATCCGGGTATAGGATTTACAACAAACCCAAACAAGGACCAATAAAGTAAAGCAATCAAAGCAAGTATGTAAAGGTGATCTAAACCCTAAGGTAACCCCACTTTTAAATTAGTCCCTAGCAGAGTCGCCAGTTCTGTGATACGGTGGGAGAACTGACTTGAGGTTTTGTGTTTGTATTCGCACTTGTTCGGTTTAGCAAGAGTCGCCACCGACTTTTTATTTTATCCTAAAGGAAAGGTTAAAAAGCACAGGAAAAACCTTTGAGATGTTTTCGTGGGTTCGGGGGGTAGATTATGAAAAGGGAAGGTGCTAACACCCTTTTCATCCATGGTTATCCATGGGCTCTTAGTTACTTGTTTTAGATCACTTGCCTTGATTTTCAATTGTTTGAAATGGTGCTTTGTGTGTGTGGTTTTGAAAATGTTTTGAAAAAGATGCCTTGTCTAGGCAACCATTGTAACAATTCTTTACTCGAATGTTTTACAAAGGTGTTTGTCTTTTTGAAAATATGTTTCAATGTTTTTGAAAGTTGTTTTGGAAGTTGTGTTGGAAGTTGTGCTTGTGAAGTGTGTTTTGAAAGTAGGCAAGTGTGTTTTGCAAGTTTGATCAAGTAACTAAGAGTTGTCTACCCCTAAATTTTCTCAAAGATCTTTCTCATGTTTTAACCCTTTTAACAGTGTTGTTTCACCATTGTATTTGGTGAACAACCTTGTGTTAGGATGTTAACGGGACGGGCGCGGGTCATCGTTTAGACCATGAAAGCAATAGTGTCAATTATCTTTGGCAATTTGCTTGAGGGACTATGATCATTTAGTTTAGGCAACTTCGAAAGCGTCATCGAGGAACTATGATCATTTGATTTGTTTTGTTTTGCCAAAGAACTCAACATGCAAACATGGCCCATTTTTATAGGCAACAAGTGGAGGAACCCTAGGGGTGCGAGTGTGAATTGTGTATTGATTGTCATGCATTTGTCTTGTATTAGGTTATCTAGCGGTTGATTTTGAATCTTCGCATACAAACCCTAATTACTATACAGCATATAGAAAGCGATAAATTGCGGGAATTTAAAGTCTAAGCTATTACAAATAAGTATCCGGGGATGGGGGTACAAGTATTTACAAATGGGGATGAATCTTATCAGGATAGTAGTGTCCAAATGTTATTTACAACCAAATCGAATCACATTCTCAATATAAAATATAGCAAAGTATAAGAATCAAAGAGAAATAAAAGTATCATGCTATGTATGTGATTATTTACAAATGATGCAAAAACTAACCTAATGTATTATTAAGTATTATTATCTTTTCTATTTTTATTAAATATACAAACAAAAGTTTTAAAGAAAAGAAAATAAAAATATTTAAGTTAAAGAAAATTAATGTTTATGTATTTTAGTTTATATACAAAGGTTTATTAAACAAAAATTCTAAAAAGAAAATTATTTAATTTAGAAAAAAATCCTATTTTTATGTACTCTTAAATGTGATAAAAAAGTATTAATAAACATTTTACATGAAAGGTTAATATATTATTAAAAAAGGGAAATAGGTTATAAAAGAAAAAAAAAAGAAAATTAAGAAATGTTGGTTAAAAGAAAATAAAATAAAAGGAAGTTATGTGGGCCTTATGTTTTGTGTTTGGCCCAAACAAAACAAAACAAATAGAATCAATAGAAAAAAATGGGGGGGGGGGGGGGGGGCAGAATTGGGCTTAGGCATTTTGTAAGGGAGCAGGCCCAACGCGTTTGATAATTTTTCTTAGGATTTGTTTTGTTGTTACTCAGAATAGGGTTTACAGTTTTGATGAGCAGCGTCGTTCCCTTCTCCTTCTTCGCCGTTCTATTCCTCGCTCTCAACAGAGCTACTGACGCCTCTCTTCGCCTCAGCTGCTAGAGCGCCACCTCCACTTCCCTCTCTCCATGGTCGTACCCAGGCAGTGATGAAAGGTAATGATTTCTCAGTTTTGTCCGTCTTACGCTTTAGGGTTTCGAGTTTTGCATGTTTTTAATCTTTGACAAATTCTGATCTTTATGTTATCATTTGTTTCTGTGAGGTGTTAAAGAAAAGGGGGAAGGAATTACTACCTTTGGAGAGGAGACGGAGGAGGACGGCGGCGCTTCTCAGGTGGCCGGAGGTGTGAGAGCTTGATGACGCTAGCTTTGTGGCTTCCCTAGTACTTTTGTATCTTGCTTCTTGAATGGTTTTATGATGATAATGTTGCAATCTGAAAACCCTTGGGCCTCTGCTTCTGAAACTTCCTTTCCTCTTCTGCTTGCTTTGTTGTTGTTTTTACTTCTGGCTTTTTCCTCTCTTTGAACTTTGATTCTCAATGATGATTTCTGAGATGTCTTTGATATGCTTATTTGTTTGACCCTATGATGATGGATTGCAATAGTTGATGTTTGCTACTGTTGGCCCTATGATGAAGTTGTTCTAAGGGCTTTGGCTTTGTTTGATTCTGAGATGCTGGTTATTGTTTCAGTCGTTGTTCTGATAACTATTTTTCTTTGGAGCTTGGAGGCTTGCTTCTTTGAGGCAAGCTTATTTGTTTGAAACTGGCAGTTTGACAGGCTTGAGATAGTTTGGCTTTGTTTGTGTTTTCTGATACAGGCTTAAGGCTTGATGTTTGAAACAGGTTATTGAGTTTACAGGCTTGGAGAAAAAACAGGCTTGAAAGGCTTCAGGACTTTGTTGTTTTGGAACAGGCAGGTTAAGGCTAGCTTGAGGCAGGCTGTTTGTTTGCTTAGCTTGAGGCAAGCTTTGGTTTGTGTTTGAAACAGGTTTACTGTGCTTTGAGTTTGTATATTGCAGGATGTGTTAGGCTTGTGTTATTATGCAGGTTTGTGGAGGTTTTAGTTGGTTCAGGCTTGCTTTGTAACAAGTTTAAAGCTTGAGGCAGCTTTGTTTTTGTTTTTGATACAGGCTTGAGAGCTTGTGTTATATTTTTATTTTTGTTTTCTTGCCCCTTCTTACAGTGTTGATTCTGTTTTTTTATATCTCTTAAGCCTTAAGCCTGCAAACTGTAAGCCTCTCTTCTCCCTCTCTTTCTCTCTCCACAGATAAGTATATTATATTACTTAGACTGTACTTTTCTCTGAAAAAGTGTTTGGCTGGGAAATGATGATAATTTACTCTCACAAGCTTGCTTGCATCTTTTGCTTTCCTCTGCATCTTTCCAGATTTTCTGCCTTTTGCTTTTTGTGTACTTGTTGACAGTTTTTGATAGTTTTTGGACAGTTTGGTTGACAGCTTAGTTTGGGCAGTTCTGCATTTGTGACTTAGTTTGCCTCTTTGACAAATTGGTTTGCTTTGTTTGATAGTGCAATTCAGTTTAGTTGACATTTTGGACTTTGTAATTGTTTGGCATATTCATTTGTCCATGTGCAGCTTGTTTGAATTTGTGCATTTTTGTATTTGATTAATTCATGCTTGCAAAAATTTAATTTCCCTCTTTGTGAACCAAGAAGAGACATCTTCTTGCGATTTGCAGAGAGGACGAACAAATTGATTCCGGCCAAAACTTTTAATGATGAGTCTTAATTATCTGTCTGAGAATGTCCTTTTAATTCATATGTGTTTGACTTCTCTCTTCTCTTTTTGCAGGTAAATATCAATTGAGCAAAGGATGCAACAGTAGAATATGAAGACTTCAAGAAAATTAGGATATAGCTTTATTTTATTTTAATCATTTGTAATAAATATTATTATAAATACTTGTAAATAAAATTACTGTATTTAAATAACACTTGTACCAATGATTAAAAATAAATAAAAGTCCTTTTGTCATATAATTCTCTAATTCTCTGTTTATTTATTTATTTAAGTCTCTTGAATTAAAACGACTGGAAATGCATTCCAATTATTTTAACTTAGATAAAATAAATAATTAATAAACACTGTAGTCTTTCAACTTTGCATTAACCAATAATAAACCCGGCGTTCCAATTAACCATAAGCATTGCACAGTTAATCAAACAAACGTCCATATGCCTTTCCTTTTGCTGATTAAACCAAACACTGCAAATTTTCAACCAGAAGCCTCAGCTTCTAACCCAGAGGTTCAGGTTTTTGAGAAACAAACTGAAATCTTGAGCAGGCGTCAAAGCAGTGTAACAGCCAATTAAGACATTGTGGATTCAAATTCTTCCGAGAATGCACGTGCAAACCCTGATTCTTGATTTATTGTCAAAGAAGCGTCCGCCTGATCAAACCCTGAGCCAAACTAAACCAAATCAATAGAAACCCTAATAATTTGCTTGAACTGATTCAAAATCAATGGAAACCCTAATTTTGTCTGACTGATGAGAAAAGTCTGTTTGACCGATTCTTAAGCCAATCTGAAAAATCAGGAAAAGCCCGAAGCTGTGATTTCTTGTAAAAAAAGGAGGGAAAATTTTGGGGTACAACAGTAGACCAGTAGTACTCTGCTCGTAGGATCTTTTTATCCATCGTATGCCCACTGAAATGGGTGCCAAAAGTGCCTTCATGTAGATCAGCCATGATCTTTTCTGCCTCAACCTTGTCTACACAATGAAGGAAAACAGATTCGCGGTTGCGTTTGTAGAGAATGTCATTACTGAGGAAGAACTTAGCAGAGAATCTCCTTAAGAACTTCTTATCACTGACTGAATCTATTTCCGGATACTCTTGGGCCTCGAGATACCTATTAACTTTATGGAACCAAGGTTGGTCCACTACTTCTTCAGTATCGATCTTGTGACAGTAAGCTGGTTCATCTATTCGTTCAATGGTGATCCGGGGAGCCTCGTTACCCCACTTTAGTTTAAACATGGATGACATAGTGGCTAGCGCGTTCGCTAGTTGATTTTCCTCTCGTGGAAAATGCTCAAAGGTAATTTCCTCGAAATGTGGGATTAATGTCAACACATGTTCTTTATAGGGGATGAGGTTAGGGTGCTTCGTGTCCCATTCTCCTTTGATCTGACTAATGACTAAGGTTGAATCTCCAAATACACTTAAGGACTTGATTCCCAAATCTATGGAAGCTTTGAGACCAAAAATACACGCTTCATATTCTTCCATGTTATTGGTACAGTTGAAGTAAAGTCTTGTAGTGAAGGGAGTATGACATCCTTCAGGGGATATGATTACAGCACCTATGCCATTTCCGAGTGTGTTGGAGGCTCCGTCAAAAACCATGGTCCATCGGGATCCTTGTTCAGGTCCGTCATATGGTATGAGTTCTTCACAATTGTTTACCATCATGATGTCTTCATCTGGGAATTTGTATTTCATGGACTGATAGTCATCCACAACTTGATGAGCAAGGTGATCGGCTAGTACACTGCCCTTTATTGCTTTTTAGGTAGTATACTGAATGTCGTATTCAGTCAGAATCATCTTCCATCTTGATATTCTCCCAGAGAGGGTAGGCTTCTCGAATATGTATTTAATTGGATCAATCTTGGATATCAATAAAGTAGTATGGGTCAACATATACTGTCTTAGCCGGCGATCAGCCCATGCTAGAGCGCAGCAAGTTTTCTCGAGCAGTGAATATCTGGTTTCACAGTTGGTAAACTTTTTGCTCGGGTAGTAAATAGCATGCTCTTTTTGGTCAGACTCGTCATGCTGCCCCAGCACACACCCCATTGAATTTTCCAAAACAGTTAAATACATTATTAAAGGTCTTCCTTCGACTGGGAGCATCAAAATAGGAGGCTCTTGTAGGTACTATTTAATTTTGCCAAAGGCAGCTTGGCACTCATCATTCCATCAGACTACTTGATCTTTCTTCAATAATTTGAAGATTGGTTCACAAGTAGCTGCTAAGTGAGAAATGAATATGGCGATGTAGTTTAGCCGTCCTAAGAATCCTCTGACTTCCTTCTCGGTGCAAGGAGCAAGCATTTCTTGTATTTCTTTCACCTTGGTAGGGTCCACTTCGATACCTTTAACGCTAACGACGAATCCTAGGAGTTTACCGGACCTCGCCCCAAATGTGCATTTATTCGGGTTCAACCTCAGCTTGTATTTCTTTAGTCTCTCAAACAGTTTCTGCAAATGGTCAAGATGTTCCTCTTCAGTTTGAGATCTGGATATCATGTCGTCCACATAGACCTCTATTTCATGATGGATCATGTCGTGAAATAGGTCTACCATGGCACACTGATAGGTTGCCCCAGCATTTTTCAACCCAAATGGCATAACCTTGTAACAGAATGCGCCCCACTGTGTGACGAATGTCGTTTTCTCCATGTCCTCAGGTGCCCTTTTGATTTAATTGTAGCTTGAGAAACCATCCATGAATGCGAACACCTTATGTTGTGCGGTATTTTTAACCAGAATATCAATGTGGGGAAGTGGGAAATCATCCTTAGGGATTGCCTTATTCAAATCTCGATAATCCACACACATGCGTACTTTGCCATCCTTTTTAGGCACTGGAATAACATTGGCGACCCATTGTGGATAGGAGGTGACGGCTAAGAATCCTGTGTTGAATTGTTTCATGACTTCAGTTTTGATCTTCTCTGACATGTCTGGCCTCATGCGACGAAATTTCTGTTTTACCGGAGGGAAGTCTTCTTTTGTTGGTAGACGATGGACCACGATATCAGCATCAAGTCCTGGCATGTCCTTGTACGACCAGGAAAAGACCTCAACATAGTCATGTAGTAACTGAGTTAAACGCTTCTTGACACCGGGTTCCAGATTGGCTCCTACCTTGACTTCTTTCTTATCCTCTTAGGTACCTAGGTTAATTGTGTCCACTGGTTCTTCGTGGGGATGTATGGTCCTTTCTTCCTATTGTAGTAACCTGGCTAGTTCCCCTGGCACTTCACAATCTTCCTCACCTTCGTCTTCGGCTTGGTAGATTAGATTTTCAAAGTCACAACAGGCCATAGAAGAATCGTTACCCATGGGATCTTGAGTGGATGTAGATCTGCATTTTGAATGTGAGTGTATGTAAGAGTATAGCTATCTTTGAAAGAAAATAAAAATGTAGAAAAAGAAAGACAAAGAGCACAAAGTTTGCATGCAAAAACGTCCATGATTCATTGATGACATATAAAAATGAGGTAACAACCCTTATAGATGGACCGTTGTGCCTCGGGTAAGACACAAGGTTTTAAAAGTCTGAATTGTTTAATTATTACAAGTCCAAAAAAAATTTAAAGACAATTATTGTTGGATAAAAGTAATTGGGAAAAAATATTTAGCTTCCCAGTTGCTGAGTCCTCCATTGATGGTTGGGAAAATCCAATATTCTAGGTCACAACTGTCATCATCATCCTCCACTACTTTGTCTCTGTGGTTGCTGATCTTCAAAGGTGGTCCCCCGGAAAAAGCACGACGAACAACTTTCTAGGCTCCTGAAGTGAAACCCAAACCAAATTTGTCAGATATGTAAGGGATATCGGGGACTTGGCCCCAAATAGTACACCCACCTTTTTCGACCACTGCCCTGGCATCTTTCAGAGAAGACATCTTTAACGGAGGTATGGTAATCTTTGGGACTTGGGAAATAGTCTTGGTTGCTGCCACTGTTTGTGGAACTTCCTCAAAATGATGAAACGGAGTTTCAATGAATTCACCATCCAATTCCACGTATCTGAAGGAGTTCAAGTGACTGACCATATATTCCTCTTCTTCATGGACATTGATGATTTTCCCTTTGGTTGGGTATTTCAACATCTGATGTAATGTAGAGGTGACGGCACCAGTGTCATGAATCCAAGGTCGGCCTAATAAATAGGAATAGGAAGGGCGAATGTCCATCACGTAGAAAGTTGAATCAAAGGTTTTAGTTCCAACTTTAATGGTGATGTCCACCTCCCCGTGCACCATTCTCTTTGAACTGGCGAAGGCCCTTACCACTATATTGTTGGGTTTTAAGGTCAGACCTTCACAGTCTAGTCTATCAAGAGCCTTCTTAGGAAGCACATTCAAGGACGGACCAGTATCAACCAGTACATGAGCCAAAGTTGTTCCCTGAACGATAGAGACATGCAATGCCTCATTGTGTTTCCTCCCTCTAGGTGTCAGGTCAGCATCAGAAAAGCCTAAACCATTATCAGTGGTCAAACTGGCCACACAGTCTTGGAATTGATCAGCAGAGGTTTTCTGTGGCACGTGGGCAGTTTTAAGAAAATTCACCAAGGCCTTTGCATGAGCCTCGGAGCACAACAGTAAAGCTAGCATAGAAATCTTTGACGAAGTTTGCCCAAGTTGTTCGACTACATTGTAGTCTCTTCTCTTTATAATTTTCAGAATTTCTTCCATCTCCTTTTTGGAGGCTTCTGGGATAGATACTGATTGCGCCTTCATTCGGACAGGCTCAGCCAGAACGCCTTTGCCTCGAGTCTCGGTCGACTCGATGGTAGGGGTGTCAGTTGGGGTAATCATACGGACTGTAGTAGTAGTGGTGTCAACAGGAACAAAAGCAGGGATGATCACAGGACCGATAACAATTTTCAAAGGAGCAATCTCAGGAGAGAATACTCTTCCACTTTGGGTTATCTTGCTGGTTCCCGCAATTTTGTTGATGTCGGGGTCAGCCTTCTCAAAAATTGAGTCTTCATCAGCCAGCCAATCCTGCTTGACATCGTGATAGTAGACATCACCCCCATGATTCCAGGGGACAGTTTTATCTGATGAGTACGGGATTGGTCCTGGCATAGTAATTATCAGTGGAGTCACCTTAGGAACTGATGTAATCCTAACGGGTCTTTTGGTGGAGACCCTGGAAGGATTGACGGAAATGGTTACAATTGAAACATCTTTGTAAGAAATGGTTGGAACGTGAGTATTTTCAAATAAAATCTCTTTGTCATCCATTAGGCATTGGACACCTGCTTTCAATAAATAACAACCAGTTGGTAGGGATGAATAGAGGTGACAGCCTTCGCCACAACCCGGAAATAAACCGGCCTTCAACAGGTTCCTCTTGACAGTCATGAGAGGAGTAACAAGTTCATCAACAGTAGTAACAAACATATCATCTTCAATAGTGTTAACATCACGGCCATGCTTGGGCATATGAGTGTGATAACATTTGGGATCTCAGGAGCATCAAATTCAATTTCTTTTGCTTCAAGAAGGTCTTGCACCTTGTTTTTCAAAGCCCAGCAGTTGTGGGTATCATGGCCTAGACTTTCTGAATGGTAAGCACAACGAGCATTAGGGTGGTAATGAGGAGAGGCAGTGTTGGGATTCTTTGGGGCTTCCTTCAAAGTTACCAGATTAGATCTCAACAAATGTGGCAGGACTTGAGATAGCGTCACATTTATCCGGGTAAATTGTCTCACCGGTCTTTCTATTCTAGGTTGGTTGCTCCTTTGTTGAGTAGGTGCAGGCTTAGGGATCACGACAGCCCCTACCATTGGACGGTGTTCAGTTCTATCCTGATTCCATTGAGGGTAAACAACACCAACCTCTTTCTTCCTAATGAATGGTTTTCTCACGGCACTGGAGGATGCATCCTTTTGGATCTTCCCATTCTTAATCCAAGCTTCCACTCATTCCTCGGTTAAGATTAATTCAGTGAAGCCTACTGAGGAGCTTCCAATTAGATGATTAAAGAAAGGACTAGACATGGTACCCAAAAACATATCCACTAGCTCCCTATCAAACAGGGAAGACTGGACTCTTCCTACTAAGTCCCTCCATTTCTGAGCGTAGTCTTTGAAACCTTCGCTTGAAACCATAGCCATACTCTAGAGTTGAGTATGGGTGGGAGAAAGGTATGCGTTGTATTGATATTGTTTATAAAAAGCAGCGGCAAGGTTTTCCAAATCATGGATATTAGCCCTTTCCAGTTGATAGAATCAATCTAGCTGAGTCCCGGATAGACTATCCTGAAAGAAGTGGACCCATAGATCTCTGTCAGCAGTGTAAGGATATATCTTCCTCACATAAGATAGGAGGTGCATCTTGGGACACAAAACCCCGTCATACTTAGCAAACCCTGGTGCCTTGAATTTTGGTGGAATAAAAATCCCAGACACCAAACCAGCTCTTCAAAGTCTAGCCCGGGCACTTTCTGAATCTCAATTGCACTTAGACGCTCATCCAGATGTTTGTATTTTCCGTCAGCCGGAGGACACTGTTCTTCAGAGTAATCCTCTTCTTCTTCCTCTTCAGATTTTGGCTGGGCAGTCACTTCCTTTCCTTTCCCTTCTTTATTATCCTTTTCACCATATGATGTTGCAAAGTCTAGGGTCCGTCTGGCTGGCCCTGGGAACCTTCTTCCTAGATTCAGAACATCGGTTGCTTTCTTTGCTTTCTTCTTCTTTTCTTCAATCAGAAAGGTTTTCAAGTCCTCTTGTCCTTTGGCTAGAGTCAAGAACATTTGTTAAAACTGAGAATTCTGTGCATGGAGATCTTTTACTGTCTGTTCCATGTCCATCTTACTGAAATAAACAGTAGAAAGATGAGGAGACCTGTGGTAATAAACCTGCTTATGTTATGATGAATGAAGATGCACATGCAATTATTTCAAGGAAATTAGAGACTTAAATTTGCTTCAGACAAAAAGGAACACATGTTATATTAATAAATCAAAGTTTGAGTACATCATGCCTCTTTGGGCTTACAAATAAATACAAAAACTATAAGATAAAAAAGTTGTACGCATCCTCTTTGGTGTGATGTAGGCGTTCAGGCTTCGCTCCTCATGAAGCTGCTTGGTGAGTTCCAGAACCTTCTTCTCGCTGGCATAGAATTGGTCCTCGAAAGTGTCTCGCTCCCCCTTAAGTTGTATCCAATCCCTTTGCAAGTCTTCGAGAGAGGTGGGCATGTCAGGATGCAGGATAGTGTGTGGAACATCTCCTTCCACAACAGGTTCTATGATAACCGGGAGAATGGAGGGGTAAGGTATCATAAGACTTTGAGCACGAGCTCGTGCCCATTTGAGATAAGGATCAAGAGGGATGGAATTCTTATGCCCCAATGTCTTTCTATCTACCTTGTTCAACATCCTCCTAGCTCGGATAAACCTCGGGCGGTAACCTTGATCGTCATTCTTAGTCAAACACCAACCCTTGAATAAGCATCTCATGTGGGCCATCCCTTCGAGCGTAACCAAACTATCTTAAGGCTAAACAGGGGTTATAAGTGATACCTCCTCTAATTCCAAGTAAGGGGACATTAGGGAATTCTCCACAACGGTCGATGATAATAACATTCTCCACGGATCGGGAACACCAATGAATGTCTGAATGCTTGAGTGTCATCAACCTATGTGACCACCTTGAACCTTGCTCGTTCTTCAATACAGATTGGGGAAGATGTGAAATAAACTATCTTGCCAAGAGAGGAGTACAACACATAAGGATACCTCTTTTCCTCATAGTGCGAGTGTGAAAAGAATGTAGGATGCCTCCTAACAAAGTAGGCATCGGGTTACGAGACATGAATATTTTGACAGCATTTACATCTATGAGTTGGTCAGGATTTGGAAACAAAACCATCCCATAGATGAGGAGAGCCACAATTTCCTCAAAATCTTGAAAATCCAAGGAGTTCCAACAACTTTGAGCTTTCTCAAACAAGAACTTGGCTAAGAAACCTTTGACACCACTCCTTGTTTCCCAATTAGTTGTGACATCAGATGGTTGCAAGTGTAGGGCTTGAGCAATCTCTTCTGGTTTTGGATCTCTTTCCGTACCATTTAAGGGTAGTTGATTGAGAATGGGAATCCTCAAGAGTTGGGATAATTCTTCTAAAGTTGGCACAAGTTGATAATCAGGAAATGTGAAGCAATGGTGTAGAGGATCAAAGAATTGGAAGATCACCTTCATCATGTCCTCATCAGTGTTGGAGGTAACCAAGTTTAGGAGGCAAACATGTCTTTCGGTAAATGGAGAATTCTCAGGAACCTTTGATGCTAACTCTTTAAGTTGATAAGGGATCCTTACAATATTGACTTGAATGGTTTTCCTGCAAATAGAATCCATTTCCTACAAAACAGAACAAAGATAAATCCCAAAATCCTTGAAATGGTTAGTGAGTATGAGTATGATGTTATGATGTTTATGATGTTATGTACAAGTAAATATATACAAACAAAACAAACAAGTCATTAGGTTTAGGCTTGCATGGAGTCTGATAGGTAAGTACCCTCTTGAAGTTTAGTTGGCTCAAACCTGTCCTAGCAATAGTAACCAGGTTCTAAGGGAGCTCAATATCACTGGTTTGTTTTCTCTGGCATTATTTCAGCGCAAGCCTCTTTAATGGCAACCGAAATATACCAAAAAACCAAACCTCAATGAGTGTAGTATCGAGATCTACCAACTTCAGACTGCACCAAAGTCGGTCATCTCACTACGTCCTAATTGCCAAGTTGGTCAAGTAAAGGTTCTAGAAGTTAGTTAGTGCTTCATGACATCACCCAACGGCACTGTATTCTCCTTGACTACTCAAGGGCTACCGGTACCCACAAATATGTCACACTAACATAGCTATTGCTTAGACCATGTCGCTATACCCCGCACAGTTTCCACAACGTATTTCTACTTACCTATAAGGTATCCCAAATCCAGGTAGAGGATTCAAACCCAAACAAAGAACCAAAATGTAAAGCATACAAGTCAAACAATGAAAGCAAATAAATGTGATCTAACCCTAACGTAACCCAACTCTAAGAATTTTCCCCAGCAGAGTTTCCAGTTCTGTAACGCGGTGGGAAACTGACTTGGGTGTCTTGCGTTTGATCGTAAATGTTGTGGTTAGCAAGAGTCGCCACCGACTTTTCTTTTATCCAAAAGGAAAGGCTGAAAAGAACAGGAAAGACCTTTGAGACGTTATCTTGAGTTCAGGGGGTAGGTTATGAAAAGGAAAGGTATTAGAACCCTTTTCATCCATGGTTTTCCATGGGCTCTTAGTTACTTGCTAGATTACTTGCTTTTGTTTGAAAATGTGCTTTCTGTGGTTTTTGAAAGTATTTTGAAAAGGCGCCATCGTTTAGGCAAACTTTGTAAAGATTCTCGTTCGTAAGAATGTATACAAAAGTGTTGATCCTTTGAAAATGTTTTCAAGTTTGAAAGATTTTTTTTGAAAGTGTTGGTGTTTATTTTTAAAATAGCAAGGATGTTTTGGTTTTAAAATTGAGCAAGCAACTAGGAACAATCTACCTATTCAAAATTCTTTCATGTTTATTTCCTCTTTCCTTTGACATTGTTATCTTACCATTGATTTGGTAAGTAACCCTATCTTTGGATGTAAAAGGGACGGGCGTGGGTCATCATATAGCCATGATTAGCAACGTTGTAAGATATCTTAACATTTTCTTTAGGGACTAAGATCATTTTGAAAGGCAACATGGATAGCATCATCGAGGGACTATGATCTTGTATTTTTTTCTTGTTTTTGCTAAGATACCTCACATGCATAATATGGCCATTTTTGTAAGGCAACAAAGTGTATTTACCCTAGGGGTGTAAGTGTGCAAGCATGTTGATTTACATGCACTTTTTTGTCTTTGAATTAGAGTTTTTCTAAGCATTAATTTTAATCTTTCCATACAAACCCTAATTACTAGCATTTGTATATAAAGCATTAAATTACGAAAAATAAAAATATTAAGCTATTACATCATTTAGGGGAAGGGGTATACAAATTTACAAATGGGGAATTGCAAGAAATTAAAACCCTAATTATCTATTACAACCATATTGAATTTGAATAAATGTACAAAAATGAATGAGTAAAAATGCAAGAATGTAAATGCAAAAAAAAAAAAGTGATTTTTGTTTGGTTTTCTTGAAAAGGTTTTTTGACCTAGGTAACTAAGATAAAATAATTAACTAAAAATAAGAAAATTAATATTATGGTTAGTAAAATAAATTAATTTAAATAAAATAAGTTTTTTAGGGTTTTTGTGAATTTAATTAGTAAATAAAATTAATCAAATAAAAATCCTATGTTCTAAATTGATTTTAATTTATAAGAAAAAAATATAATAATGTAATGATTAAAACTAATTATCTAAGTATTTAAAAAAAGTAAATTAATTTATTAAAGAAAATGTTTGCTTTGTTCTTTTAGTTTTTATGAAGAAAATAAACTAAATAAATATAAATAATAAAATATAAATATTTTTGGATTTTTATTATTAATAATAATAATAATAATAGTAATAAAAATAATAAAGAAAATAAAATAAAAATAAAATATAAAGAAAAGTCAGGGAGGTTAAAGTTGAAATAGGGGATAATGTTAAGAAAAAAAGCCAGGCCCATGGGATGGAGGCCCAAGCGCTTCCTGAAACAAAAAATGTCAAAAAAATGTGAAAAAATGCAAAAGGCAGCGCGCTGGGTGTTGAACCCAGGCCCTCTTAGTTACCAGCATGCTGCCTTACCACTGGGGTGGCCATACATCCATTAACTTAACCGAAATGATAAATATGTAATACAAAATGAGTCATGAATATACTTCATCTTCAACCTCCAGCCAAAGGACCTGTAACTTTATCATTTCTCAACCACTCATAAAACTTCCAACATCAAACTTGTTAGAAATTTTCTCACGATTCTGAATATATAAATAACTTAAGTTAATTTTCGAAAATGAGCATGAATTTCTAATGGTACCAAATCCTGACCTAAATATTTTCAGAGGTTCAGATTCAAATTTCTAACTACTCAAGCAACAATAATAAAATATAAGGACATGGTTGGCTTCAGGATAATGATATCTACATTTCTTATTCACAAATAAACCATTAATGATGCTTGTATGAAGAGTTCAAAAGTCATAAAACTCACCTTGCAAGAGGGTATCGTGTTTTGAGTTTGAACTGCTTTTGATGAGTTCTAGTGATTGGGTTAGCTTCCTCAAGTTCCCAGGAAGCTAATGTGATGCTTGGCTTGAGCTGAAAGTGGTTGAGGAGTTCTGGAGAAGTCCACTTGCAGAGCTCTATCTTTGAAAATGGAAGATGGTGCAAATGGTGTTACAGTCGTGTAACAGGGTTAGGGATGAGTTGTATTTGATATTTAGAAGCTTTATGAACCAAAAGGCTTGAAAACGCACGAGGGAGATGTGAGTTTCAAGTTTTTGGTCAGAATGTGCAACAATGGTGATTTTTGATTCAGTTCTGAGTTCTTGTGTCTTTTAGGCCTTGTGTATGCGTGTGTTTTCTTACAAACAACTTGTGTATATGTATGTAAAAGGTTTGGATACTTGAGTTGGTCAGAAATACAAGATCATATGTTTTGGCTTCTTGGCTTGTTTTTGAAGTAAGGTTGACAAACATGGTTTCAATGCATAGTACAAAGCTATCTAGAGTGGTTACTAACTTTAAACATTTTTATCTGACTTTGTAGAAGAAGTTTGTGCAGAAGGAACAAGTTCAAAGCTCAATGCAAGTTGACTTTACATAAAGCTTGCTTTATGTAAATAGCAATGGTGCCTTTGTGCCATTAATGGAAAATTATCTTGGATAAAGCTTGAATCAAATGGATAATAGCTCAAAAGCAAGTATAATCTTCTGATTAGGGAGAGATCTTGAGGTTTAGAGGCCTGCAAAGCAAGATTGTGCAGCATAGGCTTGAGATTTGAATTCTTGTTCATCACAAAATGACATATAATTTCAGTTTGAAACCCTAACTTCCTCTCTTCAATTCTCCTTGCTCAAGAACGATCCCAAAGATTTCTTGGACATTTTGGAAAGCTTGTAATATGCTCTACAAGCTCTCTTTGAATCACTTTTGAAAAATCCCCTTGGAACTATATGAAAAAATTCCATGAAGTTAGGTCAAAATCCTGCCTAAACTAGGGCAAAATTTTCACTAAGTGTTTAGTTTCATGACCATGACTTCATGGATTAATAACATGAGATCCAAGCATTTCTATGAGAATTTATGTAAAGAAAAGTTTTAGATCTCATGTAGTACTATAACTTTCATGTTGAAAGTTTCTTTTGAATCATCTTGCATCATGGTGAAAAAATGGCTCAAAGTTATGAAAAAATTTGAACTTTTCAACACTTAGAAAAATTTCTAAGTTTGGAAACTTTGACTTTTCAAAATGAAATCTTGACTTTTTGATTTCTTGATGAACAAGTTTCTTATTTTGACATGTTTTGGTGAATTATGATCTTTGACACTTGATTTTGACCAAAGTCAAAGTTTGACTTTTCAGTATACAGTTGACTTTTGATCAGTTGACTGAAATTCAACTATCAATCAAATGACCTTGAGCAATGTTTTGAGTCATGCCATTAGGTCAAAATGATGCAATTAAACTATTGAGATCATGCCTCAAACTAATTAACCATTTTTCTAGGTCAAAAAACAAAAATTGCCCTTTCTCAGTCAAAACCCTAATTTTAACCATTTTGCCCTTTTGGTAATCTGATCAATTTTCTTGAAGAATTATGGTCCAAACTTGATCAAATGATAAATATGAGTTTATAATGTTGATATGGATCAAAAATTATGAATTTTGACTGTAAATTGGCCACAGTTGACTTTTTCCCCAATACAACTGATTTTTTAGGTCAACGACTCAATTGACTGGGCAAAAATGTGATCTGAGACTTGAAACTTGACATTAGAAATATTGAGGGTCCATAATGATCCACTAAATTCATATGAGTCAGTAAAAGTTCAATTATCCTTGTGCAATCTCAAACCCTAATTTCAGTCATCAATGCTTAAGAATGTGTCTTGAGCTGATCAAACCTTGTGCAGTCTTGAACCAAAGGAGATCTTGTGAGAAAATATTTGATAAATGAGAGGGAAAATTTTGGGCTACAACAATACCCAATCAAATGGAAAATTATCACTTTTTATGGTGAAGAGGAATTTATGGTGAGCCACCTTAATTCCTTCAAGTATGTGGAAATAGATGGTGAATTTATAGAAACTCCATGTCAGGCTTTCAGAGTTGTTCCTCCTATGGTTGCCGCCACCAAAATCTCCTATGACATATCAAAAGCTGATGAAGTTGTACCAAGAATGGTGTCACTAAAAGATGCTAGTGTTGTGGTCGAAGATGGAATTTGTACTATCTAGGGACAACTCCCTGATATTCCGTTTAAAGCAGACAAATTTGGGCTAGGTTTCACCATCAAAGCTCAGAAATAGGTCAGGCGCGCTCGCGTGGGAAAGACACCTCTTCGCATCCGAAATCATGAAGTAAATGTTGTGTAAGACTCTGACGATGAATGTGCTTTTGAAGAATGGGTCTACCCTACTGCCGGAGGAAAGCTCAACAACTGGCATGCAAAGGACTTCACTCCCATCTCCTTCAATGAGGAGTAATTACTATTTACTGTTTTCTTCTATTCAAGAACTTTTGTCTGTAATCTTAATTCCAAACAATGACTTTTAAGTTATATGCCTTGCCTGGGGCACCATGGTCCAATTGTTAAGAGTTTTGTTCATGTTCATTTATCATATGATCATTTAATGAAAAACATTGGACCTTTGCATTCAAATTTTGTGCTCATTGTCTTTCTTTTTCTTTATTGCATTTTTCAAATAGCCATGTATCTTACATGCGCACACACACTTGTAGATCGTCATCCACTCCGGATCTCATTGCCAACGACTCTATTATTGCCAGTTATGACTTCAAACATCCAATTAAACAAGTCGAAGACGAAGGCGAGGAAGATTGTGAAATACCAGGGGAACTAGCCAGACTTCTAATGCAAGAGGAGAAAGGTATTCAACCTCAAGAAGAGCTAGTCGAAGTTATCAACCTAGGTACTGAGACAGACAAGAAAGAGGTCAAGATCTGCACCAACTTAGAAGATGGTATCAAGAGCAGGTTGGTCCAGATGCTACATGACTATGTTGAAGTGGTTGCTTGGTCGTATGAAGACATGCCAGGGTTGGATACTGACATTGTGGTTTATTGTCTATCGACAAAGGAAGATTGCCCTCATGTCAAATAAAAGGTTTGTCGAATGCGTCCTAACATGTCTGAAAAGATAAAAGTGGAAGTGATGAAGCAATTCAATGCAGGATTCCTAGCTATGACATCTTATCCTCAATGGGTTGCAAACGCGGTCCTTGTGTCGAAGAAGGATGGAAAAGTTCGTATGTATGTAGACTATAGGGATTTAAATAGGGAAAGCCCCAAAGATATTTCCCTCTACCTCATATCGATGTCTTGGTTGACAACACCGCTCAACATAAAGTCTTATCCTTCATGGATGGATTCTATGGGGTGTGTGTTGGGCCAACATGACGGGTCTGGCCGAAAAGTGCATGCAATATACTACCTGAGAAAAAGGTTTACCGACTATGAAGCTAGATATTCACTACTCGAGAAAACTTTCTATGCTCTGGCATGAGCTTATCGCCGGCTAAGATAGTATATGTTGACCCATACCACTTTATTGATTTCTAAGATGGACCCTATCAAGTATATCTTCGAGAAGCCAGCTCTCTCCAGACAAATAGCTAGATGGAAAATGATTCTGACCGAATATGACATCTAGTATGCCATACAAAAGGTCATCAAAGGAAGTGCATTGGCATATCATTTGGCCCATCAAGCTGTTAATGATTACCAGTCTATGAACTTTGACTTCCTGGATGAGAATATTATGCTAGTAATTGACTATGAAGAACCTGGACCGTATGACAGACCTGAACAAGGATCTCGATGGACTATGGTTTTCGATGGGGTTTCCAACGCTTTGGGCAATGGAATTGGTGCTGTGATTATTTCTCTTGAGGGTTTCCATACTCCTTTCACCACTAGATTGTGCTTCGATTGTACGAACGACATGGTTGAGTACGAAGCGTGCATCTTGGGTCTAAAGGCTGCCATTGACTTAAGGATCAAGTTCTTGAACATATTCGGAGATTCTGCTCTAGTGATCAGTTAAGTCAAAGGAGAATGGGACACTAATCATCCTAACCTTATTTCTTACAAGGAGCTTGTGTTAACCCTGATAACATACTTCGAGGAGATCACCTTTGAACATTTACCTAGAGAAGAAAATCAGTTGGCTGATGCCTTGGCAACAATATCTTCCATGTTCAAGGTCAAATGGGACAACGAAACTCCTATGATTACAATTGAAATATTTGAAGAATTTGCACACTGCTATGAGCTTGACACTGACGAAGAGAAACCATGGTACCATGAAGTAAGGAGATATCTTGAAGCACAAGAGTATGTTGAAGGAGCTTCCATCAATGATAAGAAATACTTGCAAAGATTCTCAGCCAAATTCTTCCTAAGCAATGGAATTTTGTATAAGAGAAATCATGATTCTACTCTACCTCCAGTGTGTGGACAAGAAGGAGGTAGAGAAAATTATAGAAGACATGCATGATGGAATCTTTAGGACTCACTCTAGTGGGAACACTATGGCCAAGAAAATCCTGAGGGATGGTTACTATTGGTCCACAATGGAAACTGATTGTCATCTTCACTCAAGGACTTGTCACAAGTGTCAAATCTATGCTAACAAGGTCCATGTACCCCCAATTCCTCTGAATGTTATGACCGCTCCATGGTTGTTTGCAATGTGGGGCATTGACATGATTGGAGAGATCAAACCTACTACTTCCAATGGACACTGTTCCATCCTTGTTTCCATTGATTACTTTACCAAGTGAGTCAAAGCTACCTCATATGCCTCAGTTACAAAGAACGTTGTAGCCAGGTTTATCAAGCATAACCTCATCTACTATTACGGTGTCCCCGAAAGGATCGTCTCTGACAATGGAACCAATCTCAACAATGTTATAATTATGGAACTTTGTACTCAGTTCAAAATCAAGCATCATAATTATTCTCCGTACAGACCCAAGATGAATGGCGCAGTGGAAGCTGTCAATAAAAATATCAAGAAGATTGTGCAAAATATGGTGGTAACATATAAATACTGACATGAGATGTTACCATTTGCTCTCCGCAGCAACTGTACTTCAACTCGAATGTCAACTAAGGGAACTCCTTTCTCTTTGGTCTATGGCATGGAAGATGTCTTGCCTATAGAAGTTCAAATTCCTTCCCTAAGGATTATGAAAGAGGCAGATCTAGGAGAAGACGAGTGGGTGCATACTAGGTTAGATCAATGAAACTTGATCGATGAGAAGCGACTGGCTGCTGTTTGCCATGGTCAGATGCATCAAAAGCGTATGATCAAGGCGTTCAACAAAAAGATCAAGCATCGAGTGTATCAGACTGGTGACTTGGTAATAAAGCACATCATTCTCCCACAAGGCAACCCCAGGGGAAAATAGACTCCCACTTACAAAGGACCATTTATTGTAAAGAAATTTTTCTCTGGTGGAGCCATGATGCTGACTATTATGAATGGCGAAGACTTCCCACATCCTGTGAACGCGGACATAGTTAAAAAATACTACGCATAAAATGACCCGCTAGGTTGACACACCTAGGAAAAAATAAGGTGTTGTACCCCAAAATTTTCCCTCTCATTTCTCAAAGGATCACCCTGGACCCTCAGGTTTGCTTCCATCCAATTCCAAGCCTTGAATTACAAACTTTCCAAGAAAGTCATTCATAAGGACAAAATGGTCATTTGCATACTAAAAAGTCAAACTTTGACTTTTGGATCAAAATCAAGTTTCAAGAATCATATTTCATCAAGACATGTTGAAATATGAAGTTTGTTTCATCAAGAAATTCAAAAGTCAAAAGTCAAAATTACTTTGGAAAAGTCAAAATTCTAAATACTTAGAATTTTTCTAAGTGTTTAAGAAATATGACAAGCTCAGAACTTTTGGCCAGATTTTCACCATGATGCAAGTTGATTCTGGAAGAACTTCTAACTCAAGAGTTTTAGATCCC
This sequence comes from Vicia faba, assembly GCA_948472305.1. Taxonomy (NCBI): domain Eukaryota; kingdom Viridiplantae; phylum Streptophyta; class Magnoliopsida; order Fabales; family Fabaceae; genus Vicia; species Vicia faba. The sequence continues at coordinate 1,015,900,343 of OX451735.1, forward strand.
AATGAGACCTAAAACACTGCAGAACAGAACTTCTTCTGGAAATGCTGGGATTTCAAGTTATACATCTTCAAAGTCACGTCCCTGAAACCAAAACACTTAGTAAATTCTGAGCATTTTCAAATGAGAATTTGTTTACAACTTCTGGGCCAATTTTCATATAGGTTTAGTTAGAAGTTGCAAGAGTAACTCAAAGAGGGCTTACAAAGCATGTCATAAGTTATCTGGAAAGTATGAGAACTCGCTCAGAACATACTGAAGCAAAGAGATTCAAGGATCAGAAGTTGGATGTTTGTTCTAAGTTGTGCTGATGCTGAACTTCTGACTCAGAATTAAGCTATGATGCATAATCTCATAGCGCAGGATTTCTGGTTTGATAAATCTCATCATCATTTAATGCTCACAACCACTTTTGAATTTTTATCCAAAGGATTTTCCCACGTGTGACATAGAAGTACACTGTTGTCCTTGAAAAAGAAAACTTTTGTACAAAAGTATGCTGGGACCATGCTTTGCTTTTGCTCCTAAGGGTACTTTTCCTTAATTCATGCTTACAAATCCAGCTTAGGCACGGCTAAAAGATGCTAACCACCATACTTGTTTATCTTACTTTAAGAACAAGCCAGCACGCTAGCATGATGGTGGTACTTTTGACTTCTCCAAGCTACAAAATTCTTGCCTATAAATTGAACTTCATTTGCAACTATGAAGAGGGCCGGTCGGAAAAATTGAAAGGAAAAAGCTTTGAAACCTTGCTAAAAATTCTAGGAATCCGAAACTGCAAGCGCAAATACAAAATCTGCTAGTTTTTTATTCTTACATTCAAACTCTAGTTTCCCTCAAGTGTTTCTTGACCAAATAATCCATACAGTTTCTGGCATACATTTAGAAACCATCCTAACTTTTGCTTCAGACTGTAACACGTTCCTCATTAATTTCCACCATAAAAAGTCAGAACTTTACTTCTTGGTTGTGCCAGAATTTTCCAGCCATTCATAGCCTAAGTTAAAGGTTATTCCAGTCTGCTGAGCACGTGAGGAAGCTGATCAAAACATTACAAGTAGTCAGAACCATCCTCCAGTTCACATGACCTTTTCCAACTTCAAGGTAAGCTTCTGCTGACTCTCATCATATCACTTAGGCATTGTTAAACTTGCATGTCCAAAATACAATGTAGACATCATGATTCTGATGTTGTACATATTCTGAGGTTTCATGTATTTTCTGCCTAAGTAGGGAGAATGTCAGTTCAGAACTTCTTAAATAAATTAGGATTAGCAGACACATGTTTGTTTTGTATTTACAGTCTTGACATTTTTTTATGTTTCTGAAACCATGATGGAAACCTGCCATAACTTATATGTTTGTGTTTTCTGTTCTATTGAGAAATTACTAAGTTGCAGATGTTCTGATTAGCATGAAGAAATAAATGGAGTTCATCATCAGAGTTTACTTTGTGATACATATTTATGCTTTTTCTTCTGATATCGGATGTACAGCCACCCCGGTGGTAGACAGTGTGTGAGCATAAGACATTAGCGCTAGGGGGCCTGAGTTCTAGCCCCAAAAGTATCTTTTTAGTTTTGTTTAGTGACATTTTAACCCATTTATCTGTCAAATAATATTCCTAAATCATAACTTCTAGACAATCTTACCCAACAACATTATCACCCCACTCTCTCAAATAGCCAAAACTTCTGATCTACCAGTGACATTAAAACTTCTAGATTCCCGGCTTTATCAAAGTTCCTAGTCTCCCTCAGCAATCATAACTTTTAGATTTTCCTCTGTTCCCAGCGACCTCAGAATTTGGTGTACCCAGACCCAGAACTTCTGACATTTTACTTTCCTACTAACATTTTCTTTCTTGCAGCGTATCAGAGTCAGAACTTCTGTTCTTTCTCGTTTCAGCAATGTGCTGATTTTGACTCCTTTTTTCTCTTATTTATCTTATTTTAGCTTTTATTAACCTAAAACACCAAAAAAACATTTTTATATTTACATACTTTATTTTTATCTCTTTTTAAACCAAAAGATCAAAAATATTTTCTTAAGCCAATTTATTTCTTTTCTTAACAAAAACAAAACAAGTCCATTTCAATTCTTGTACATTATTTCAATATGGTTGAAATAGATAAATAGGACTTTAATTTCTTGCAATCCCCATTTGTAAATTTATACATCCCATCCCCCTAATGATTGTAATAGCGTAGAATCTTTACTTTCCGCAATTTATCCTTTCATATAAATGCTAGTAACTAGGATTTGTAAGGAAAGATAAAAATCAACAAATAGATAATCCTAATCAAGACAAAATGCATATAAATCAACCACACTTACACATTATCACCCCTTAGGGTAATCCCACTTGTTTCCTATCGGAAAAATAGTCATGTCCCTCGAACATGGGCGTTTTAGCAAAGACCCTCGATAAAAGATCGTAGTCCCTCGATGTTGCCTTCGGTAAACGATCTAGTCCATAAACGACATTGCTAAAACGTACCATAGGTTGCCTTCTATGACTATACAAACGTCCCACGCCCATCCCTTTACATCCAACGATGGGGCTTCTTACCAAATCAATGGCAAGATAGTAACATCTAAAGGAGGAGGAAAAGAACATTTAAGACCTTTTTGAGTAGGTAGGTTTGCTCCTAGTTGCTCGCTTGCTTACAACAAAAACATTTTATACACCCACACTTTCATTTTGAAACATTTTCAAAAGTTAAAATACTTTGTACGCGTTCTTATAGAAACGAGAACCATTACAAATACATTTTCAAAATACTTTCAAAACCCACACCACAAGCACACATTCAAACAAAAGCAAGTGATCTAGCAAGCAACTAAGAGCCTGTAGATAACTACGAATGAAAAGGGTGTTAATACCTTCCCTTTTCATAATCTACCCCTCTGACTCAAGAAAACATCTCTAAAGGTCTTTCCTATTCTTTTTAGCCTTTCCTTTTGGATAAAAGAAAAGTAGGTGGCAACTCTTGCTATCCGCAACATTTGCGATCAAATGCAAAACAACCAAGTCAGTTCTCCCACCGTATCCCAGAACTGGAGACTCTGCTGGCAAAATATACCTTAAAAGTGAGGTTACCTTTAGGGATAGATCACATTTACTTGCTTTCCTTATTTGATTTGCTTGCTTTACATTTTTTGGTTCCTTGTTTGGGCTTGCTTTGATCCTCCACCCGGATTTGGGACACCTTTTTAGGTAAGTAGAATTAGATTGTGGAAACTGTACGGCGTAGACCGATATGGTTGAAACAATGGCTACATTAGTGTGACGCTTTTGTGGGTACCGGTATCCCTTGTGTTGAATCAAGGAGAATACGAGGCCGCTGAGTGGCGTCATGAAGCACTAACTGACTTTAGAACCTTAATTGAACAAACTTGGCCATTAGGACGTAGTGAGATAACCGGTTTCAGTGGAAAGCTGAAAATTGGTTGATACTCGATACTACACTCATTGAGACTAGAATTTTGGGATATCTCGGCCGCAAGAAAAGATTTATTATGCTAAGACAATACCTAAAAGAAAAGTTGGTGATATTGAGACCCTTTAGAACCCAGTTACTATTACTAGGACAGGTTTGAGTCAACTAAACTTCAAGAGGGTACTTACCTACAAACTCCATGCAAGCCTAAGCCTAAGGAATTGTTTTTGCCTTTTGTCTATATGCTTACTTGTACATAACATCATAAACATCATAACATCATACGCATTCTTACTAACCATTTCAAGGATTTAGGAATTTATCTTTGTTTTTGTTTTGTAGGACATGAACTCCGTCCGAAGAAACACCATCCGAATCAACTTCATGAAAGCATACCCTCAGCTCCAAGAGTTAGCATCAAGGGTGCCCAGAGATTCCCATTTTACCAAGAAATATGGACGACTCCTCAGTTTGGCTACCTCCAATTTCCAAGAGGAGATGATGTGTATGCTCTTCCAATTCTTTAATCCCATACATCATTGCTTCACCTTTCCTGACTATCAGTTGGTACCTACACTAGAAGAGTTCTCTCTACTATTAGGAGTGCATGTGCTTGATCAGATATTGTTCACCGGCCTAGAATGGATTATGAAACCTAAGGTCATGGCCGAAGCTCTGCATCTGAAGAGAGCCAACATCATAGTAAATTGGGAGACTAGAAGCGGAGTCAAAGGGTTCCTATCCAAATTTCTATTAGAGAAGGCTCGTTCATTCTGGGAAGATATGGATTTTCAAGCCTTTGAAGATGTCCTGGCTCTTCTCATCTATGGTCTGGTTCTTTTCCCCAACTCGGACTAATTTATAGATGTAAATGTCATCAAAGTCTTTCTCTCTCGTAACCCTATACCTACCTTGTTGGGAGACATCTTACATTGCAGCCATACCTGCACCATGAAGAAAAGGGGTACTCTTTTGTGTTGTATTCCCCTACTCGCCAAGTGGTTCACTTCACACCTACCTCTATCAACATTGAAGAACGAGCAAAGATTGACATGGTCTCAAAGGATGATGTCCATCACCCACTCTGATATTCATTGGTGTTCAAGATCTTGGATGATACTTCTATCATTGACTGTTGTGGGGAATTCAATGAATTCCCTCTTCTTGGCGTTAGGGGATGTATCACTTACAACCCTTGCTTAGCTTTACGACAGTTTGGGTATTCCTGAAGAGATGGTCCTCATGAGATGCTCATCCAAGGTTTGGTGTTCGACTATGAAAGCGATGATCAAGGCTATCGTCAGAGATTTATACAAGCTTGGAGGATGGTAAACAAGGTGGATAGTAGGACTTTGGGACACAAAAATTTCATTCCCCTTGAACCTTACCTTAGGTGGGTGCGAGCTCATGCTCAGAGTCTCGTAATGCCTTACCCTTCTATCCTCCCTATTATCTTAGAGCCTGTTGTTGAAGGAGATGTCCCGTACACTTTCCTTCATCCCAACATGCCTACCTCTCTCGAAGACTTACAAAGGGATTGGATCCATCTTAAGGAAGAACGAGACACTTTCGAGGCCCGATTCTACGCCAGTGAGAAGAAGGTTCTGGAACTCACCAGGCAGCTTCATGAAGAGCGGAGTCTGAATGCCTACATCGCACCAAAGAGGATGCGCTCAACTTTTTTGTCTTAGGAGTTTTGTATTTTATTTCTTTCATTATAAGCTCAAAGAGGCATGATGTACTCAAACTTGGATTTATTAATATAACGTGTGTTCCTTTTTGTCTAAAGCAAATTTAAATTCCTAATTTCCTTGAAATCATTTGCATATGCATATTCATTAATCATAACACAAACATGTTTCTTACAACAGGTCTCCTTATCTTTCTACTGTTTATTTTAGTGAAATGGTATTGAACAGACAGTAAAAGATCTTCAGGCGCAGAGTCCTTAGTTTCAACAAATGTTCTTGACTCTGGAAAAAGGACAAGAGGTGTTGAAAACTCTGCTGATCAAAGAAAAGAAGAAGAAAGCAAAGAAATTCGTCGGTGTTTTGAATCTGGGAAGAAGGTTCCAAGGATCAGCTAGATGGACCCTAGACTTCATAACATCATCAGGTGAAGGGGACAATCAAGAAGGGAAAAACAAGGAAGTGACTGACCATCCAAAATCTGATGAGCAAGAAGAGGTTGATTACTCTGAAGAAAATAGTACCCTCTAGCTGATGACAAATACAAACAGTTGGAAGATCGCCTAAATGCTATGGAGATCCATAGGGTACCCGGATTGGATTTTGAATAATTAGGACTTGTCTCAGGGGTTGTCATACCACAGAAATTCAAGGTCCCTACTTTCGCAAAATATGACGGTGTCTCTTGTCCAAAGCTACACTTAAGGTCATACGTCAAGAAAATTCAACCCCATACTACCGATAGGGACCTATGGGTACATTTCTTCCAAGAAATCTTGTCAGGGACACAATTGGATTGGTTTTATCAGTTGGAAGGGACCAATGTTCGCAATTGGGAAGACTTGGTTGCCGCCTTTTACAAACAATACCAGTATAATGCTGACTTAGCTCCAACTCGGACACAATTACAAGGCATGTCCATGGGTACAGGTGAAGGCTTTAAAACCTATGATCAAAAATGGCGGGATCTCATGGGAAGAGTCCAACCCCCTCTATTTGACAGGGAATTGGTGGATTTGTTCTTAGGCACGCTATCTGGACCTTTATTCAAACACCTGATCGGAAGCTCCTCGGCTGGATTTACCAAATTAATCATGACAGGCGAATGAGTAGAAGCGGGTATAAGAAGTAGAAAAATTCAAAGAGATGCATCCTCGAGCGCGTTGAAGAAACTATTTGCTGGGAAGAAAGATGTTGGTGTTGTGTACCATCAAAGGAATCAGGACAGAACTGAACACCGTCCAGCGGTAGGGGCTGTCATTATCTCTTAGCCTGCACCTACTCAACAAAGGAATAATCATCCAAGAACAGAAAGACGGGTAAGACAGTTTACCCGGATAAATATGATGTTGTCTCAAGTTTTGCCATATTTGTTGAGATCTAACCTGGTAACCTTGTGGGAAGCTCCAAAGAATCCCAACACTGCCTCTCTCCATTACAACCCAAATGCTTGTTGTGCTTACCATTCAGAAAGTCCAGGTCATGATACAAACGACTGCTGGGCTTTGAAAAACAAGGTGCAAGACCTTCTCGAGGAAAAGGAAATTGAATTTGATGCCCCCGAGATCCCAAATGTTATCATTTCACCTATGCCCAAGCACGGTCGTGGCGTTAACGCCATTGAAGATGATGTATTTGTTACTATTCTTGATAAACTTATTACTCCTCTCCTGACCGTCAAGAGGGACCTATTGAAGGTCGGTTTATTTTCGGGTTGTGGCAAAGGTTGCCACATCTGTTTATCTCTACTGATTGGTTGTCATTTATTGAAGGCAGGTATCTAGTGCCTGATGGATTACAAAGAGATTTTGTTTGAAAAGACTCCCATTCTAACCATTTCTTACAAGGATGTTTCAATAATAACCATTTTCGCCAATCCTCCCAGGGTCTCCACCAAAATACCCGTCAGGATTACATCCATTCTGGAGGTGACTCCACTGATAATTACTATGCCAGGGCCAATCCTATACTCCTCAGATAAAATTGTTCCCTGGAACTATGGGGGCGACGTTTACTACCACAGCGTCAAGCAAGATTGGTTGGCTGATGAAGACTCAATTTTTGAGAAGGCTGACCCCAACATTGGCAACATTGTGGGAACTAGAAAAATAACCAGAAGTGGAAGAGTGTTCTCCCCTGAGATTTCTCCTCCGAAGGTTGTTACTGTTCATGTGATCATTCTTGATTTTGTTCCTGCTGATACTACTACCATAGTTCATGTGATTATCCCTGCTGACACCCTTATCACCGAGTCGACCGAGACTCGAGGCAAAGACATTTTGGTTGAGCCTGTCCAGACGAAGGCGCGACCAGTATCTATCCCAGAGGCTTCCAAGAAGGAAATGGAAGAAATTTTGAAAATTATAAAGAAAAGCGACTACAATGTAGTCGAACAGCTAGGGAAGACTTCTTCAAATATTTCTATGCTAACTTTACTATTGTGCTCTGAAGCTCATGCGAAGGCTTTGGTGAAATTTCTTAAAACCGCCCATGTGCCACAAGAAACCTCTGTTGACCAATTCAAAGATTGTGTGGCTAATTTGACAACGGATAATAGTCTAGGCTTTTCTGATGCTGACTTGACTACCAGAGGGAGAAAACACAATGATGCGTTGCATGTCTCTGTCGAATGCAGGGGCACTACTTTATCCCATGTCCTGGTAGATACTGGTTCATTATTGAACGTGCTGCCTAAGAAGGCTCTGGATAGACTAAACTGTAAAGGTTTGACCTTAAAACCCAGTAACATAGTGGTAAGGGCCTTCGATGGTTCAAAGAGAATGGTGCACGGGGAGGTGGACATCCCCATCAAAATTGGTTCTCAGACCTTTGATTCAACTTTCAACGTAATGGATATCCTCCCTTCCTATTCCTGTCGTTAGGCCGACCTTGTATCCATGGCGTTGGTGTCGTCACCTCTATGTTATATCAGATGTTGAAATACCCGATCAAGGGAAGGATCATCACTGTTCACGGGGAGGAGGAATATATGGTCAGTCACCTGAACTCTTTCAGGTACGTTGAAATGGATGGTGAGTTCATTGAAACTCTGTGTCAGCATTTTGAGGAGGTTACACAAACAGTTGCGACAGCCAAGACTACTACCAAAACTCCAAGAGCTACCAGACCACCATTGAAAATGGCCTCGTTGAAGGATGCTAGAGCAGCAATTGAAGAAGGTGAACGCACTATCTGGGGTCAGCTCTCGAATATTCCTTACAAATCCGATAAATTTAGTTTGGGCTTCACCTCAGAGGCACAAAGGGTTGTCCGAAGAACTCGCACCGGGGGGCCACCTTTTCATATCAGCAATCAGAGAGTCTACACAGTGGAAGACGGTGACAGTAACTGTGACCTAGACGAGTGGATCTCCCCAATTGTCAGCGGAGGACTCAACAACTGGGAAGCCAAAGATTTTTTCCCTATTACTTTTCTTCAAGAGTAATTATCTTTCAATTTTCGTCAGATTTGTAATAATTAAACAATTTAGACTTTTAAAAACCTTGTGTCTTACCCGAGACACAACGGTCCATTTGTGAGGGTTGTTACTTCATCTTCATATGTCATCAATAAATCATGGACATTTTTGCATGCAAATTTTTACGTGTGATACGATGGGAGAACTGACTTGAAGGTTTTGTGTTTTATCGCAAATATTTCAATTAGCAAGAGTCGCCACCGACTTTTCTTTTATCCAAAAGGAAAGGTGAAAAAGCACAGGAAAGACCTTTGAGATTGTTTCTTTAGTTCGGGGGTTAGATTATGAAAAGGGGAGGTATTAGTACCCTTTCCATCCATGGTTTTCCATGGGCTCTTAGTTACTTGCTAGATCACTTGCTTTTGTTTGAAATTGTGCTTTGTGTGGTTTTTTTGAAAGTATTTTGAAAAGGCGCCATCATTTAGGCAAACTTTGTAATGATTCTCGTTCGTAAGAATGTATACAAAGTGTTGATCTTTTGAGAATGTTTTCAAGTTTGAATGGTGTTTTTGAAAGTGTTGGTGTTTTGTTTTGAAAATAGCAAGGATGTTTGTTTGAAATGGAGCAAGTAACCAAAAGTAATCTACCTACTCAAATGTATTTCTTGTTCATTTTCTTTTCCTTTGATATTGTTGTCTTACCATTGATTTGGTAAGCAACTGTATCTTTGGATGTAAATGGGACGGGCGTGGTTTATCGTATGACCATGATTAGCAATGTTGCAAAGTATCTTAGCATTTTGAGGTACTAAGATCATTTTTGTAAGGAAACTTTGAATAGCGTCATCGAGGGACTATGATATTGTTGTTTGTTTTGATAAGATACCTTACATGCGTAACATGGCCATTTTGTTCAAGGCAACCAAGTGGAGTAACCCTAGGGGTGTTTGTGTGAAAGTGTGTCATTTTCATGCTTGATTTTGTCTTGAATTAGGGTTTTCTATTTGATTAGTTTTATCTTTCCATACAAACCCTAATTATTAACATTTTATATAAAGCGATAAATTGCAGAAAGTAAATATCCTACGCTATTACAATCATTTAGGGATGGGGTGTACAAATTTACAAATGGGGATTGCAAGAAATTAAATTCCTAATTATCTATTACAACCATATTAAATACCCATGAAGAAAATATATGAATCATGTAAAAATAAAGAAAAAATGAAAGGAAAAGAAAACATTTTGCATCATTATGTGTCGACACATGCCGTAAAATCAAGCTTCCCGAATGCACTTTTGCTTTGATGAAGACAAATCATGATTGGTAAAGAAGGCAAAAATTATTGATCAAGCTAAAAGCCTCTTTGGATGAAGTCTTTGGTTCAAGCCCTTAGCAAATTTCAAGGTATAATGATAATACTTACCTTGAACTTAAGATATAGATGCTCAATGGTCAAAAGAAACATTTTATATTGTCCAAATCTTTATTCAAGTTTTTTCAAAGCAAAAATTCAGTTTTCATTTGAGTGCAATCGATTTGCATAGTGAAATCGATTGCATGCTTCAGTTTTTCAAAACATTGGCTACTGACTTCCAGTGCAATCGATTTGCATGGTTGTGCAATCGATTGCACACTCAAAATATTTGGAAATATGGCTACCGGAACCCCATGCCATCGATTTGAATGATTGTGCAATCGATTGCACACTCAAAAAATTTGGAAATCTGGAACCAGAACCCCGTGCAATCGATTTGCATGATGGTGCAATCGATTGCCTGCTGTATGGTTTTGAAAAAACAGTTGCCTTACACCTGCCTGTTCATGATGCTATTTCATGGAAACTTTTCACTCAATCTTGGCAATTGTTCATGAGTTTTTTACAAACCTTTTCTTTAAAGGTCACTGCATTTTAGCCTAAAAAATGAACCAAATGATGATGATTGAAATGAAGAGTTTTAAAGTTAAGGAGACTTACCTTGCAGCTAGAATTTATGTTTTGAGCTTGAGGTGTTTCCTTGTGGACTGTTATGACCTTTTTCAGTTATGAGGTTTTTTGAGAGTTTGTCAACAAAACTTCTGGTTTTCTTTCTATTTTTTCTAACCTCTCTCTTCTCTCTCCTCTTCTTTTTTTTTGCAAATGCTCCTTCTATTTATAGGCAAAGGACTTGTGAACAAAGGCTGAATAGGTTTACAAGACAACATGTTATGGTTTGGTTGGGATGTAAGTATCAAACTATGTCAAGTACTCCATGGTTCCAAGATGAAGTACCAAAGTTTCTGGTTTAGAGGGGTTGATTTCCATGTTTTATGGTGGAGTAAAATCAGAAACAAACAAAGTATGGGCTCAAGACAAGTTTTATACAAAAAGCTTGCTTTTCAAGAATAGCAATGGTGCCTTTATGCCATAAATGGAAAGATCCTTTGGACAATGGCTTAAACACTTGGGTAATAGCTCAAAAGTGGTTGTAAACATTAAATTATGTAGAGATTTGCAAGCAAGAAGGCCTGCAACAGAAGATTATGCAACATAACATAAGGGTTTTGTTGTGTGTTCTTCAATAGAATGACTTGCAAATCAAGGGTGGATGCCCAACTTCATGCCCTTGAATCTCCTAGCTCAAGTATGATAAATTCATGCTCTTGGAGGTTTTGGAAAGCTTGAAACATCCTCTATAACTTTCATGCTGACCACTTTTTTTAAATCAAACTAGAACTTAATGGAAATTGGCCAAGAAGTTAGGATAAAAACCTGTCCAAACCTGCTAAAAAATTCTCTAAGTGTTTATTCAAAAATGCCATGACTTCATGAATTTATAACTCAAAATCCAAACATTTCTAGCAAAAGTCCTGCTCTACAATGTTTCAGATCTCATTGAGATCTACAACTTTTATGTTGGAGGCTTTCCTTGAATCATCTTGCATCATGGTAAAAAATTGGCATGAAGTGGTGAAATTATCATGTGTAAAAACACTTAGAAAATTTCTAAGTCTTGGAAATTTTGAATTTTCAAGTTTACTTTTGACTTTCTTAACTTCTTGATGATCAAGCTTGATATTTTTGAATGTCTTGATGAATTATGATATTTGAAACTTAATATTGACCAAAAAGTCAAAGTTTGACTTTTGGTGCTACAGTTGACTTTTTCACCAATACGACTGATTTTAGGTCATCTGATCAATTGACTGAGCAAAAATGTGATCCAAGACCTGAAACTTTATTTTCAGTCATCAGTGCTTGAGGAGATGTCTTTAGCTGATCAACCTTAGTGCAATCTTGAATCCAAAGGAGATCTTGTGAGATATTAATTGAGAAATGAGAGGGCAAATTTTGAGGTACAACATTACACTTATTGCTTTTTCTCTTTTTAACCTTTATTATTTTTCAAAGATAGCTATGCACACACTTACATATCAAAATGCTGATCCACCTCCACTCAGGATCCCATGGGTAACGATTCTACTATGGCCTATCATGACTTTGAAAATCCAATCTACCAAGCCAAAGACGAAGGTGAGGAAGATTGTGAGGTACCAGGGGAACTAGCTAGGTTATTGCCACAAGAAGAAAGGACCATACAGCCCCACAAAGAGCCAGTGGAAATAGTTAACTTAGGTACTGAAGAGGACAAAAAGAGGTCAAAGTAGGTGCCAACCTGCAGCCTAGCGTCAAGAAGCGCTTAACTCAGTTACTACTGACTATGTTGAGGTATTTGCTTGGTCATATGAAGACATGCCAGGGCTCCACACTACCATCGTGGTCCATCGTCTGTCGATAAAAGAAGGCTGCCCTCCGGTAAAATAGAAAGCCCGTCGCATGAGGCCAGAAATGTCATAGAAAATTAAGACCGAAGTCATGAAGCAGTTCAACACCAGATTCTTAGTTGTCACCTCCTATCCACAATGGGTCGCCAATGTTATCTTGTGCCTAAAAATGACGGAAAGGTACGTATGTGCATGGACTACAGAGATCTGAATAGGGCAAGTCCCAAGGATGACTTCCCGCTTCCCCACATCGATATTCTGGTTGACAACACCCCACAGCATAAAGTATTTTCTTTCATGGAAGGTTTCTCTGGATACAACCATATCAAAATGGAACCTGAGGACATGGAAAAAATGACCTTCGTCACACAGTGGGGTACATTCTGTTACAAGGTTATGCCATTCGGGTTGAAGAACGCTGGGGCAAACTATCAGTGTGCCATGGTATATCTATTTCACGACATGATCCATCACAAAATAGAGGTTTATGTGGATGACATGATAGCCAGATCTCAAACTAAAGAGGAGCATCTGGACCATCTGCATAAATTATTTGAAAGACTGGAGAAATACAAGCTAAGGCTGAATCCAAATAAATGCACTTTTGGAGTAAGGTCTGGTAAACTCTTAGGTTTCATTGTCGGCGACAAAGGTATCAAAGTAGATCCTGCAAAGGTAAAGGCAATACAAGAAATGCCTGCTCCTCACAATGAGAAGGAAGTTAGGGGATTCTTAGGACGGATGAACTATATCGCCCGATTCATCTCCCATCTAACCGCTACTTGTGAACCAATCTTCAAATTACTGAAGAAAGATCAAGTGTTGGAATGGAACAACGACTGCCAGGCCGCCTTCAACGGGATCAAAGATTATCTTTAAAAGCCTCCCATTTTAATGCCGCCAATCGAGGGAAGACCTTTCATCGTGTATCTAACTGTCTTAGAAAATTCAATGAGGTGCGTGATGGGGCAGCATGACAAGTCTGGCCCAAAAGAGCATGCAATATACTACCTGAGCAAAAAGTTTACCGACTGTGAAACCAGATATTCACTGCTCGAGAAAACTTGTTGAGCTTTAGCATGGGCTGCTCGCCGGCTAAGACAGCATATGTTGACCCATACTACCTTATTGATATCCAAGATGGATCCAATTAAATACATATTCGAGAAGCCCGCCCTCTCTGGGAGAATAGCAAGGTGGCAGATGGTCCTGACCGAATACGACATTCAATACACTATCTAAAAATCCATAAAGGGAAGTGTATTAGTCGCTCACCTTGCTCATCAGGATGTGGATGACTATCAGTCCATAAGGTTCGAGTTCCCAGATGAAGACATCAAGATGTTAGACAACTGTGAAGAACAAAGACCATATGATGGACCTGAACAAGGATCCCGATGGACCTTGGTTTTTGACGGAGCTTCAAACGCACTTGGCAATAGCATATGCGCTGTGATCATATCTCCTGAAGGATGTCATACTCCCTTCACCGCTAGATTGTGTTTCAACTGTACCAATCATATGGAAGAGTACGAAGCGTGTATTTTGGGTCTCAAAGCTACCATAGATTTGGGAATCAAGTCCTTAAGTGTATTTGGAGATTCAGCCTTAGTCATCAGTCAGATCAAAGGAGAATGGGACACGAGGCACCCTAATCTCATCCCCTACAAAGAACATGTGTTGACATTGATCCCGCATTTTGAAGAAATTACCTTTGAACATTTTCCACGAGAGGAAAATCAACTAGCAGACGCACTGGAAACTATGTCATCCATGTTCAAAGTCAGATGGGATAATGAGGCTCCTCAGATCACCATCGAGAGAATGGACGAACCAGCTTACTATCACGAGGTTGATATTGATGAAGTAGTGGACAGGCCTTGGTTCCATGAAATTAAGAGATATCTCGAGGCCCAAGAGTATCCAGAGGGAGCTTCAGTCAACGACAAGAAATTCCTAAGAATATTCTCTGCTAATTTTTTCCGCAGTAATGGCACTCTCTACAAGCACAACCACGACTCAACTTTGCTTCGATGTGTAGACAAGAGTGAGGCAGAAAAGATCATGGCTGGTCTACATGAAGGCACTTTTGGCACCCATTCTAGTGGTCACACGATGGCAAAAAAGATCCTCCAAGCAGGATACTATTGGTCCACCATGGAAGCAGATTGTCATCAGCATTCACGAACCTGTTACAAGTGTCAGATCTATGATGACAAAATACATGTGCCTCCAGTGCCTCTAAATGTCCTAACTGCTCCTTGGCCATTCGCGATGTGGGGCATTGACATGATTGGAGAAGTCAGACCTACAGCTTCTAATGGACACCACTTCATCTTGGTTGCCATTGACTACTTCACGAAATGGGTTGAGGCAGCATCCTTTGCTTCTATCACCAAGAATGTTGTGGCTCGATTCATCAAGCAGAATCTTATTTGTCGATATGGTATTCCGGAAAGAATCATAACAGATAATGGTACAAATATCAAAAATACTATGATCACTACATTGTGCATGTAATTCAAGATCCAGCATCATAACTCTTCTCCTTACCGGCCGAAGATGAATGGCACTGTAGAAGCCACCAATAAAAACATCAAGAAGATCATATAAAAAATGATAGTAACCTACAAGGACTGGCATGAGATATTACCATTCTCTCTCCACGGTTACCGTACCACGGTGCACACATCAACGGGGGCAACTCCCTTCTCCTTGGTGTACGGCATGGAAGTTTTTCTACCAATTGAAGTCCAAATCCCTTCTTTGAGAATCATAAAGGATGCGAGGTTGAGTGAAGATGATTGGATTCAAATTCGATTTGACCAGTTGAACTTGATTAATGAGAAGAGGCTTACAGCTGTCTTCCATGGTCAGATGTACCAAAAACGTATGATCAAAGCTTTCAACAAGAAGGTCAGACGTAAGGCATATCAAGCTGGTGACCTGGTAATCAAGCGTATCCTACTAGCACAAGGTGATCCCAGGGGCAAATGGACTCCTACATACGAAGGACCATTTGTGATCAAGAGCATATTTTCCGGTGGGGCAATAATCTTAACCACTATGGACGACGAGGATCTTCCACACCCTATAAACGCAGACATAGTTAAAAGATACTACGCATAAACAAAGACCTGTTAGGTCGACTGGCCTAGGAAAAAATCAGGGTATCCCGGCGAACCAAAAGGGTTCGAGCAAAATTAGGGATAAAATACAAAAAATAAATATGTACACCTGGCAAGCTGAAAACCAGAGAGGGCGGCTTGGGCAAAAAAGGGTATCCCGGTGGACTGAAAACTCGAAAGGGCGGTCCAGGAAAAAGTTAGGGATTCAAAGCGTATGAATATGTCCCATTAGATTACCTTACAACCAATCTCCAGCATCAATCGTCAAACTCAAAACGGTACTAATCAATCCAATCAGCTTCGTACAAAGCAGCAAATGGACGAGACGCTCAGAGACCTGAAGGCTATAGCAGAATGGGAACCCCATGGGATTATTTCACATAGTTTATCTTTTCTTTGTATCATTTTTCATTTTTACAATGACATTCTCTTACTAGGATGTTCGTCTCTTTGTACAAACACTTATTCAAGTTAATACAAAAATACCCCTTTCAAAGTGCAAAACTATCTGTTTCTTTTTCTAATGTTCTTGTTTTGTTTACAAAAACGTCCAACATTTATTTTGAGCATATGCAATAAATGTGATTACTGTTTATAAATGAACTCAAAAAAAAGAAAACTAAACTAGAAAGACAATTACTAATGACTTTAAGAAATAGGACAACATCTGTGGGCCATTCCATGAAATACTCGCAGGTACTTTCTCCAGCAGAGGCAGAAGCACAAACATCCTGTTACTGGATCTTTATCATATCCCCGAGGGGACGAAACTTCCAGTTGCCACCTCAAAGATTCCCAAGCAAAAGTCATTCAGTTTCTCAGGATTTCTCAGCAGGATTTCATAAGGCCTACAAGCAATACACGATGTTTCTCTTCCACGACAGAGTTTATTTCTATGGTTATGGAAACCCATCCATCAACACTTCAACTTCAAACAGAACATGAAGACTTACATTCCTCATCCTCAGCAGCAGTCAGGGATTTATTTTCCCTAATCCAAACAACATAGAAGCATAACAGCTTACATGCATATACATCGCATCCATACATCATAAGCATCAATGACCCAAATGCATATATCGCAATCTCATTGCACTATGCATTTCATACATCATAGCATTACATACAATTAACTCTTCGCCTTTTTTAGGAAGGATCAAACCAACAAAAAATTATTATCAAATTTTCAATAAAAAAGGGCAAATGTCTATGAACAAATAAATTATAGATCAATTCCCGAAACAAGTTGGGATGACTATCTACATGACAAATACTCCTTCCAGACTCCTGTTGGTTCAGTTTAAATCTCTCAATAGTTTATTCTGATTCTTTCCCGTATACATCTCCTCTGGTTCGGATAAGTCGCTCCAAGATTTATTCTAATTCTTCTCCAGACCACTACTGGTTCAGTTTAAATCTCTCAACGGTTTATCCTGATTCTTTCCCGCAGACCGTCTCCTCTGGTTTAGATAAGTCACTCCAAGATTTATTCTGATTCTTCTCCAGACCACTGTTGGTTCAGTTTAAATCTCTCAACGGTTTATCTTGATTCTTTCCCGCAGACGTATCCTCTGGTTCAGATAAGTCGCTCCAAGATTTATTCTGATTCTTCTCCAGACCACTGTTGGTTCAGTTTAAATCTCTCAATGGTTTATACTGATTCTTTCTCGCAGACAGTCTCCTCTGGTTCAGATAAGTCGCTCCAAGATTTATTCTGATTCTTCTCCAGACCACTGCTAGTTCAGTTTAAATCCCTCAACAGTTTATCCTGATTCTTTCTCGCAGACAGTTTCTCTGGTTCAGATAAGTCGTTCCAAGATTTATTCTGATTCTTTTCCAGTTGAATCCAAGTTTAGACTTAGTCTAATTTCCATCAACAATCACCTTTGGATGGCATCTTTTAAGCTCATTCCCTACACAATCAACCATGACATCATCAAGTGCAAATTTTTGGGCACTCTAGTGTTCAATTATCTTCCACTTTCAAGTCACGAATGGCAGATTCGCCAATCTAACTCCTCAAGTGTAAGAAGATTGAATAGGGGCAGTTGTTATACCCCAAAATTTTCCCGCTCATTTCTCAAAGGATCACCCTGGACCCTCGGGTTTTCTTCCATCCAATTCCAAGCCTTGAATTACAAACTTTCCAAGAAAGTCATTCATAAGGACAAAATGGTCATTTGCACACTGAAAAGTCAAACTTTGACTTTTGGATCAAAATCAAGTTTCAAGAATCATATTTCATCAAGACATGTTGAAATATGAAGTATGTTTCATCAAGAAATTCAAAAGTCAAAATTACTTTGGAAAAGTAAAAATTCTAAATACTTAGAATTTTTCTAAGTGTTTAAGAAATATGACAAGCTCAGAACTTCTGGCCAGATTTTCACCATGATGAAAGCTGATTGTGAAGAACTTCTAACTCAAGAGTTTTAGATCCCAATGAGACCTAAAACACTGCAGAACAGAACTTCTTCTAGAAATGCTGGGATTTCAAGTTACACATCCTCAAAGTCACGTTCCTAAAACTTAAACACTTAGTAAATTCTGAGCATTTTCAAATCAGAATTTGTTTACAACTTCTGGGCCAATTTTCACATAGGTTCAGTCAGAATTTTCAAGAGTAACTCAATAAGGGCATATAAAGCATGTCATAAGTTATCTGGAAAGTCTGAGAACTCGTTCAGAACATACTGAAGTAAAGAGATTCAAGGATCAGAAGTTGGATGTTTGTTCTAAGTTGTGTTGATGCTGAGCTTCTGACCCAGAATTAAGCTATGATGCATAATCTCTTAGCGCAAGATTTCTGGTTTGATAAATCTCATCATCATTTAATGCTCACAACCACTTTTAAGTTTTTATCCAAAGGATTTCCCCACCTATGACATAGAAGTACATTGTTGTCCTTGAAAAATCAAACTTTTGTACAAGAGTATGTTGGGCCTATGCTTTGATTTTTCTCCTAAGGGTACTTTTCCTTAATTCATGCTTACAAATCCAGCTTAGGCACGGCTAAAAGTTGTTAACCACCATACTTGTTTATCTTACTTCAAGAACAAGCCAGCACGCTAGCATGATGGTGGTACTTTTGACTTCTCAAAGCTACAAAATTCTTGCCTATAAATTGAAATTCATTTGCAACTGTGATGGGGGCCGGTCGGAAAAATTGAAAGGAAAAAGCTTTGAAACCTTGTTAAAAATTCCAGGAATCCGAAATTGCAAGCACAAATACAAAACCTGCTAGTTTTTTTATTCTTACATTCAAACTCCAATTTCCCTCAAGTGTTTCTTGACCAAATCATCCATACAGTTTCTGGAATACATTTAGAAAATATCCTAACTTCTGCTTTCAGACAGTAACATGTTCCCCATCAATTTCCACCATAAAAAGTCAGAACTTTACTTCTTGGTTGTTCCAGAATTTTCCAGCCATTCATAGCCCAAGTTAAAGGTTGTTCCAGTCTGTTGAGCACGTGAGGAAGCTGATTAGAACATTACAAGCAGTCAGAACTAGGCTCCAGTTCACATGACCTTTTCCAGCTGCAAGGTAAGCTTTTGCTGACTCTCATCATATCACTTAGGCATTGTTAAACTTGCTTGTCCAAAATACAATGTAGACATCCTGATTCTGATGTTGTACATACTCTAAGGCTTCATGTATTTTCTGCCTAAGTAGGGAGAATATCAGTTCAGAACTTCTTAAAGAAATTAGGATTAGCAAACACATGTTTGTTTCTGATTTACAGTCTTGACATTTTTTATGTTTCTGAAACCATGATGGAAACCTGCCATAATTGATATGTTTGTGTTTTCTGATATGTTGAGAAATGACTAAGTTACAGATGTTCTGATTATCATGAAGAAAGAAATGGAGTTCATCATCTGAGTTTACTTTGTGATACATATTTATGCTTTTGCTTCTGATACCGGATGTACAGCCACCCCAGTGGTATACAGTGTGTGCGCATAAGACATTAGCGCTAGGGGGCCTGAGTTCTAGCCCCAAAATTATCTTTTTTGTTTTGTTTAGTGACATTTTCACCCATTTATCTGTCAGATAATATTCCTAAATTAGAACTTCTAGACAATCTTACACAACAGCATTATCACCTCACTCTCTCAAATAGCCAGAACTTTTGATCTACCAGTGACATTAGAACTTCTAGATTCCCAATTTTACCAAAGTTCCTAGACTCCCTCAGCAATCAGAACTTTTAGATTTTCCTCTGTTCCCAGCGACCTCAGAACTTGGTGTACCCAGACCCAAAACTTCTGACCTTTTACTTTCCTACTAACATTTTCTCTCTTGCAGCATATCAGAGTCAGAACTTATATTCCTTCTCGTTTTAGTAATGTGCTGATTCTGACTCATTTTTTCTCTTATTTATCTTATTTTAGCTTTTAATAACCTAAAACACCAACAAAAAAAAACATTTTTAAATTTACATACTTTATTTTTATCTCTTTTTAAACCAAAAGATCAAAAATATTTTCTTAAGCCAAATTATTTCTTTTCTTAACAAAAACAAAACAAGTCCATTTCAATTCTTGTACATTATTTCAATATGGTTGTAATAGATAAATAGGACTTTAATTTCTTGCAATCCCCATTTGTAAATTTGTACACCCCATCCCCCTAATGATTTTAATAGCATAGAATTTTTACTTTCCGCAATTTATCGCTTTCATATAAATGCTAGTAATTAGGATTTGTATGGAAAGATAAAAATCAACAAGTAGATAACCCTAATCAAGACAAAATACATGTAAAGCAAACACACTTACACACTAGCACCCCTTATGGTAATCCCACTTGTTTCCTATCGGAAAAATAGTCATGTCCCTCGAACATGGGCGTTTTAGCAAAGACCCTCGATAAAAGATCGTAGCCCCTCGGTGACCCTCGATGTTGCCTTCAGTAAACGATCTAGTCCCTAAACGACATTGCTAAAACGTCCCATAGGTTGCCTTCTCTGACTATACAAACGTCCCACGCCCGTCCCTTCATATCCAGCCATGGGGCTTCTTACCAAATCAATGGTAAGATAGCAACATCTAAAGGAGGAAGAAAAGAACATTTAAGAACTTTTTGAGTAGGTAGATTCTCTCCTAGTTGCTCGCTTGCTGACAACAAAAACATTTTATACACCCACACTTTCATTTTGAAACATTTTTAAAAGTTAAAACACTTTGTACCCGTTCTTATAGAAACGAGAACCATTACAAAGACATTTTCAAAATACTTTCAAAACCCACACCACAAGCACACATTCAAACAAAAGCAAGTGATCTAGCAAGCAACTAAGAGCCCGTATATAACTACAGATGAAAAGGGTGTTAATACCTCCCCTTTTCATAATCTACCCCCCGAACTCAAGAAAACATCTCTAAAGGTCTTTCCTGTTCTTTTCAGCCTTTCCTTTTGTATAAAAGAAAAGTCGGTGGCGACTCTTGCTATCCGCAACATTTACAATCAAACGCAAAACAACCAAGTCAGTTCTCTTACCTTATCACATAAGGGCATTCCAGCGAACCAAAAAGGTTTGGGCTAAAGTTAGGGGTATATGAAAAAGATTATACACCCGACAAGTTGAAAACCCAAAAGGGTGGCTTGGGCAAAAAAGGGTATCCTGGTGAGCTGAAAACCCGAAAGGACAGTCCAGGAAAAAGGTAAGGATTAAAGCGTATAATTATGTCCAGTGGAATCTCTACATCCAGCTTTATTACTAAGGTCCGAGTTCAAATGATCCAAGATCAACCCAATCATCTTCTTCCAACGACAAGGGATGATGTTCGAAGACATAGAGGCAATAGCGGAGTTAGAACACAATGAGATCACTTCCATATGGCTATTATTTTTGCTTTCACTTTTTATTTCCTTTCGTTCTTTCGAAGATTTCCTCTTACTAGTCTCTTTGTATAAAACGCTTATTCATGCGCCAAACATCAATATAAATTATACTTTGAGGTGCAAACATTTTTGTTTTTTTTCTGTTTTGAGTGCAAAAGCGTCCAATGACTATAATTGAATGAACATATGCATATGAACATGATTAAACTATTTAGCAAATGTATGCTTTAAATAGTAACAAGCATCTCCTTAAGGCATTTGAAGATATCCTCACAAAGTTATTTCATTAACATTATCTCCTCAGATTTGGATTCATGAAATCCCCAATCAGAGTTTCAACCTCCGGAAAATCCTCTCCTCAACTGATTTGAAGAAGTCTTATGGAGTCCCTTCCTAAAGAATACACCTCCTCTGCAGATCTTCAAATATTCTCTTCAACAAAATTATAAATTCCCCGGCTCGAGTTTACCCCTCAGACTAATATCAAGGGACCAAAACCCCTAATCCCTGACAAAATCATTATAATCCTCAATGGAGTCGTTACTATCACTGAAAGTGACTGCGAAGTCTAGAATTCGACCACACAACAGTTAACTCCTTTCTCTTCAAAAGCAAGGTTACTGCGAAGCCTGGACCCGACCAGATACTAGTTCAACTTCATCCTGCCCTCAATTTACTGTGAAGACTGAACCTGACCAGATAACAGTTTGAGTTGCTGAAACCTGGACCCGACTAGATAACAGTTGATCTCAATTTCAAGTTACTAAAGCCTGGACCCGACCAGATAATAGTTTAACTTCTCCAATTACTGCAAAGCCTGGACCCGACCAGTTAACAAAGCTACTGAAACCTGGACCCGACCAGATAACAGTTAATCTCAATTTTAAGCTACTGATGCCTGGACCCGGCCAGATAGCAGTTTAACTTCCTCAAATGATTGTTGAAACCTGGACCCGACCAGATAAAAGTTTGAGTTGCTGAAACCTAGACCCGACCAGATAACAGTTGATCTCAATTTCAAGTTAATAAAGCCTGGACCCGAACAAATAATAGTTTAACTTCTCCAGTTACTACTAAACCTGGACCCGACCAGATAACAGTTTAAGTTGCTGAAACTTGGACCCAACCAGATAATAGTTAACCTCAAGTTCAAATTGTTGAAACCTGGACCCGACCAGATAACAGTTCAAGTTGCTGAAACCTAGACCCGACCAGATAACAGTTAACCTCAAGTTCAAGTTGTTGAAACCTGGACCCGACCAGATAACAGTTTAAGTTGCTGAAACCTGGACCCGACCAGATAACAATTAACCTCAAGTTCAAATTACTGAAACCTGGACCCGACCAGATAACAGTTAACCTCAAGTTTAAGCTACGAAACCTGGAACCCGACCAGATAACAAATTAACTTCAATTTTCTGTGAAACCTGGAATTCGACCAGATAACAATTAATTTCATCTTCCCCAGTGAGTTGTTACAAAGCCTAGAATCTGACCAAATAACAGTCAACTTTATTACCCCCAACAAGTTGTTATGAAGCCTGGAATCCGACCAGATAATAGCTAAACTTTCTTCCTCTCCAATCAAGAGATAGCTCCCTGGTAGAGCAATGGACAACTAAAACTCCTTAACTCTATTTCCCAAGCAGAAATTAATGCTCCCCGTAGAGTTTCCTCAAGCAAAGTCAATGTTCCCCAATGAATTTCTCCTCAAACAACAAAACAAGAATCCCCAGTGGAAACACTTTAAATAAGATTTGAAGATACACATACTCTTCATCTCCAGCAGCAGTCTGGGATTCAACTTCCCTTTACTCCCCAGCATTTGTCAAGGATTTATTTTCCTAGACAAAGTTACATTTCAATAACATTCGTTCATCATAGCACATACATGACAAATGCATACAACATAATCTCATTTATTTTGAGGACATAATTACGCCACACATACATCTACATGTAACTAACCATCTTCCTTGCAGGAAAAATTCAGTCAACAAAACATAAGTCCTCTTCAGGATGGATTTACTTCTACCAGTTAATAATAGACAATCATAAGGCCTCTTCTGGTTAGAGTTATTTTCCCAGTGAAGTCACCAAGCAAAGACCTCTTCTGGTTATATTTATCTCTTCAAATTAAAAACAGGCAAAAGACATCTACAGTTTCAGTATAAATCGACCAAAGATTTATTATGATACTTCTCCCTCGACAGTCACTCCGGATGGCATCTGTAAGCCCATCTCCGACAAAATCTTCATCACTTCTCCAAATAGCATATCTAAGCCCATTCCTGGTAATCAACAAACAGCTCACCTCATGCACAAGCGCATGCAAATGTTTGGGCACTTAAGTTTTCAGTCATCTTCCACCTTCAAGTCACGAATGGCAGACTCGCCAATCTACCTCTTCATGTTTAAGAAGATTGAACAGGGGCAGCTGTTGTACCCCAAAATTTTCCCTCTTTTTTCTCAATACATTTCATAAAGGACCTCCAATGCTCAAGTATTCTCAAGGAATTGATCAGACAAAATCACCTATGAAACACTAAGACCATAAACTAGGGTTTTGACTAAGAACGACTGATCATTGACTTTTGACCTAATACATGACTTAATGGCTTGAAGCATAATCTCAAAGACTCAAATATAGCATGTTGGCCTAATTCCATGGTTTAAATCATTTCTCGGGATCAGTGGATTGATATTTGAAACTTGGTCACCTGATGGAAAGTCAATTGATACACCAAAAGTCAAACTTTAACTTTTTGGTCAAAATTTGATTTTCAAAGATCATAATTCATTAAGACATTCAAAATACAAAACTTGATCATTAAGAAATCAATAAAGTCAAAAGTCAATATGGAAGGTCAAACTTTTCAAGACTTAGAAATGTTTCTAAGTGTTTTTCATACATGATAATTTCATTACTTCATGCCATTTTTTCACCAAGATGCAAGATGATTCAAAGAAAACTTTCAACATGAAAGTTGTAGATCTTGATGATACCTACAACTTTTATTTGTTGATCAAGACCTAGAATTCCTTGGATTTTGAGTTATAAATTCATGAAGTCATGGCATTTTTGTATAAACACTTAGAGAAATTTTCAGTATGTTTGTTCAGGTTTTTATCCCAACTTCTTAGCCAATTTTAATCAAGTTCCAATTAGATTCTTCAAAAATAGAAAACATTAAGGTTGTAGAGGATGTTACAAGCTTTCCAAAATTTCAAAGAACTCATTGAAATAATACTTGAGCTAAGAGAATCAAAGGAAAGAAGTTAGGGTTTTAAACTTGATTTACAAGGCAGATTTGTGATGAATAATGAACCAAACCCCTAGCTATGCTGCATAATCTTCACTTTACAAGCCCCAAACTTGTATATAACTCCTTAATTAAATGCTTACACAACTGATTAAACTATGATCCAAGTGTTTGAGCCTTTGTCCAATTGATCATTCCATTTTTGGAAGAAAGTAACATATCCATTCTTGAAAAGTTCACTTTAATCACAAAGTCAATTTCTTGAGCATCTAACTTGTTGTTATGATCACACTTGACTCCTACAAGTCAGAACAAACATGTTTATGGTGATCAACCACTTTAGATAGCTTGATACAAACATTGGAAACATGTTCTTCATGCTTGCTTCAAAAACAAGCAAGATATCCATTACATGTGATTTTAAAATCTGAGTTGTTTCAAGTCTCAAACCTTCTCTATAAATAGAGAGGCCATTTGCAAGATAAAGGGCCAGGAGTTTTTTTGTGTATACAAGCCTTAAAAATCTCATACTCTCAAAAATCCACAATTGTCCACAAAGCCTCCACTCTTGAGTTTTGAAGTCCAAATCTTTGAACCTCTCACACTTTGCAAAGTTCTATCCAAAAAAACCATCCAAACACTCTACATACCTCATACAGGAGTTGTTAAAATACAAGAACAATTTATGTTACATCATCATCACCATTTTCCAAAAACATCCACCTGAAACTTAGCTTCTGTAACTCTAAATCAAAGCACAAATTTCAGTTTCAAGGTAAGTTTTCTTGACTTTTAACTCTTTATACAAAGCATCTTCATTTGTGAAGATAAAATGTAGATATCTTAGTCCTTGAAGCTAATCACATGCTTACTGTTCATTTTTATCAATTATATATTGAGAACTGACTTGTACAGACAATAGAATGATGTTAGAGCTAAAAAACTGCAGCATGAGTCGACACATTTTAGTGACAGAATAGAGTATGAGTCGACACAAGGCCTTATGCATCGATACATACTGCTATCCAGACCCGAAATAGAAATACAAAAGGTGCATGAGTCGACACCAAACACGAATGTGTCGACACAAACAAGAAATGAGTCAACACATACCCTTATGTATTGACTCATACTAAGTTGATTTTAGTTTTACAGGAACAGGAAGGGTTATGTGTCGATGCATAGATGCATGTGTCGACACATAATGATGAAAAAAAATTCCTTTCTTTTTACACTGTTTTTAGATTTTCTATATATTTTATTCATTGCTATTCAATATGGTTGTAATAATTAGGCTTCTACTTCATCCCCATTTGTAAATTGTACCCCCATCCCCCAAGTGATGTAATAGTTTAGGATTTTAATTTCCTTAATTTATCGCGTTAATATAATTGTTAGTAATTAGGGTGTGTATGGTAAGATAAAATCAACTGTTAGAAAATCCTAATATCAAAGACAAAAATGCATGCAATCAAACACACTTTTCACACGTGCACCTCTAGGATAACCTTTCTTGTTGCCTCGGAAAATAGTTGTGTCCCTCGAATGTGGGACGCTTTAACAAATACCCTCGAATGAAAAGATCATAGTCCCTCGATGACCCTTCAATGTTGCCTTCGGTAAACGATCTTATACCCTTACAAAAATTGCTAAGGTATCCTATAATGTTTCCTTCTATGACTATACGAAGACCCATGCACGTCTCTTCATATCCAATGATAAGGCTTCCTACCAATCAATGGTAAGATAGAAATATTTAAAGGAGGAGGAAAAGAACTAAGACTTGTTGAGTAGGTAGAACATTCATAGTTGCTTGCTCACAACCATCTTCAAAATATATTTCAAAAACACCAACACATTTCCATGAAATATTTTCAAAAGTCAACACTTTGTATGCATTCTTATAGAGATGAGAATCATTAAAAGTTCGCCTAAACAAAGGCACTTTTCAAAAATAATTTCAAAAACAATCACAAACACATTTCAAACAAAGCATTTCAAAGTGATCAAGCAACTAAGAGCCCATAGATAACTACGGATGAAAAAGGTGCTAACACCTTCCCTTTTCATAACCTACCCCCCGAACTTAAGAAAATTCTCAAAAGGTCTTTCATGTTCTTTTCACCCTTTCCTTTATTGGATAAAAGAACAGTCGGTGGCGGCTCTTGTTATCCGCAACAATTGCAATCAAACGCAAAACAACCAAGTCAGTTCTCCCACCGTATTATAGTTGACATGTGTTGTTAAATTGATGAATTGTGTGAAAATTAATGCATATATGTTGTGTTAAATATATGAAATATTGGATTGTTGATAGAATATGTTAGGATTTTGGAAATGGGTTGGAATGGACTTTCGTACATAAAAATCATATAAAATTGCATTTTTGCAGCTGTAATCGGTTACCAGAATATGGGTAACCGGTTACCACATGAAGAAACTGTGTGCTGGCTACTGTAATCATGTGGTAACCGGTTACCAGCTTTTAGGTAACCTGTTACCACAATTTTGGGCAGAAACTTTTTAATACTTCAAAAATTCATAACTTGAACTTCGGGTGTCCGTTTGACGCTCCGTTTGAATTTGGGGAAGGCTAATACAATTTAATTTCTTGTAAAAATGGTTTCATGTTCTAGAAATAAATTTAATCGGTTTGTAATGAGGTTTTGTGGTGTCATTTTATGATGCTGGTATTTGTAGTTTTTTTTAAACTGAAAATTCATAACTTTCGAACCATAACTCTGATTGGGTCACCATTCGAAGTATTAGAAAGCTAATGCAATAATATTTTTCAATAAAATAGTTTTTTGGCAATAGATGATTTAATCACTATGTGGTTGTGTTAAATGGCATGATGTTGTGTTGTCATAATGTTCTGTTGTAGTGCTATTGTTATTGGTTATGACATGATGAGATGATAAAAATCTTGGTGGATTGTAATACCATGATATTATGTTGTTGTAATGTTATGATGTTGTGTTACTGTTATTTATTATAACATGATGAGTTTATAACATGTTTGGTGAATTATGATAAGATGATGTTGCATTGTTGGATGTTTACAAATACTTTATAATTTTCTTTCTATATCGTTGGTTTGTTGTTGCTGCATGTTTTGGCGGAGGTTAGATGCATGGTGGCCAGTATCGAGAAGTGCACTGACTATGGTGAAAGTCAATATGCATATTATTTTTGTTTCATGTAGAATGTCACATGTATTTCATGGTGAGTACTTTAGTCATGTTGGTTGGCTCTGGTCCTATAGTGTTGATTGGAAACAATGTGAACCTAATTGTTCACAATATTGGTTGGCTCTGGTCATAGATCGCATGGATCGGGAGCAATGTGAACCTAATTGTTCATGATATTAGTGGATCTGGTCCTAGAAGGCGTGGATCAGGAGCGAGTGAACTTAATTGTTCATGAATGGCACCACATGCATTGAGTCTGTGAGTCGGCCTCATTGCATTACATTATCATTAATATAATATTTGAGTTGTGTGGTTGGTGTATGTATTACATGATAATTCGATGATATGTGTTAATGATAGGTGAATATATAATTAACATGTAATATGATTGTTGTTGGTTGTGTGAAGGCGTGAGATGTGGAATGTGTGGTTGTGCATAAATATATCTGATGCCTACTTACTATTATACATTTCTTTATATTGTTGTGATATCTCACCCTTTTGTTGGAATGATGATTTATACAGTCTTGTGCAGATAGTCAGGAGTAGTCTGAGGCTGTAAAGATCAGAAGAGGTTTCTCTTTGTTTTATTTCGAGTTTGTGTCGTTGCTCTGATACGTAACAACGGGGGGGGGGGGGGGGGGGGATGCTTAGTTGTTATGTTTATTTTAATGAGTTGTTTGGAGTCTTATAAACTCCTTATTACTTGAATAAATGTTGAATTATTTTGCATGAGATTGATTTAAATTTAAGTATGACTCTTTTTTGCTGCTTAATAAAAGTTAAAGTTCAAGACTATGATATGTTGTTTTTGGTTCATCCATAATTGTGTTATGTATCTTATATATGTTATGAGCAGGTTAAGTATGTTTTTGAAATGTAGCATCCTAATTGTATGTTGAACATTTTAAAATTACTCTGATTTTAATTATTATTCTTCAGGAAAATTAGGGTGTTACATACTGGTATCATAGTAGGTCGGTCTGTTCGTTGGTGTGGTACGACAATTGAATATTGTTGATGTGTTGTTCCTTAGTACGCGACATGTGTGCGAAACACTGTTGGTGTTTTCTTGTTTTTATAATGACTTGTTGTAGGAGGGATATTGAAACAAGTGGGGGAGAAGATGTTTCTTCTCGAAGATATTTTAGTTGTGAGGCGTGAATAGTTGGTTCAGTGTGTCGTGGATTGCATGAGTGCAAATGTTGGCGAGACTGCATTATTTCCAATTTCGAAGGATGTGTGGATTCAATATTTATGTATAATGGTTAGGTCAAAGTGTCTTTGGGAGGGAATGATCAGGTACTCGTGTTGTCTGCGTCTCTAGGAGTGTAAGGCGATGTTATGGCTAATGATGTTCCTGTTTTGCATGAGTCTTGATGTTTTCCAGAGGATATTTGCAACTTATCGTTAGAGAAAGACATTGTATTTACTTGATCTTATCCTTGAGGGTGAATGGTTTGGATTTAAACCTTGTGCTTTCGAAAAATGTGGTTGAGTCGATGCAGATTCTTCCATCTAAAGATTTTACGAATTCAAGGTTCGGGTCTATTGGACGAGTTAGGGCGTCTCTGAGGAAGAACGATCAAGTATTATTGATGGTTGCTTGTTAGGGGATAAAGAGAAATATGATGAATAGTGATATACAAGTGGTGTGTGACTGCCTGATGTTTTCCTGAAGATATCGGCTAAGTGAGATAACTCTTAGGAGATGAGGCTCAGACGTTTGCATGTCTGTGATAACGGTTGTATGAGGTTGCGTATAGATTACCGACAATTGATTATGGTAATGATTGATAATAAATATCCACTTTAAAGAATTTATGATTTGATGGAGCAACTTGTAGGCAAGTATGTCTTCAGTATAATCGAATTGAGGTTGAGTTACCTTCATATTCAGGTGAAAATTGAGGATAATTAGAGGACGGCTTTTAAAACTCGGTATAGGCATTACGAATATTTGGATCAATTCATTATGGTGTTTACTGCGGACGTTCTGATTTAATCTAGGTCAAAATATAGGCAGGTTTAACATTGCGATTGGAATGAGATTCAAATGTGAAAACATATGGATCCTCGATGTTGTGAGATTTAAAGGAAAACTAAAGATTTATGAATATTGTTAAAGTCCCCTACATGGATAAAGACTTTAATTGGAATGAGATAATTTATAATGTATTTAGTATATTAGCATTCTTGATGTTATTTCTATGAAATTGTGATTGGCATACATCTTGGTAAAATCAACTTGACAGCAAGATGTTGAATAAAGAAGTCTTAACTTGTTGCTTTTAACATGTCGGAAGAAGATGTCCTAACCTGGAGATAGGACATTGTGTCTGCAGCATCTATCTCAGCTGACTTATTAAGTTCTGAATATTTGGGGAATATTCAGTTAGCTTATGACGCATCCAAGATTGACAAATCATAATATTCTTATGTTGGTTTTCAAAGATTGCATAGTTTCTAATTATGTAGACATTTTAGGAAACTAATGATTGAAGACCTATTATCTTGGAGAAGAATGTGGAGACTTTGTGAAGCCTCATTGCTGCGATTTTGAAGCCCAACCCTGTCCAGTATAATGTTATAAATAGACTGGTGTATACCTAGTATTAGGTAGAACTTACAGATGTATTTGTGTTAGGGTTTTTAGAATCCTTATTGTTGGGTTGTAAGTTCTCTGTTAAATGTTCACAAGCTTTTAAGCATTGAACATATTGTGTATCAATTCTCATAAGATTTTAAGCATTGAGTCATGTGTGTTTTGGAAGTATAACTTTCGGTTATTTTTGTTCTCTAATTGTGTTTAGAGTTTGCTCCAATTGCTGAGTGTAATTGAAGAGGGATTTGAGGAGGGCCTCATACCTAGGTGTGTCTTAGGTAAAAGTTAAGAAAAGGGTAGTGATTAAGTGCATAGGTTGTAAAATGGGATGTTTGTTGTGAGATCTACAAATTGATACTATCTAGTTAGTTTTGCCCCTGGCTTGATATCCCATGGAGTAGGAAGGTTGTTCTGAACTGGGTAAACATATCTTTTGTTATTTACTTTCAGCACTGTTTTATTTGTCTATACATCTTGTTGTTGTGTGTGAAGTATGATCCGGTGTCTCGACATCTTTTAGGACATCTGGGATCTGACAGCCAAAATTTCAATTGGTATCAGAGCAGGCATCCTCCTCTGACTCTGGGTGAGATTCAGGGAAGTTACTTTCTGGTGCAATGGACAAGGATGGTGGAATCACGGTGAAATACCGATTCTAAATGGTACCAACTATGATAGTTGGAAACCTCATATAGAAACATACATAAAATCCCTAGGCAACAAGGCCTGGAAAAATGTTGTCAGAGGATGAGATCCTCCTAAAGTTAAGGGAGCAGATGGTAAAGACACTGAAATGCTGAAGCCTGAAGAAGATTGGGATGATGATGACGAGGCTTCATCTCAAGGGAACTCTAAAGCATTGAATGAAATATTCAATGGGTTTGATAAGAATGTGTTTAAACTGATCAATAATTGCAAGCATGCTAAGGTTGCTTGGGAAACCCTAAAGAAAGTGCATGAAGGAAATCCTAAAGTGAAAGATGGCAAAACTTCAAATTCTCTCTACAAAATTTGAAAACTTGAGGATGAAGGAGGATGAAAGTATTCATGACTTTCATATGACTGTGATAGACATTGCTAATGACTCAGAAGATCTGGGAGAGAAGATTTCAAAGAATAAGCTGATCAAGAAGATGCTCAGATCTCTTCCAAAGAGGTTTGATATGAAGGTGATAGCCATTGAAGAATCTCAAGATATGAGCACTATGATTGTTGATGAATTGGTAAGCTTTCTTAAGACCTTTGAATCTATCATCAATGAGAGGTCTGAAAATAAGAAGAGTATAGCTTTTTTGTCCAGTAGTAATGACTCAGAGAATAGAGGAAATATCAACTCAGAAGGAGTGTCTGATGACCTTGTGATGTTGGGGAGACAGTTTAATAGAGTGTTAAGGAAGTCCAGGCTAAATGCTAAGAACATGTCATCCGAAATAAACAAAAACCAAGACCTAGGAAGGAAGTCTATATTTAAGGAGAAGCCAAATCAAGGGAAAGGTGTCCAGTGTCATGAATGTAAGGGATATGGACACATAATAACTGAATTTGCTACCTATCTCAAGAAGCAAGGGAATAACTTGTTTGTGTCATGGTCAGATGGAGAATCGGAATGTGATTATGAAGAAGATTTAGCCAAGCAGGTGACTACCTTGACTGGGATTTATGGGTTTGATACAAGATCCTATGAATCTGATAAATAATAATATATTGAGGAACTCACAATTAGTGAAATGGATACTGGATTCACAAAGATGTGCCTCAAGAATGAAAGAATGGGACAAACAATATTGGAGCAAAATATATTGATTTCTCAACTGGAAGCTGAGAAAGAAGAGCACATATCCATCATTACTACTCTTAGAGATGGGACTAAGAACCAAGATGAGAAGAACCACAAGCAAGTTATGGAGTTTGTTCCTCAAAGAATGAAACAAGAACAGAGAATGTCAAGGCACATGTTCCAACATCAGCCAAGACATTAGGTAAGATTCTATAATCCTATATATCATCCATGGAGATGTCACCATTGTGGATTGCTTGGTCATTTGAATTCCTCCTGCTACAAACTGGACGGCTATAGGACTCCCTACAGAAGGAAAAATGCTAATAGTGAAGTCAAGTCAAGAAGATCTCCTCGTCATGATTCATATGGATTCAAAACTTACACTTTGTTCAAAGCCTCAACTAAAGAATATTGGTATTTTGGTAGTGGTTGTTCTAGAAACATGACTGGTGTTAAGAAATTCCTTGTGGACATTAAACCATGTGCCACTAGCTATGCCACTTTTGGAGATGGGTCAAAGAGTGAAATCAAAGGTGTTGGAAAGGTAGATTATGCTGGACAACCAAGTTTTGATAATGTGTTGTTTGTGAAAGGGATAACAACAAATCTGATAAGTATCAGTCAACTTTGTGATCAAGGTCTCAAAGTTAACTTTACTCAATCTGAATACCTGATTACAATTTATAAGAATGAAGTGGTTATGAAGGGAACCAGGTCAAAAGACAATTGCTACCTATGGAGTTCTCCATAATGTCTCTCAATGTGTCTTATGTCAAAGGATGATGAGGTAAACATATGGCATCAAAAGCTTGGACATCTACATCTAAAGGGTATGAAGAAGATCCTTTCAAAGGAAGCTATTAGATATATTCCGAAGTTAAAGATTGATGAAGGAAAAATTTGTTGTGAATGTCAAATTGGGAAGTAGGCAAAGATCTCCCATAAGAAGATCCAACATCTTGCCACCTCAAGATTTCTAGAGCTACTTCATATGTTCTTGATGGGACCTATGCAGGTTGAAAGTCTTGGAAGAAAAAGATATGCATATGTTGTTGTTGTTGATTACTCAAAATTCACTTGGGTGAAGTTCATCAAAGATAAATTTGAAGTGTTTGAAGTCTTCAAAGAGTTACGTAACAAAATTCAAAGAGAAAAGGATTGTGATGTAGTCGGAATAAAAAGTGGCCATGGGAAAGAATTTGATAACAATAAGTTTGAAGGAATTTTTTTAGGATACTCTACTAACAGCAAAGCATATAGAGTATTTAACTCCAGAACCAAGGTAATGATGTAGTCTTTGAATATGGTTGTTGATGACTCAACTACAGAAGATGATGTCCCAGAAGAAGTTGAGACAATTATTCCAACTAAAGATGTAGTGCCTAAAGAGATTGTTACAACTCTCACCTCAAATGTTGTTGGCTTAAGTTCTGACTCTGAAGCTGAAGAACCTCAGGTAGCTGACAAAGGACCTTCTCTCATAATTCAAAAAGATCACCATGAGTAGCTGATAATAGGAAATACTAGACAAGGAGTAGTAACCAGATCAAGGGAAGTTGTATCAAATGCTTGTTTCATGTCAAAGATTGAGCCTAAAAATGTGAAGGATGCCCTAACTGATGAGTTCGGGATTAATGCTATGCAAGATGAGCTTGGTCAATTCAAGAGGAATGAAGTCTGGGGTTTGGTACCAAGACCTGAAGTAACAAATATCATTGGTACAAAATGGGTATATAAGAACAAGACAGATGAACAAGGAGGTGTCATCATAAATAAAGCCAGATTGGTTGCTCAAGGGTATACTCAAATTGAAGGAGTAGACTTTGATGAAATATTTGCTCTTGTGGCTCTCTTGGAGTCTATCAGATTGTTACTTGGAGTGGCTTGTCACTTAAAGTTCAAACTATATCAGATGGATGTCCATAGTGATTTTTTGAATGGGTACCTGAATGAAGAGGTTTATGTTGAACAACCAAAAGGATTTGTTGATCCATCCTTCCCAAATCATGTGTTCAGACTAAAGAAGGCTTTGTATGGTATAAAGCAAGCTCCAAGGGCTTGGTATGAAAGGTTGGTTGAATTTCTTATCAATCATGGATATAGAAAGGGTGGAATTGACAAGACTCTCTTTATCAAAGATAAGGATGAAGAGATTATGATAGCTCAAATTTGTGTGGATGATATTGTATTTGGGGGAAAGTCAGATGAAATCGTTCAGCATTTTTTTGAGCAGATGCAATGTGAATTTGAGATGAGTTTGGTAGGTGAACTGACTCACTTTCTTGGCTTATAAGTTAAGCAGATGGAAGATTCCATTTTTCTTTTCCAAAGTAAGTATGCCAAGAATATTGTGAAGAAGTTTGGATTAGAAAATTCCAAACATAAGAGAACTTCGGCTCCTACTCATGTGAAGCTATTTAAAGATGAAAATAGGGTGAGTGTTTATCAGAGTTTGTATAGAAGCGTGATTAGAAGCCTTCTATATCTCACTGCAAGCAGACCAGATATAACCTTTGCAGTTAGAGTGTGCAAGGTATCAAGTAGAACCCAAGGTAAGTCATATTAATCAAGTGAAAAGGATTCTGAAGATTATCCATGGCACTAGAAGTTATGGAATGTTGTATTCTCATGATTCAAGTTCCCTTCTGGTGGGATTTTGTGATGGTGA
This sequence comes from Vicia faba, assembly GCA_948472305.1. NCBI lineage: Eukaryota > Viridiplantae > Streptophyta > Magnoliopsida > Fabales > Fabaceae > Vicia > Vicia faba. The sequence goes on from OX451735.1 coordinate 1,015,935,143, forward strand.
TTGGGTTAGAAGTGCAGATAATAGGAAGAGTACCTTTGGTGGATGTTTCTTTATGGGAAACAACTTGATATCCTAGTTTAGTAAGAAGAAAAATTGTGTTTCTCTCTCTACTACTGAAGTTGAATACATAACAGTAAGAAGCAACTGCTCTCAATTGGTGTGGATGAAGAAAATGTTGTCTGAGTATAATGTCACACAAGATGTTATGACATTATTTTGGGAGAATTTAAGTGTTATCAACATTTCCAAAAATCCTATTCAACATAGTAGGACCAAGCACATTGACATCATGCATCATTTCATCAGAGAACTTATGGAGGGCAGAGTCATAAATCTCGACCATGTTAGTACTGAAAATCAGCTTGCTAATATCTTTACAAAAGCTCTTGATATGGTGCAGTTTGAGAACCTGAGGAGGAGACTTGGAGTCTGTATCTATGAAGAATTGTAGCAATTATTGTTGATATTGCGTCTGTTGATGAGGATGCTGAGGAAGGTGATGCACCTGATACTCGTTCTGCCAGAGCTGAAGCAAATTTTGATACATGAAAGTTGGTCATGTAGTTTTGTTTGGATCTGTCTTGTGATCCTGTTTATTTAAGTTTATGATTTTGTAAGGGCTCAATGACCAATATATTTTTAATTTTCTGCACCCTGCTACTTAACTCTTAGGTGCTTAAAATTATTTTTGTGCTAATATTGTCTACTTACCTTTATCATATTATGGCTAAAAAGGAGAGTAGTATGATATTGAGGGTGCTGGAACAGGTACTACTGATGGCACGTTTGAGAGATTGTACTTTTGAGGGGGAGAGTTTATGTTCCCTTGTTTGTGATAAGTAGGTTTTGAGGGGGAGCCCCTGCTCTGTTCTGGATTGAAGGCTGAGATGTCAGACATGATGTCTCAACGTCGTGATGTTGAGAACTTAGTTTCTATATTTTGTGTTTCAGTTGTGTTAGTAGATTCCCTGACTACTACCTGTGTTTTGGTTTTGTACTGATGATCTTGGTTTTGTGTTGCTAACCTTGCTTGTTTCTTTTCTGCTGCTATGCCTCTAATGTATGTGTTTGATTTATTTTCAAACATATTTTGGTTTTTTGTATGCAAGGGTTATTTGGTTGTTTTAGCCAAAATGTGCCAAATGGGGAGATTGTTATTTCTCTGAAATTGTGATTGGCATACATTTTGGTAAAATCAACTTGGCAGCAACATGTCGAATAAAGAAGTCTGAGCTTACTTCTTTACATATGTCAGAAGAAGATATCCCAACCTGGAGATAGGACATTGCATCTGCAGCAGCTTTCTCAGCTAACTTATTAAGTTCTGAATATTTGGGGAATATTCAGTTAACTTATGTGGCATACAAGATTGACAAATCAGAATATTCTTATGTTGGTTTTCGAAGATTACATAGTTTTTAATTATGGAGACATTTTAGTAAACTAATGATTGAAGACCTATTATCTTGGAGAAGAATGTGCAGACTTTGTGCGTCCTCATTATTGCAGTTTTAAAGCCCAACCCAGTCCAGTATAATGTTATAAATAGAATGGTGTATACCTAGTATTAGGTGGAACTTATAGATTTATTTGTGTTAGGGTTTTTAGAATCCTTATTGTTAGGTTGTAATATATCTATTAGATGTTCATAAGATTTTAAGCATTGAATATATTGTGTGTCAATTCTAATAAGCTAATAAGTATTGAGTCTAACGTGTTTTGTAAGTATAGCTTCCGATTGTTTTTGTTCTCTACTTATGTTTAGAGTTTGCTCCTATTACTGAGTGTAATTGAAGAGGGATTTGAGGAGGGCCTCATACCTAGGTGTGTCTTAGGTAGAAGTTAAGCAAATGGTAATGATTAAGTGTGTAGGCTATACACTGGGATGTTTGCTGTGAGGTCTACAAATTGATAATATCTAGATAATTTATTTATTGGCTTGATAGCCCTCAGAGCAGGAAGGTTGTTTCGAACTAGGTAAACATATCACGTGTTATTTACTTTTGGCACTGTTTTATTTGTCTATACATCTTACTGTGTGTGAAGTCGAATCCGGTGTCTCGACATCTTTTAGGACATCCAAGATCTGACAGCCAGGATTTCACTTGAGTTGGAGGACACTTAACATTTGTGTGATGCTAAGTAAGAGTGAAGTAAACTATGTAATGCATTTGAGCGATGGTGTCTCTTCGACGAGATCGATTGACAAGGAAATTATGGAAAAATTTATAAACCGCAAAGGAGATTATTGGACCATGGTGATTTAGGTGACTTTAAGAACAAGTTCTAAAGAAACACTATTATAGTTTGGTAACAATGGTTTATTCTCCATCATGGTTGTCGGTTACCTATTGACAAATTGAGGAACTGACCACCCTTAATCTCTTGTTAATAGTAGATGAGGTTGTATTATATGGGCTAGACTTGTCCTCCTAGCTTGTTAGTGTGTAAAGTGATTGATGTTCTAAAGAGAGGATAGTTGTTCACCCTTTTGCATGAACCTAATGGAAAATGCCTAAGAAAGAGTTGGGACTTATTGAAAAGTTCAGAGACTTGATTATGGTTATATTGATGTTCTTATGACAGTGTTGTTGTGTGATAAAATGATAGAGACGATGTTCATTTCATAAAACTCCACGTTATTAAATTATGTTGTTTCCTCATTTCCTATGTCAAGGGTTCGAGTATGAGTATCTCATTCCTTTGAAAGAAAATTAGAGAAGTGTTACCTATGGTGATAGTAACGATCTTGTTATGTTCCGGTTCAAGAGTGAACGAGATCCTAAGGTGATAGATTATGTTCCCTAGGGTGATGGAACAAGGAGTGAAATGAACTTGTGTGTTCATAACTCCATAGCAATCCATCCTATTGGATTATTGTGGTTGACTATATGGAATTTATGTTAGTCGTGTTCGAAATGTTGTCAATCATAATGTGGGAGCTGGAGGGTAGGATACGGGAGTCATATCTGGAGTTGTTCACATTAGATAATTTTTTAAGACAAAAATGTTCTAAGTGGTGGAGAGTTGTAACGCCCTGATTTTATATAAATTGTTTTTCATAATTTGATTATGTGGTGTTGTGCATTTATATATGTTGATGAGTATTTTGATGTGTTGTGATGCCCTCGAAATATGGTAGTTTCCTTAGAAATATAAAAATTAAGGTGTTGGGGTGTTGTGAGTAACTAATTAGTAATATTAGTTAGTAATTATTTTATTTAAATAATTTAGTTGGAATTATTTAGATTTAAAAATAATTATTTAAAATTATATTAATATCAAATGGGATAAAATGCGTAGAGATATTGAGGGCAAAGTGGTAATTGTCACGAGGTTAGTGAGGGTAAGGAAGGAATATCATGATAGGGGTCTAAGGGTTAGATTAGTAAAATAAGGAATTAGATAATTGGATTGCAATTTAGATTGATCGTGAAATTAGAGAAAGAGGAGAAAAGGAAAATATTCCATCAAGAGACTAGGGAAAGAGAGAATTCATTGTAGAAGCTTGGGAACCATCAATCTAAGGTAAGGGCGGGGTTCCAACTTTATAAGGGCATTGTATAATGATGGGTATGTTAGGGATTATGATTGCTATAGTAGGTGTGTACTCTTATTCATGAATTTTCTCTTTTGTGTGATTGAATAAATATGATAAATTATTGACATGTGTGTGACTAAATTGATGAACTGTGTGAAAACTGATGCAATATGTAGTGTTAAAGATATGAAATATTGGATTGTTGATAGAAGAGGTTTGGGATTTTGGAAATGGGTTGGAATGGACTTTTGTATATAAAAATCGCAGAAAATTGCATTTTTCGAAGGTGTAACTGGTTACAAGAATATGGGTAACCCGTTATCGCATGAAGAAATTTTATTCTGGCTACTGTAATCAGGTGGTAACCGGTTACCAGTTTCTGGGTAACCTATTACCCCAATTTTGGGCAGAAACGTTTTAAAACTTCAAAAATTCATAACTTGAGCTTCGAGTGTCCGTTTGACGCACCGTTTGAACTTGGGGAAAGATAATACATTGTAATTTATTGTAAAATGAATTCATGTTCTAGAAATAAATTTAATTGGTGTGTATTGAGGTTTTATGGTGTCAGTGTATGATTCCAGTATTTGCAGTTTTTTTGAAAAACTTTGAAAATTCATAACTTTGGAACCGTAACTCCATTTGAGTCACCGTTTGAAGCGTTAGAAATATAGTGCGGTAATCTTTTCAATAATAATGGTATTGTTGGAAGTATTTTATTTAATCAATACTTGGTTGTGTAAAATGGTATGATGTTGTGTTGTTGTAATGTTGTGATGTAGTTCTAGTGTTTTTGGTTATGACATGATGAGTTGATAACATGCTTGGTGGATTGTAATACCATGATATTGTGTTGTTATAATATTGTGATGTTGTGTTACTGTAATTGATTATAGGTTGATGAGTCGATAATATGTTTGGTGAATTATGATAAGATGGTGTTGTGTTTTTATATGTTTGCAAATACCTTATGATTGGCTTGCAATATCGTTGGTTTGTTGTTACTGCATGTTTTGGTAGAATTTTGATGTGTGGTGGTTGGTATCAGCAAAGTGCACTGACTATGGTGAAGGTCAATGTGCATATTATTATTGTTGCATGTAAAATGTCGCATGAATTTCATGGTGAAGAGTTTAGTCTAGGTTGTTGGCTCTGATCCTATGGTGGGAATTGGAAGCAATGTGAACCTAATTGTTCACGATATTGGTTGGCTCTTGTCCTATATGGCGTACATCAGGAACAATGTGAACTTAATTTTTCACGATATTGGTGGCTTTGGTCCTAGATGGTGTGGATCGGAAGCGAGTGAACTTAATTTTTCATGAATGGTACCACATGCATTGAGTTTGTGAGTCGGTCTCATTGCATTACATTGTCAATAATATAATATTTGAGTTGTGTGGTTGGTGTATCATATATGTATTACATGGTAATTCGATGATATATGTTGATGATAGGTGAATATATATTTAACATGTAATATGATTGTTATTGGTTGTGTGAAGGCGTGAGATGTGGAATGTGTGACTATGCATAAATATATTTATTGTCTACTTACTATTATACATTTCTTTATATTGTTGTGGTATCTCACCCTTTTATTAGAATGATTCTTTATACGGCATCGTACAGATAGTCAGGAATAGTCTGAGCCTATAGAGATCGGAAGAGGTTGCTCTTTTTTTTTTATTTCGAGTTAGCGTCATTGCTCTGATACGTAACACCGGGGGGATGAACGCTTAGTTGTTTTGTTGATTTTATTGAGTTGTTTAGAGTCTTATGAACTCCTTAGTACTTGAATAAATTTTGAATTATTTTGGATTAGATTGATTTAAATTTAAGTATGACTCTTTTCCGCTGCTAAATAAAAGTTAAAGTTGAAGACTATGATATGTTGTTTTTGGTTCATCCATAATTGTGTTATGTATCTTATACATGTTATGATCAAGTTAAGTATGTTTTTGAAAATGTAGCATCCTAATTGTATGTTGAACGTTTTAAAATTACTTTGATTTTAATTATTATTCTTCAGGGAAAATTAGGTTGTTACGTATTGTATCCAAGAAGGTCGGTCCGTCAGTGGTGTGGTGTGACAGTTGAATATTATCGATGTGTTATTCCTTAGTACACGACATATGTGTGAAACACTGTTGGTGTTTTCTTGTTTTTCTAATCACTTGTTGTAGGAGGGAGATTGAAACAAGTGGGGGAGAAGTCATTGTTTCTCGAAGATGTTTTAGTTGCGAGGAGTTAGTAGTTGGTTCAGTGTGTCGTGGATTGCATGAGTGAAAATGTTGGCGAGACTGCGTTGTTTCTGATTTCGAAGGAAGTATGGATTCAAGATTTATGTCAAGCGGTTAGGTCGAAGTGTCTTTAGGAGGGAATGATTAGGTACCTGTGTTGTTCGCGTCTTTATGAGTGGAGGACGATGTTATGGCTAATGATGCGCCTGTTGTGTGTGAGTCCTGATGTTTTCCCGAGGATATTTGTGACTTGTTGTTAGAGCGACACGTTGGATTAACTTGATGTTATCCTTGAGGGTGAATAATTTGGAGTTAAACCATGTGCTCTCAAATTATGTGGTTGAGTAGATGCAAATTCTTTCCTCTGAAGATTTTGTGAATTCAAGGTTCTGGTCTATTGGACGAGTTGGGGCATCTCTGAGGAAGAACAATCAAGTATTATGGATGGTTTCTTCTTAGGGGATAGAGGTAAATGTGACGGCTAGTGATATACAAGTGGTGTGTAACTTCCTGATGTTTTCCTGAAGATATCTGCTACGTAAGTAGGATAAATCTTAGGATATGAGGCTAATATGTCTGCATGTCTGTGATAATGGTTGTATGAAGTTACATGTGGATTACCGATAGTTGATTAGGTAATGATTGAGATTAAATATCCACTTCAAAGGACTGATGATTTGATGGACCAACTATCTGGTAGGCGAGTATGTCTTCAGTATAATTGAATTGAGGTTGAGTTACCTTCAGATTCGGGTGAATGGTGAAGATAATTAGAGGAAAAATTTTAAAAATCGGTGTAGCCATTACAAATATTTGGATCAGTTCATTATAGTGTTTATTGTGGAATTCATGATTTACTCTAGGTTAGAATGTAGGCATGTTAAATGTTGCGATTGGAATAAGATTCAAATGTGAAAATATATGGATCCTCGATGTTGTGAGATTTAAAGGAAAACTAAAGCTTTATGAATGTTACTAAAGTCCTCTACTTGGATAAAGACTTCCATTCGAACAATATGAATTGTAATGTATTTTTCATATTAGAATTCTTGAGTTGGAGGATACTTAACATTTGTATGATGCTAAGTGAGAGTGAAGTAAACTATGTAATGTGTTTGAGCGATGGTGTCTCATCGACAAGATCGAATGAGAAGGAAATTATGGAAACATTTATAAACCTCAAATGAGATTATTGGACCATGGTGCTTTAGGTGACTTTGAGAACAAGTTCTAAAAAAACTCTATTATGTTTTGGTAATGATGGTTTATGCTCTATCATATTTGTCAGCAACCTATTGAAAAATTAAGGAACTGACCACCCTTTCCAAAAAAGACTTGAAACCTTAATGGATATTAAAAAAATATTTGTTCACACCACCTTGATTAAAACAATACCTCTCCCTTGAAATGGACTCTTATTTAAAAAACCTAAAGGGCCATCAGATATTGATGGTCCATTTTGGATCAACACACTTCTCTGATTTTTAAAAACACCCTTACAGATGTGAAAACTATATAATGTGATTTGCTTTAAAAGAAACCTAGATATAATACAAAAGGGTAGGACAAATTTGGGATATGAAACATTGTATAATGATGGGTATGTTAGGGATTATGATTGCTATAATTGGTGTATACTCTTGTTCATGAATTTTCTCTTTTGTGTGATTGAATCAATGTAATAAATTATTCACATGTGTGTGGTTAAATTGATGAATTGTGTGAAAATTGATGCATATATATTGTGTTAAAGATATGAAATGTTAGATTGTTGATAGAATATGTTTGGGGTTTTGAAAATGGGTTGGAATGAACTTTCGTACATAAAAATCACAGAAAATTTCATTTTTTTGCAGGTGTAATCGGTTACCAGAATATGGGTAACCAGTTACCTCATGAAGAAACTGCATTCTGGCTACTGTAATCAGGTGGTAACTGGTTACCAGTTTTTGGGTAACCTGTTACCACAGTTTTGGGCAGAAATTTTTTAAAACTTCAAAAATTCATAACTTGAGCTTCAGGTGTCCGTTTGATGTACTGTTTATACTTTGGGAAAGCTAATACAATTTAATTTCTTATAAAATTGGTTTCATATTTTAGAAATAAATTTAATTGGTTTGTAATGAGGTTTTGTAGTGTTCGTGTATGATGCTGGTATTTGTAGTTTTTTTTTTAACTTTGAAAATTCATAATTTTCAAACCGTAACTCCATTTGGGTCACCGTTACAAAGCTAGCGCGATAATCTTTTCAATAAAAATGGTCTTGTTGGTCGTAGATGATTTAACCACTACGTGGTTGTGTAAAATGGCATTATGTTGTGTTGTTTTAAAATTGTGATGTAGTGCTATTGTTATTGGTTATGATATGATGAGTTGATAACATGCTTGGTGGATTGTAATACCATGATATTATGTTGTTGTGATGTTGTGTTACTGTTATTTATTATAACATGATGAGTCGATAACATGTTTGGTGAATTATGATAAGATGATGTTGCATTGTTGGATGTTTGCAAATACTTTATGATTTTCTTGCTATATCGTTGGTTTGTTGTTGGTGCATGTTTTGGCAGAGGTTTGATGTGTGGTGGTCGGTATCGGTGAAATGCACTGACTATGGTGAAGGTCAATGTGAATATTTTTGTTGTTGCATGTAGAATGTCGCATGCATTTCATGGTGAGGACTTTTTTCCTGTTGGTTGACTCTGGTCCTATGGTGGGGATTAGGAGCCACGTGAACCTAATTGTTCACGATATTGGTTGGCTCTGGACCTAGATGGCGTGGATCAGGAGCGATGTCAACCTAATTGTTCACTATATAAGTGCCTCTAGTCCTAGATGGCGTGGATCGGGAGTGAGTGAACTTAATTGTTCATGAATGGTACCGCATTCATCGAGTCTATGAGTCAGTCTCATTGAATTACATTATCATTAATATAATATTTGAGTTGTGTGGTTGGTGTATGTATTACATGATAATTTGATGATATATGTTGATGATAGGTGAATGTATAATTAATATGTAATATGATTGTTGTTGGTTGTGTGAAGTTGTGAGATATGTAATATGTGACTATGCATAAATATATCTATTGTCTTCTTAATATTATACATTTCTTTATATTGTTATGATATCTCACCCTTCTCTTGGAATGATGCTTTATATGACATCGTGCAGATAGTTAGGAGTAGTCTGAGGCTGTAGAGATTTGAAGAGGTTGCTCTTCATTTTATTTCGAGTTGGCATTGTTGCTCTGATACGTAACACCGTGAGGGACTAACGCTTAGTTGTTTTGATGATTTTAATGAGTTGATTGGAGTCTTATGAACTCTTTAGTAAAAGTCAAAATTGAAGACTATGATATGTTATTTTTGGTTCATCCATAATTGTGTTATGTATCTTATACATGTTATGAGCAGGTTAAGTATGTTTTTGAAAATGTAGCATCCTAATTGTATGTTAAACGTTTTAAAATTACTCTGATTTTAATTATTATTCTTCGGGGAAAATTAGGGTGTTACATAGTGGTATCAATACAGGTCAGTTCGTCTGATTGTGTGGTGTGACATTTGAATATTATTGATGTGTTGTCCTTAGTACACGGCATGTGTGTGAAACACGGTTGGAGTTTTCTTATTTTTCTAATCACTTGTTCTAGGAGAGAGATTGAAACAAGTGGGGAGAAGTTGTTACTTCTCGAAGATGTTTTAGTTACGAGGTGTGAACAGTTGGTTCAGTGTGTCGTGGATTGCATGAGTGCAAATGTTGGCGAGATTGCATTGTTTCCAATTTCAAAAGAAGTATGTATTCAAGATTTATGTCTAGTGGTTAGGTCGATGTGTCCTTAGGAGGGAATGATTAGGTACTCGTGTTGTTCACGTCTCTAGGAGTGGAGGGCGATGTTATGGCTAATGATGTGCCTGTTGTGTGTGAGTCATGATGTTTTCCCGAGGATATTTGTGACTTGTCGTTAGAGAGAGACGCTGGAGTAACTTGATGTTATCCTTGAGGGTGAACAATTTGGATTTAAACTAGGTGATTTCGAATTATGTGGTTAAGTCGATGCAGATTATTTTATCTGAAGATTTTGCAAATTCAAGGTTCCGGTCTGTTGGACGAGTTGGGCGTCTCTGAGGAAGAATGATAAAGTATTATAGATGGTTGCTTCTTAGGGTATAGAGGGAAATGTGACGGCTAGTGATATACAAGTGGTGTGTAACTGTCTGATGTTTTCCTGAAGATATCTGCTAAGTAAGTAGGATAACTCTTTGTTGATGAGGCTCAGACGTTTGCATGTCTATGATAACGCTTGTATGAGGTTGCATGTGGATTACCGACAATTGATTAAGGTAATGATTGAGATTAAATATCCACTTCAAAGAATTGATGACTTGATGGAGAAACTTGTAGGTGTAACACCCCTTAAACCTCGTACATAATATATGGCATAAATCAGAGTAAAATCATGCATATCTCAAGAGGGCGTCACAAGTACTTCACGAAACAATAACAAAAACATGCATAATGGTCATGATCATAACACGCATTTAAAATTATGTTTCCTACAATAACATTTATGCATCTCGTAACGGAATAATTCTCAATTTAGAATAATAATGCTAAATGATTGAAATCCCGTACTGACAATCATATCATAAAATATTAGGAACTAAGGTCAATCACCACATAATCTCATACATCATCAAATAAAAGAGAGTAATAATAAACATCTCTCAAAACAAATCAAAATATGATTTCAAATATCCCTTGTGTTACATAGACCAAAGCAATGACTCACTACCTAAGAAAGCAGATAAATAGGAACTAACTCCTCTGTCTAATCCTCGCTGGAAGCGTCACTAACTTCGGTACCTGAGCAATATCGTATAAAGCATCACTCCAACAGAAGGATGATAATTCATATCATTATGGAAATATATAATAATAAGTAATGCAACACATACAAGCATCAATCGAATTCATCACACTTCACATAATCATGTATTCAACATTTATCAACACAATTCACACGATTATCTATACAACATTGCTCAACGAGTCATTATTCAAAGATAATTCAATCATAAATACCACATAGGTAACATTCACACAATTATCACATAATGCACATCAATTAAACATTTCACATTGACACACGTGACTCCAATGCAACTCAATGTAATATGCATGTGGTACCAAATTTTATCCTTACTGGTCCTGCCGGGTCCACATCTCCAAGACAGATAACCACCAATAAAAGCTCGATTCAACCTTAAGCTTTCAAACCCCTCTGTGTTAGGTTTGGAACAAGCCAATAATTCCCACGGAATAACCAAACATCGCCTCTTGACATAAATGATGCATGTGAAATCTCAACATAAATATGCAATTAAGATTCATCTCCATATCTTAATCATACAAGCATATTTCATATAATTCAACACATTTGAATTATCTTTACCAAATTGCACAACATACATCAATCATGTCATCAATTACATACAATGCATTATCATGGCATTCATCAACTAGTAACATCATCATAACATGTAGCATACAAGTCAAAACCATGTTATATTCAATCAACATCAATTTCCAACAATTACATACACAAAGTTAAGTAATCGTTTTCTCATCAAAAGTTATCCAAAACCAATCCAAAACACGTCGAATAAATTATTAAAATTCATGTAAATCAATGATAAAGCATAACATACAAGACCCCCCATCCAATCAAACTAAATAAAAAATATTTTTGTTTCCAAGCGACTGCACTAAGCACCCTTACGAAAAACCAGAAAAATCTTCTTACGGACAGTTCTGTCTTGTTACGAATTTTTCACCCAAAATTCATTCCAACATCCATTTTTCACCAATTAAATGTATGATAACCTATATCTATCATATAACATCAAATAAAAACATCAAAACATGATTTCCGACATCCATTTCATAATTTCACATTCAAATCCTAACATGTCAAAACTAGTATTTGAAGAACAAACCCCTAATTTCATGTTACTATCCATTATATACCATTACATATACTCATAAATCAAGGAATGTCCACCCTTAACTTAGATGTATATACTTATAGGGTTCTTCCTTCTATTATCCTCTTTTCTCCTCTTCTCTTCTTTTGATAATTCTCTTCTAATTCTATCTTTTCTTACAACTCTTACTAACCCTTGTTTTTCTCTATTGGGCTTATCTCACCCACTCACTAATGAAACATAAGGACAAATACTTAATAATGTTATTCTCACACTTACTAACTGAATAACATATAATATGCACATATTCACATTAAATATTCATATAACCATACAAAATCAAATAATTAAATAATTATCAAACCAAATAATAATTAATTATATCAAATAATTAATAAAATAACTAATAAATAAAATCATGGTGTTACAACTCTCCCCCACCTAAAAGATTTTCGTCCTCGAAAATTACCTCAAACAAACAACTTGAGATAAGCCTCCCTCATCTAACTCTCGAGTTCCCAAGTCATGTTTCCACATGTCGGTCCTCCCCAAGCTACCTTCAACAAAGAAATATATTTACCACCAAGTTGTTTCAACTCTCGATCCTTTATTTGCATATGTGATGTTTCTATAGCCACGTTATCTCTCACCTGCACATCATCTAATTGAACCACATGAGACATATCTGCAATGTATCTCCTCAACTAAGACATGTGAAACACATCATGGAGATTAGCAAGCGGCAATGGAAAATCAATCTGATAAGCCACTTCACCTACTTTCTCATAAATCTGATAATGACTTATATAATGCGATGTTAACTTACACAACTCCAATGCTCGACCAACACCCATTACCAGAGTAACTCTAAGAAAAACATGATTTCTCTTCTTAAACTAAAGTGCTCTCCTTATCTTATCATGATAACTCTTATGAAGACTCTGAGAAGCCTTCATCTTCTCTTGAATCATATTAACCTTATCTATAGTATGTTGAACTATCTCAGATCTAACCACAACACTCTCTCCCGATTTATACCAATATAAAGTCGTTATACACCTTCTACCATACAAATCCTTAAATGGTGTCATTCCAATACTTGAATGGAAATTGTTGTTATAAGTAAACTCAATCAAAGGAAAGTAAATATCCCAAGAACCTCCTTGTTCCAAAACACAAGCTCTCAAAATATCCTCGAGTGACTGAATCGTCCTCTCAGTCGGACCATCTGTTTACGGATGATAAGCAGAAATCAAATGCAACTTCGTACCCAAGGCATTTTTCAAACTATCCCAAATTATCAAAGTAAACCTTGTATCTCTATCTCACACAATGCTAGACGGAATACCATGCAAACTGACAATACTCTCAATGTATAGCTTTGCAAGCCCCTCCGTCGGATAATCCATCCTCATCGGAATAAAGTTAGCAAATTTCATTAACCTGTCCACAATAACCCAAATAGCTTCACAATTCGGTGTTCTAGGTAAACCACAAACAAAATCCATAGAAATATTATCCCATTTCTATTCAGTAATAGATAACAGTTGCAACAAACCAGACGGTTTCTGATGTTCAATCTTCCACTTCTGACAAATTAAACAAGAATACACAAATTCTGCAATATATTCCTTCATACCTACCTACCAAAATAATTTCCTCAAATCTTGGTACATCTTTGTAGGTCCAGGATGAATACTCAATCCACTACGATGTCCTTCCTCAAGAATTTTCTTCCTCAAATAATTTACATCCGAAACACAAACTCTATCACGATATCTCATGATACCATTCTCATCAATCCAAAAATCACCACCTCGACCTTGATTGATCAACGTCAACTTATCCACCAAAATCAAATAAGATTTCTGACCTTCTCGAATCTCATCAAGAATGTCACTAGTAAGCTTCAACATGCCAATCTTAACTCTAGAAGAAGTATATTCACAAACCAAACTCATATCTCAAAATTGCTCAAGTAATTCTGCCTCTGTTAAATCTTCTTAAACCTGAGGATTTAGATTGGCTGGTCAACCTTTCGTGATCTGAAGGTGGAAGAGGATTGAACACTAGAGTGCCTAGAAATTTGCACTCGTATGAAGTAACACTGGTGGTTGATTATGTTGGGAATGGGCTTACAGATTCTATTTGGAGAAGATGACTGAGAGTCGTCAGAGACGGGCTTAAATATGTCATCCAAGGTAGATGTTGACTTCCTAAGGGGTCTCCTTGTGGGGATTCCTATTCTTGCTGTCTGAGGAGGACTCCGCTAGGGAATGTGGGTTTATGTTGCTCTCCTGCTTGAGGAAACTCTGTGGGGAATAGAATCTAGGAATTTCAGTTGTCCAAGGCTCTGCTGAAGAGTTATCTCTGGAGAGATGAAAGTTTGTTGTTTTTTGGTTGAAATCCAGGCTTCACAGTAACTTGTTGGGGATAATGGAATTAAATGTTACCTAAAAATGTATTAGAAAGAGCCTTCATAGGGCTGTTCCAGGATGAGTCCATGTTAGACTGCATCTGGATGATGAGAAGTAACCCGTATAAGATTGCTTCGAGATGAGTCTGTGTTAGACTACATCAGGATGATGAGAAGGAACCCGTGTAAGATTGCTTCGGGATGAGTTCATGTTAGACTGCATCAGGATGATGAGAAGGAACCCGTGTAAGATTGCTTCGTCTGGTTGTATAGATAGTTTTCATGTCTAGTTTCAGGTATTAATCTATAAATCAGTTGTTCACAGATAGTTGTCCTATCTAGTTTCAGGTATTAATCTGGAACTTGTTTTTGTTGGTTGTTGAGATAGTTGTCCTGGCTGGTTTCAGGTATTAATCTCTGACCCGAGAAAGAAAGATAGTTTTCCTGGCTTGTTACAGGTATTAATCTTCAATCTCCTCATGTAGATAGTTTTCCTAGCTTGTTACACGTATTAATCTACAGCCGATCGTCCACAGATAGTTTTCCTGGCTTATTATAGGTATTAATTGGGAACTTGAAAGTTGTCGATCGCTGAGATAGTTGTCCTGGCTTGTCACAGGTATTAATCTCTGACCTGAGAAAGAAAGATAGCTTTCCTAGCTTGTTATAGGTATTAATCTTCAATCTCCTCATGTAGATAGTTTTCCTGGCTTGTTACAGGTGTTAATCGGGGACTTGTTTTATTGGTCACATAGATAGTTTCACCGTCTGGTTTCGGGTATTAATCCATGGCCTACTGTATTTATTGGTAAACATGTCTTGTTCCGGGAATTCGTACCACTTGGTCGTGTAGATAGTTTTCATGTCTGGTTTTGAGCATTAATCTTTGACCTGTTGTATAAGTTGATAGTGTTTGTCTGTCTGTTAATTTAACCTAAAAAGATAAAACCAGTTTCATGCGATGTCATGATGTATGAATTGGATGTTTCTCTCAAAATAAATGAGATTATGATATATGCATTTGTGCTGCATATGTTATGATGTTTGTAAAATGATGTATGAATGCAATGTATGAATGTGTCAGTTATTCCATTATTGTATTGCTGAACTAGGGAAAGTAAATCCCTAATTGTGGCTGGGGGGTGAAGAATGTAGGTCTTCAGATTTTGAAGTTAAAACACTGAGATATGAACTTCCGTTGTTAGAGAAATAAAATTTGTTGGGGAAGGTAAACTCCGTGAATTGTTTGAGGATTGTAAGAGTGAATATATGTCATGATTGTATCTGGAGATATGTTGAATAAGTGTCAGAATGACATCCATCTTCAGATCGTACCTGAACTGTTTCTAGAAGATAATCTGAATAAGTATCAGGATAACATCCTTCTCTGGATTGTACTTGAATTATTGCTAGAAGATAGTCTGGAATAAGTATCAGGATGACATCCATCTCTGGATCGTACCTGAATCGTTTCTAGACGATGATCTAAATAAGTATCAGGATGACATCCGTCTCTGGATCGTACCTGAACTGTTTCTGAAAGATGATTTGAATAAGTATCCGGATGACATTTGTCTCTGGATCGTACCTGAACTATTTCTAGAAGAGAATAAGTGTCAGGATGACATCCGTATCTAGATCGTACCTGAACCGTTTCTAGATGAGAATCTGGAATAAGTGTCAGGATGACATCCGTCTCTAGATCATACCTGAACCGTTTCTATATGAGAATCTGGAATAAGTGTCAGGATGACATCCGTCTCTGGATCGTACCTGAACTATTTCTAGAAGAGAGTCTTCTTTATTTAGAATGTTTCCGCCGGGAATTCTTGTTTTGTTGTTTTGAGAAGAAATCTGTTGGGGAAGGAAAACTTCGTAATACGCTTGGGGATTTTGTGAGATCCTGTTGGGGAATCCTGAGAAGCTTGGAGAATTCACTGGGGGATCTTTTCTTAGATGTCAGAGTAGTAGTTGGAGATTCTTGCTCCTCCAGGGATATGAGAAACACCTGACATTATTAGACTGCATATTGAGAATATGGAAGTGACCTTGTAGTAGGATGTCTCTGCCTTTGTACCTGTTGGAGAAAGTATTTGTTGGGATTCTATGGATGGCATGACTGTTATCCCAACTCCTGGAATCCTTGGTGAATGCGGATTAGGGTGTTTAGCGCTCTACTGATAGACAAGTGACGAGATGATGGGACATAGTCGTACGCTTTAATCCTTAACTTTTGCCTGGACTGTCCTTTCAGATTTTCAGTCCATCGAGATACCCTTTTTTGCCCAAGCCGCCTTCTCAGGTTTTCGACTTGTCGGGTGTACAGATTTTTCATATGTGTATCCCTAATTTTTTCCCGAACCCTTTTGGTTCGCCGGGATGCCCTTATTTTTGCCTAGACCAATCAACCTAGCGGGTCTTTGTTCATGCATAGTATTTTCCGACTATGTCCATGTTCACCGGGTACGGAGAATTGTCACTGTCCATAGTAGTAAGTGTTGCCACATTGCCATAAGATGTTTGTTTAATCGTACAAGATTCGTTGTTGGAATTCATGTCCAATGCCCCAAGTGATTTAGATGGAGATTTGCCCCTGACTATTTGGCATTTTTGAGAGATTTCTTGAACCTTGACTTGACTTCCCCAGATCAGCTGGACACCATGCTATTCCCCTTGATTATGAAAGGCCTATCACTAGAATGTCTTTCCATCTGAGGTGATTCTGTCCACTAAGAGGATTTTTGTTTATCAAATATCCGTTGTGCAAATTTCTCTGTTGTTGAACAAATAGTCATATATAAACAATGATATTTTAAGAATGCAAAGCTTATGTCCGTCTTGAAGTTTGAAAATTCATTTTTTAGTAAAACAAAAAAATTTTGTAAGAGTGTGATATCAACTTAGGATTTATAGCGAACCCTACAGAAGTCAGGATACCTTTTGTAACAGTATGCTTTCGAACTAACCCATGCTTCAGCTAGGACTTTTAAGGGTTATAATGTTGCCTGGTTCACGGTTTAAGAAACAAAGGATAAAGGCTCAAATTTTATTTGTATCCAACCCGTTCTTCGTGATGTTCTTCACTCCTATGCTCAGCTAATTATGCATTTAGATCCCAATTGAGTCTGGGATCTTTGCTCTGATACTTGGTGATGGTTCAGGAATTGGACATTCGTTTGAGAAGGCAGTCATTTTGGTAACCTTTTCTTTTTTGTTGAGGATTTGTAGGACCTCTTTTTTTATTTAGTTATCCCTACTTTTTCCTGAACTATTTCTTTTGTGATTACAGTCAGCGGGATGCCCCGGTTTTTCTTAAGTCTCCTTCATAGGTTTTGGACTTAACAAGATTTTACTTTGAGAGATAATTACTACCTGCGTTAATGGTTATGCAGAACCATCACCATCTTTTAGAGAGCATCTTCTACACTATTTGTCGTGTATGAAGGTAGAGCTTGCAACTGAATGCATACCTAAATTAACTGAGAAAACTACCCTGCCCCAGGTTATGATTAAGGGTTTTAAGTTGTGTGAAAAGAAAAACTCCTACTTCTTAGGCCCAAAGGGGTTGACTAGGGATTATCTTCCTTATAACTCCATTGTATAGGATTTGAAGCAACGCCTGTACATTGTCAGCGGGGTCTGTCCAAAAGCATACTGTAGAAACTGTGGTATCGTTTTCGTCATACTCCCTCTAAAAGCTTAGAGCTTTTAATATAGATTTGAATATCATAAAAAGGAAGTAAGAAAGAATTTTAAATATAATGAAAATGACATAATTCAAGACGAACATATGTAATGCATTAATGGGAAAACCAAAGTTTGACATGACAGTAATTTTTTGAACAAGCAAAGGAAATTACAATTGAAAAATCACAAATGAAACTAGACACTCTCAATGATTAGGCCTAGGATAAGTGATCACAAGGTGAGTCTCTGGAGGGTCGAATTTAATCTCCTTGGCGTCAATCATATCCTGAATTTTGTTCTTTAGAGCCCAACAGTCATTCGTATCATGTTCAGGACTGTCAGAATGGTATGCACACATTTCATCGGGGTGGTAGCTAGGAGCAGAAGTATTAGGATTTCGTAAAGGAGCCTTTAACGTAATCAATCCTGCTTTCAACATGTATTGTAACGCTTGAGCTAATGACATGTTAATTTTTGTGAATTGTCTCTTAGAGGCGACATCCTTACGTTGATTCCCTTGTTGATGTTGCTGCATAAGCGTAGGATTAGAGACCAGTACTGCCCCCACAGATGGGTTGTGGTTACCTCTAGCACGTCCCTCCTGGCCATATACAGCATTAGCTTCCTTTTTTCCACCAAATGGCTTCTTCTCAGCATTAGAAGGCACAGCCGTTAGAATCTTCCCACTCTTAATACCGCTTTCGATCCTTTCCCCAGTCAGAACTATCTCTAAAACTGGATGAAGAACTCCCAATCAGCATATTGAAGAATGGGCATGCCAAAGTGCCCATGAACATGTCTACCATTTCCCGATCAATCATAGGAGATTGCGCCCTACCAGCTAAATCTCTTCATTTCTGTGCATATTCCTTGAACCCTTCTCTTGGGCCCATGGACATATTCTACAATTGCACTCGAGTTGGTGCTAGGTCAGCATTGTATTGGTACTGCTTGTAGAAAGCATCAGCCAAGTCCTCCCAGGTATGAATGTCGGTTCCTTCTAACTGATAGAACCACTCCAGTTGAGTGCCGGCCAAACTTTCTTGGAAGAAATGGACCCATAGCTTCTGGTCAGCAGTGTGAGGCTGGATCTTTCTGACATATGATCTCAAGTGAAGTTTAGGACAAGAGACCCCATCATATTTAGCCAATGTGGGAACCTTGAATTTTGGTGGGATGACCACCCCATAAACCAACCCTAACTCTTCAAAGTCCAAGCCAGGTATCTGCTGAATCTCCATAGCATTGAGGCGATCCTCCAGCTATTTGTATTTATTATCAGTGGGAGGATATTGTTCCTCAGAGTAATTAGCTTCATCTTGATTATCATTCCCCGGGTTGTTATCTTCTTCATTATTACCCCCCTCATTTGATGGAGTTGAAAGATCTAGAGCTCTCTTGATTGGCCCTCTAAGTCTTCTTCCCATATTCAAGACACCAGTCGGTTTCTTTGCCTTTTTCTTCTTCTCTTTGATGATGAGATTTGTTCAGTTCTTCCTGCCCCTTAACCAGAGCCATGAACATTGGTTGGAATTGAGCATTTTGAGTTTGAAGGTCTTTTACTGTCTGTTCAAGAGCCATTTATTCTGCTGAAATAAACATCGAAAAGATAAGAAGCCTGTCTTGAAATACCTGCTATGCAATAACATGTAGGGTATGTTTATGCGATGTTTTCAAGGGTCTCGCGGGGTAAACACAAGAAGATGTTATGAGTTGATTACAGCTTTGCTTGAAGAACTTCGTATCGTTGAAGGTCCTTCTACGAGAATCAAGCTCACCATGTCGAGTGGATCATAGCCTCTGACTTAAGTTATCGTGTTTTGATCTTTTGACGACATTGTCTAAAGGAAAATAAATCCCCTTGCCCCTTGCTAGATGTCTGGTTCATCATAACCTGCATCATAGACCCTTAAGATCCTTGAAATGGTTAAGGAAATGCTATGGTATGGTGATATGATGTGTATGCTATGCATCAAGCAAAATGTAGGGTGATAAAGACAAGTATGTCTTGTAGGAAATCTGAGTTATTGGATAATGTATACAAATAAAGTCCTGCAAGGAATACAAACAAAAGCCCTACAATGAGTTCAAATCATTAGATAATAATAGCAAACAAGTCATACAAACATCCTTAGGTTCAGACTTGCATGGATTCCATACGTAAGTACCCTCTTGAAGTTTAGTTGGCTCAACCTGTCCTAGTAATAGTAATCGGGTTCTAGGGAATCTCAATATCACCGATATTTCTTCACCGAGCATTTTTTCAGCGCAAGCCTCTTTATTGGAGACCTAAATATCCCAGAAGTCAGACCTCAATGAGTGTAGTATCGAGTATCAACCAACTTCAGACTGCACCAAAGCCGGCTATCTCACTACTTCCTAATGGCCAAGTTGGTTCAATTAAAGGTTCTAAGGTCAGTTGATGCTTTATGACACCACACAGCCGCCCCGTATTCTCCTTGACTACTCAAGGGCTACCGGTACCAACAAATGTGCCACGTCAATGCAGCTATTATTTCAACCGTGTTAATATATCCCGCACAGTCCCCACGATCTATTGCTACTTACCTAAAAGGTGTCCCAGATATGGGTGTAGGATCTTTACAAGTAAACCCAAGCAAAACCCTTTAAGATTAAGAAAACAAGCATACAAGGAAAGCAAGTTAAATATGACCTAACCTCTAAGGTAACCCCACTTTTATTTTCCCTAGCAGAGTCGCCAGTTCTGTGATATGGTGGCAGAACCGACTATTTTACTGGTTTTGCATTATGTTTGCAAATTTTGCGGTAAGCAAGAGTCGCCATCGACTTTTCTTTTATCCAAATTAAGGAAAGGGTGAAAAGAACAGAAAAAAACCTTTTCGAGAATTTTCTGAGTAAGGGGGGTAGATTATGGAAAGGGAAGGTGTTAGCACCCTTTCCATCTGTAGTTTTCTACGGGCTCTTAGATGCTTAGCTCATTTGAAAGTACCTTTTGCTTTGTGCTTTGAAAAAGTAGTTTTGAAAATGCCTTAGTGAGGCGATTCGCTTTATGATAAGTCTTATATGAGTCCTCAAGATTGTTGATAAAGAAAACGTTTTTGAAAGTTGTTTTTGAAATGTGTAAGTGTAGAAAGTTTGTTTTATTTGAGCAAGCATCTAACAGCTATCTACTCGTACTCGAAAAGGTTTGTTCTTTTTCTCCTATCCTTTAGACAGTTCTATTATGATATGGTGGCAGAGCCGACTATTAGTACTGGTTTGCGTTTTTTGTTTGCAAATGTCGCGGTAAGCAAGAGTCGCCACCAACTTTTGTTTTATCCAACAAGGAAAGGGTGAAAAGAATAGAAAAATACCTTTTTCGAGATTTTCTGAGTAAGGGGGTAGATTATGGAAAGGGAAGGTGTTAGCACCCTTTCCATCTGTGGTTTTCCACGGGCTCTTAGGTACTTGCTCATTTTTTAAAATCTTTTGTGCTTGTGTGTTTTGAAAGTGTTTGTAGCTTTATGGTAACCCTCGTATCAGTCCTCGAGAATGTGATAAAGCATTTTTGAAAGAAGTTTTTGTTAAGTGTGTAAGTGTTGAAAAAGTTGTTCTTGAGCAAGTACGTAACAGTTATCTACCTACTCAAAAAAAGGATGTTCTTTTCCTCCTATCCTGTAGATAGTTCTATCCTACTATTAGTGAGTAGATAGCCCTATCGTTGGATGTTGAGGGACTATCGAAAGGGACGCTTATGGTCATTAAAGGCAACATGTAAGGATACATTAGCATTTCGAAGGGACTGTTATCATATAGGCAACATCGAGGGACAAGATCATTTTCTCGTAGAGAACTCGGAGGACGTTTTAGGGACCATGATCTTTTATAATGACTTTTATGCCGAGGGTCTTTGCTAAGATATCTCTACTGTTGTACCCCAAAATTTGCCCTCTCATTTATCAAGACTTTTCTCACAAGATCTCTTTGACTCAAGACTGGATTAGGGTTTGACCAGCTCAAGACATCTCATCATGCCCTGATGACCCAAAATTAGGGTTTGGGATTGCACACGGATTTTTGGACTATCAATGCTTCATATCACTTTCAAGTATCATCATGGACCCCTAAGATTACTCATGTCAAGTTTCAAGCCTTGAATCATATTTTTGATCAGTCAATTTGACAGTTGACCTAAAAATCAATTGTATTGGGGGAAAAGTCAACCATGGCCAATTTACAGTCAAACTTCATAATTTTTTATTCACATTAACATTTTAGACTCACATGTATCATTTGATCAAGTTTGGATCACAATTCCTCAATAAATTTGATCAAATCATCAAAAGGGCAAAATGGTCAAAATTAGGGTTTTGACTGAGAAAGGGGAATTTTTGATTTTTGACCTAGAAAATGACCAATTGGTTTGTAGCATGAGTTTAAGGTTTCAATTGCATCATCTTTACCTAATGACATGGTTCAAAATATTGCAATTCCATTGAATTGACAAATAAATTTTGCAGTCAACTGATCAAAACTCAATTGTATACTGAAAAGTCAAACTTTGACTTTTTGGTCTAAATCAAATGCCAAGGATCACAATTCATCAAAATATGTCAAAATGTGAAACTTTTTCATCAAGAAATCAAATATTTAAGATTTTGTTTTGAAATTTGAAATTTCTTAACTTAGAAATTTTTCTAAGTATAGAAAAATTCTTATTTTTTCTCAACTTTAAGCCAAATTTTCACCATGATACAAGTTGATTCAAAGAAAGTTCCCAACATGAAAGTTGTAGATCTCCATGAAATATATAACTTTACTTCACACAATTTCTCCTAAATATGCTTGGATCTCAATATATAATTTTGTGAATACATGCTCATGAACTAAAATAACTTAGTGAAATTTTGCCCTAATTTAGGTAGGTTTTTGACCTAACTTCATGGCAACTTTTCACCTATTTTAAAGAGGAATCTTGAAAATAATTTCAAAGATGAGTTATAGAGCACATTTCAAGCTTTCCAAAATGTCAAAGAACTCCTTAAGATCATTCTTGAGTAGGGAGAATCAAAGAGATAAAGTTGGCAATTTCTCACTTTGATTTCAAGCCATTTCATGAAGAACAAAATTCAAATCCAAACCTAGGCTGCATAATCCTTGCTTTACAGGTCTCAAACTTGTTTATCACTCCATAATTTAATGCTTACACAGTTGATAAAGCCTTAATCCAAGCATAAGAGCCTTTGTCCAAGCTTTAATTCCATAAATGGCACAAAGTTGCCACTTCCATTTTAGAAAAGCACAACTTTTGCATTTGTCAACTTCTTGAGCTTTTCACCTGTTCCTTCTGCATACACAAGTCCTATAAACCAAAAGCAAAGTGCCTAAGACTTGTACCAACTCAAATCAGGCCTGTACAAGCATGTAGAGAGTTGTCTCCTCACTTTTCTTAAAAGGCAAGCAATAGAGCAAAAAGCCTAGAACTGAGAAACTTGGTGTGGAATTGTTTTGAAACCTTTTCTATACTTATACACAAACACATTATAACCTAACACATGATTACAAAAGGCCAGAAACTCTCCCAAACTCTCTATCACCAAAAACCTGCCATAACTTGCAGTTTTGCACCAAGCATAGCAATCCAAAAATCTACTCGTGCGTTTCAAGTTATAATCATCTAAACACTTAACCTACATCATATCTAAGTGTTCCAGACCATCATCCCTTCAATGTAACTCCTCCTTCTTCATCTGCCATTTTTGCATTTCAAGCTTGCAGGTTGACTTGGATAGGGAGATTCAGGCACTTTCAAGACAAGGTAAGGATTGGAATATACTCAGGGAGGTCCAGGCAAGCTAAAGGGATCCAAAGGCCATCTCAAAACTCACTCAAACTCCATTCACGATCTCAGTTGAATGAGGTAAGAACTCTAACTTCTATCTCTTCATACAGGCATCCTTTGGTCTCGATTTATGAAGATAAAATGTAGATATATTTGTGTTAAAACCAACCATATTCATAGATTTCATTTATATCCATTGTGTATAGAGAATTTTAGATTTCAAATTTCTGTAAAAATTAGGTTTGAAATTAGGGCCATTGAAATTAGCTTTTATCTTTGACTGATAGTTTACATGGGTTACATGGTTGAAATCATGGGAAAAAGTACTACCATTTTCATGTTTGAAGTTTCCATTTTTATGGAGAAATGAGAGAAATACAGGGGGTCCGGTTGGCTAGAGGAAGAAGATGAAGTACAGGGTAAGGAAGCGTTATGTGTTATCTATTTTTAGTTTCATTTGAACTAACGGATGTACAGCCACCCCAATGGCAAGGCAGCGCGCATAAATTGCATAGGTCATGGGTTCGAACCTTGGCGCTGCCTTTTGCATTTTCCATATTTTTTCAGCTTTGTTTTTGGTCACTTGGCAACGTGGGCTCAGCAACTGGGCCTCATTTTTTTTTCTAACATACTACCTCCTGATTACTCAAGACACCCCTGGCCCAATTTATTTTCATTTATTTATTTTATTTTTGTTTACTTCATTAAATATTCTTCTTAAATATTATAAAATCATAAAAAAATATCAAAATGTTAAATATTTCATTTTTTTGTTTATTTTATCTTATTTCCTCATAAAAAATATTTTCATTTAGTTATATATTAATTATTTTCCTTAATAAACTTATAAAATAAAATAGATTTAGGTCAATATTTATTTCTTTTCTCTCACACTTGTAAATATTTATTCTAATGTATAAAAAGACTAGATATTTCATAAAATACTATTTATTATTTTCAAGACAAAATTACACAAAAATAATACTTAAAGAACTTTATTTTCTTTTACAAACTAGAATTAGGGTTAACCAATTTATAAAAATAATTTCCTTTTTCTTAAATTATTAGGTTTAGTTCAAAAACTCTTTTTCATATAAAAAACAAAACAAAAAATATTTTTCTTGCATACACATACCATTGCATATTTATTTTATATTGTATATTACTTATTCAAATATTCATACAAATTCGATTTTGTTGTAATAGATTAAATTAGGTTTACATTATTGCAAATCCCCATTCATAATTTGTATACCCCATAAAATGTTATAATAGAGTAGTAATCTTTAAATTACGCAATTTATCGCTTTTACATAACATGCTAGTAATTAGGGTTTGTATGGAAAGATAAAAATAATCAAATAGAAAACTACAATCCAATACAAAATCAAGCATGAAAATAACACACTTGCACACAAGCACCCTTAGGGTTACTCCACTTGGTTTCCTTACACAAAAATAGCCATATTACGCATGCGAAATATCTTGGCAAAACAGACAAATATAAGATCATAGTCCCTCGATGACGCTATTCAAAGTTGCCTTACAAAATGATCTTAGTCCCTCAAAAATGTTAAGATATTTTGCAACATTGCTAATCATGGTTATACGATGACCCACGCCCGTCCCGTTTACATCCAAAGATAGGGTTGCTTACCAAATCAATGGTAAGACAACAATATCAAAAGAAAAGAAAATGAACAAGAAAGACATTTGAGTAGGTAGATTACTTCTAGTTACTTGCTGCATTTCAAACAACTATCCTTGCTATTTCAAAACAAACACACACATTCCCAAACATCTTACAAACATTGGAAACATTTTCAAAAAGACAAACATCTTTGTATACATTCTTACGAACGAGAATCATTACAAAGATTGACTAAACAATGGCCTCTTTTACAAAATACTTTCAAAAACCACACAAAGCACAATTTCAAAACAAAAGCAAGTGATCTAGCAAGTAACTAAGAGCCCATGGAAAACCATGGATGAAAAGGGTGCTAATACCTTCCCTTTTCATAATCTACCCCCCGAACTCAAGAAACAATATCAAAGGTCTTTCCTGTGCTTTTTCACCTTTCCTTTTGGATAAAAGAAAAGTCGGTGGTGACTCTTCCTAATCGCAACATTTGCGATAAAACGCAAAACCCTCAAGTCAGTTCTCCCACCGTATCATAGAACTGGCGACTCTACTGGGGGACATTTTTAAAAGTGGGGTTACCTTAGGGCTAGATCACATTTATTTGCTTACATTGTTTGACTTGTATGCTTTACATTATGGTTCTTTGTTTGGGTTTGAAATCCTCTACCTGGATTTGGGATACAATATAGGTAAATAGCGATACATTGTGGAAACTGTGTGGGGTATACCGACATGGTCTAAGCAATAGCTATGTTAGTGTGACATATTTGTGGGTACCGGTAGCCTTTGAGTTAATCAAAGAGAATACGGAGCCGTTGAGTGATGTCATGAAGCACTAATGAACTTCTAGAACCCTTACTTGACCAACTTGGCCTTTAGGATGTAGTGAGATGACCGGCTTTGGTGCAGTCCGAAGTTGGTAGATTCTCGATACTACACTCATTGAGGGTTGGTTTCTTGGGATATTTCGGTCACCATTAAAGAGGCTTGAGCTGAAACAATGACCAAGGAAACCATCCGGTGATATTTAGCTCCTTACAACCCGGTTACTATTATTAAGACAGGTTTAAGCCAACTAAGCTTCAAGAGGGTACTTACCTATAAAACCCCATGCAATCCTAAACTAAGAACTTGTTTGCTTTGCTTGTATATGCATACTTGTGCATAACATAATGGACATCATGAACATCATATACATCTACTAACCATTTCAAGGATTTTGGAGATTCATCTTTGTTCTTGTTTTGAAGGATATGGATTCACTTCGCAGGAAAACTATCCAAGTCAACCTTGTAAGAATTCCTCCACAACTTAAGGAGATATCTTCAAGGATCCCTGAGAACTCTCCATTCACTAAGATACATGGTCGTCTACTTAACTTGGTCACCTCCAACATAGATGAGGATATGATGAAGGTGCTCTTTCAGTTCTTTGATCCTTTGCACCATTGCTTCACATTTCCCGACTATCAGCTTGTGCCTACTTTGGAAGAATTCTCTCAACTCTTGAGGATTCCCATTCTCAATCAACTACCTTCCAACGGTACGGAAAGAGACCCAAATCCAGAAGAGATTGCTCAAGCTCTGCACTTGCACTCATCTGATGTCACAACTCATTGGGAAACTAGGAGTGGTGTCAAAGGATTCTTAGCAAAGTTCCTATTTGAGAAAGCCCAAAGTTGTTGGAATTCCTTAGAATTGCAAGCCTTTGAGGAAATTGTGGCTCTTCTTATCTATGGGATGGTCTTGTTTCCCAATCCTAACCAACTCATAGATGTGAGCGCCGTCAAGATCTTCATGTCACGCAACCCGGTGCCTATATTGCTAGGGGATATCCTACACTCTTTTCACACTCGCGCAAGGAGGAAAAGAGGTGTCCTTATGTGTTGCACTCCTCTCCTGGCAAGATGGTTTTATTCTCATCTTCCCCAATCAGTTTTAAAGAATGAGCAAGGTTCAAGGTGGTCACAAAGGTTAATGACGCTCAAACATTCAGACATTCATTGGTGCTCTCGATCCAAAGAGGATGTTATCATTGTTGACCGTTATGGGGAATTCCCTAATGTCCCTCTACTTGGAATTAGGGGAGGCATCACCTATTACCCATTCTTAGCTTTAAGACAGTTTGGTTATGCCCGAAGGGATGGCCCGCACGAGATGCTGATTCAAGGTTTGGTATTCGACTACGACAACGACGATCAAGGTCTTCGCCAGAGATTTATCCGAGCTTTGAGGATGCTAAACAAGGTGGATAGCAAGACTTTGGGGCACAAGAATTCCATCCCTCTTGAGACTTACCTCAAATGGGTACAAACCCATGCTCAAAGTCTTATGATGCCTTACCCCTTCATTCTCCCGGTGATCATTGAGCCTGTTAAGGAGGGAGATATTCTATACATTATCCTACATCCTGACATGACCACATCTCTTGAAGACCTACAAAGGGATTGGATGCAACTCAAAGGAGAGCGAGATACTTTCGAAGACCAATTCTACGCAAGCGAGAAGAAGGTTTTGGAACTCACTAGGCTACTTCATGAGGAGTGGACTCTAAATGCCTACATTGCACCAAAGAGGATGCGCACTACTTTTTTATCTTAGAGTTTTGTATTATTTTTCCCAAGGGGAATTGATGTACTCAAACTTTATCTTATTAATATAACGTGTGTTTCTGTTTGTCTAAAACAAACTTGAATCTTTGAAATCCTTGAAAACATTGCATGTGCACATATCATTCATCATAACATAAACAGGTCTTTTGCAACAAGTTTCCTCATCTCTCTACTGTTTATTTCAGTAAGATGGATATCGAACAAATAGTCAAAGATCTTTAAGCTTAGAACACATAGTTTCAACAGTTGCTCATGACCCTAGCCAAGGGGCAAGAAGAGTTGAAGATTCTGCTGGCTGAAGAGAGGAAAAAGAAAACAAAGAAGGCCACTGGGGTCCTAAACATGGGGAGAAGATTTCATGGGCAGACTAGAAGAACCTTGAATTCTGCAACAACATCCAGTGAAGGAGAGAGGAAAGGAAAGGAAACAGCGGTCCCGTCAGAATCTGAAGAGGAGGAAGAAGAGGAAGACTACTCTGAGGAACAATATCCTCCAGATGATGATAAGTACAGACATCTCGAAGAGCGTTTGAGCACGATGGAAATACAAAAGGTGCCAGGCTTAGACTTTAAAGAATTGGGACTAGTGTCAGGGATTGTGATTTCTCTGAAATTCAAAGTGCCTTTGTTCGCAAAATATGATGGGGTGTCATGTCCTAAGATGCACCTCCGATCATATGTGAGAAATATCCAACCACACTCCGCTGATAAAGACTTGTGGGTGCATTTTTTCCAAGATAGTCTATCTGGAACACAACTCGACTGGTTTTAGCAACTAGAAAGACCCAACGTCCACAACTGGGAAGATCTTGCCGCAGCTTTCTACAAGCAATATCAATATAATGCTGATTTGGCGCCTACCCGTACTCAACTTCAGAGTACGGCTATGGCTTCCAATGAGGGTTTCAAGGATTATGCGCATAAATGGAGAGATCTGGCTGGAAGAGTTCAACCCCCTTTGTCTGAAAGGGAATTGGTGGACATGTTCTTAGGCACTTTATCGGGCCCTTTCTTCAACCATTTAATTGGAAGCTCATCTACAGGATTTACTTAACTAATATTAACCGGAGAGAGGGTGGAAGCTGGCATAAAAAGTGGGAAGATTCAGAAGGATTCATCTTCTTCTACAGCTGCAAGGAAGCCTTTTATTGGGAAGAAAGAAATAGATGTTGTATATCCACAAAGGAACCAAGAGAGAGTCGAACGTCGACCAATGATAGGGGCTGTTATGATTCCAAAGCCTACGTCTGATCAACAAAGAAGTAATCAACCAAGGGTGGAAAGGCCAATCAGGCAATTCACCAGAATCAATATGACTTTGTCTCAAGTATTACGCATCTTCTGAAGTCCAATTTGGCAACTTTGAAAGAAGCTTCAAAAAAAACCAACACAGCGTCCCCTCATTATCACCCCAATTCCCGTTGCACATATCACTCTGAAAGTCCTGGTCACGATACTAATAATTGTTGGGCCTTGAAAAACAAAATACAAGACCTCATTGAATCAAAAGAAATTGAGTTTGATGCGCCCGAGAAGCCAAATGTCATTTCCGCTCCCATGCCCAGACATGGTCACAACACCAATGCTATTGAAGAAGATTTGTTTGTTACCACAGTTGATGAACTCGTGACTCCACTTCCAACCATTAAGATAAACTTGTTAAAATCCGGTGTGTTCCCGGGTTGTAATGAAGACTGCCACCTCTGCTTATCCTCACCAACTGATTGCCCTTTGTTAAAAACAGGCATTCAACACTTGATAGACAACAAAGAGATTTTGTTTGAAAGTACTCCTGTTTCACCTGTTCCTGTTGAAGATGTTTCAATCATTACCATCTCCGCCGATTCTTCCAGGGTCTCCAAAAGACCCGTTAGAATTACATCGGTTCCGAAAGCAACCCCTCTAATAATCACAATGCCTGGGCCAGTCCCATATGAATCAGACAAAACTATGTCGTGGAATTACGGTGGGGACATTTACTACCATGGCATCAAACAAGATGGGCTGGCCGTCGAAGAGATAAACTCCGAAGAAGAAGATTCTGACATCAGTAATATTGCCGGAACTAGTAAAATTACCCGAAACAGTAGGATCTTTTCTCCAAAAATTGCCCCCCAAAGGCAGTTTTTGGACCCGTGGCTGCTCCAAAGGTTACCACCGTACCCATAATCATCTCTGCAAGTGCTCCTATTGATGAAGCCGTTATAACCCCTGCTGTCATTCCTACCAACACTCCTACTGCTGAAATTCGAGGAAAACGTATTCAAGTGGAGCCTGTCCGGACGAAGGCTCAATCACTGACTATCTCCGAGACCTCCAAGAAAGAAATGGAGATGATCCTAAAAATTATAAAGAGGAGCGACTACGACCTAGTTAAACAGCTGGGGAAAACTCCATCCAAAATCTCCATGCTAGCATTACTACTGTGTTTCGAGGCACATGCGAAAGCCTTAGTGAAGTTCCTAAAAATAACCCATGTGCCTCAAGAGACGTCTGCTGATCAATTTCAAGACTGCATGGCCAGTTTGACAGCGGATAACGGCCTAGGCTTCTCGGATGCCGATCTGACACCAAGGGGAAGAAAGCACAACGAGGCATTACATGTCTCTGTGGAATGTAGAGGCACAACTCTGGCCCATGTCTTGGTGGACACTAGCTCATCTTTGAATGTTTTACCGAAAAAAGCTCTTGACAAACTTGACTGTGAAAGACTGACGTTAAAGCCAAGTAACATAGTAGTAAGGGAGTTTGATAGCTCAAAGAGAATGGTACATGGGGAGGTGGATATCCCCATAAAGGTTGGGACTCAAACTTTCAATTCAACCTTTTATGTAATAGACATCCACCCCTCTTACTCCTGTCTGCTAGGATGGCCATAGATCCATAATGCTGGCGCTGTCACCTCTACATTGCACCAGATGCTAAAGTGTCCAGTTCAAGGAAAGATTATCACTATCCACGGAGAGGAAGAATACATGATTAGCCATCTCAATTCCTCCAGGTATGTGGAATTGGACGACAAGTTCATTGAAACTACTTTTCAACACTTCGAAGAGGTCCCCCAAGAGGTAGCAGTGACCAAGACTGTGTCCCAGATTCCCAAGATTACAAGACATCCACTCTGGATGTCATCTCTGAAGGACACAAAAGTAGTAGTAGAAGAGGGTGGATGCACCATTTGGGGGCAACTTCCGGATATCCCGTATAAGTCTGACAAGTTTGGCTTAGGTTTCAATTCAAATGCTCAAAAGGTTGTACGCCATGTCCGTGCTGGAGGGCCACCCTTGAAGATTAGCTACCAAGATGTCAACGCAGTAGAAGATGGTGAAGATGATTGCAGCTTGGAGGATTGGATCTTTCTGAATGTCAATGGAGGACTCAACAATTGGGAGGCCAGAGACTTTGTCCCAATAACTTTCATCCCTCAGTAATTTATCTTTACATTTTATTAGATCTATAATATTCAAAAACAATTTGCACTCTTAAAAACCTTGTGTCTTGCCCGAGGCACAATGGTCTATTTGTAAGGGTTATTATTTCATCTTCATATGACATTCATTGAATCATGGACGTTTTTCGCATACAAACTTTTGTGCTCATTGTTTTTCTTTTACATTTTATTTTTAAGGATGGCTATACCCTTACACACACACTCACAAATGCAGGTGTTGTACCCCAAAATTTGCCCTCCCATATTCTTCAAAGTTTTGACAAGCATCATCTCAATTTGCTCAAGTCTACTCAAGGGTTGCACAGTCCAAATGCCTCCTAAGGCAGTCAAAATTAGGGTTTTGGTTACTTCAATGAATTTGAGGCTTTCAGTGGTCCGATCAAGTCCCATGGGCCTATATACATTGTCAAGCATCTACATGCCAAGTTGCAAGACTCACAGCATCAAATTGCACAGTCAAAAGTCCCATTTGCTTCACAATCAACTACAGGGGCAAAATGGTCATTTTACAGTCAAAAGTCAAAAAATTTGGTCAACATCTTATTTTGAAGCCACAATCATAATTTGATCAAGTCTTGATCATGATTCCACAAGCACGGCTCAAAAGTCATCAAGATGCAAAAGTTTCTATTT
The DNA here is from genome assembly GCA_948472305.1 of Vicia faba. Classification (NCBI taxonomy): domain Eukaryota; kingdom Viridiplantae; phylum Streptophyta; class Magnoliopsida; order Fabales; family Fabaceae; genus Vicia; species Vicia faba. The sequence continues at coordinate 1,015,967,166 of OX451735.1, forward strand.
TTGGACAGCTGAAAAGTCAACTGTAACTTGACCAAGGCATAACTTTTTAATGGTTCATCAGAAAAATCCCATCCAATGCTAATTTTGAAGGGAATGACATTTCCTACAACTTATCTTCACATTCCAAGTCCAAGAAATTCTCACACAAAAAGTTATCAATTTCTACATTATAGGTCAATTTCAAAAGTCAACAAAAATGCACTTTAAGTCAAAGACCATAACTTGAGATTGGTAAATCCAAATGACATGGGACCAAAGGCATTGGTTAGAGGACTTCAAGACCTTTCAAAAATGTCCAAGAACATATTCCTAGGATCAAAATTGAGAAAGATGTGCATTGGAGAAGTTGGGAAATTTTTGGGAATTTGCAAAAGTCAACTTTGCCTAAAACACCTTGTTTTTGCTAATGGGCCTCAAATTCCTTCTTGAATCTTTACCCAAAGCTTATGAACGACCCATTGGGATTATTTGAGTTTATTTTATTATTTTCTATTAATTAATTGGATTTTTTATTAATATTAATTCATTTAATTGATTTAAAATGTAGGAAATTCCAAGATATGATTTCTCAATCTTTTTGTGAAGCAAAAGAGGTCAACACATGCTGAAGATTTCGTGTATCAATCAAGGGGACCAAAATCTCCAAAACTAGCAAGTTTTGTCAATCAAAAATATTCAAAAAGATGTGATTGGAAATCAAATATTGAAAGCATAATGCCATGGATCTTTTGCCCAAAGATTTAACCTAATTCAGTCCTCTATATGTACTAAAGCTAAACCTAATTCCATTCATGTGAAATCTCTGTAGAAAAAGCCATAAGCATATTGAAAAAATTCAAGAAAACTTGAAAACTGTTTTCTATATTCCAGGCCAATTCAAGGACTTTTGTTGACTCTAATACCTTGCAGGAGTTCTCAGGAACGTGTAGCAATCAAAACCAAGTGCTAAAGCTCAAGAAATCATCAAGAACAGACCCACGGTTTGCACATTATTTTCAGAATCATAACTCTAAATTCATGAGCATTTAACGTGATTTTTTGATTGTTTTGTATTGCTTGAATCCATATAAAGATAATGGCATAGTTTAATTGAATTATAATGCACAGAATCATAAATTGCCATGGATGAATTCTAGGGTTCCTGAGCTTGGAATTTGGGGATTCTTAATACAAGAAAAATTGAGCCTCAAAAGACCCATGACTGAATTCGTTAGGTCAAGACGAATCCAAAGCCACCATCGCGAAATATTTATGTAGCCTGTAGGGCTAATCGCTATTTTTCGTCATCATGTTTTGTGGGGGTTAAAAACCCCCGCTATCTAATGTTATATTTGCAGGTACAGGGAAGAAGATGAGTATGTGTAAACGTATGGTTGGTTCGTTTAAAAATGCCCGCGTGTTTGGTACATGAGTTGATTTTGATATATTATATTTATTTGTTATTATATTATCAGATGTGCGTTCTAGTTCAATTGGCAAAGGCGTGGGAGTATTGACCATTGGGACCTGGGTTCGAATCCCAGGTCCCCCAAAATAATTGTTTGTTATTTTTCTTAACATGTTCTCATGCAGGCTTCTAAAAGTGGTCCATCATGTACCTCACGCCTCAGCATGCCAAGTGGCCTTAAGCACAACTCCTGTGGCCAAAGATGAGGGATCATGGTACTCCCTAGTCAACCAACGCCTGGCCAATCAAAGAAAGTCAAAAGGCTTGAGATTAATGGGCCAGAAATTCCAGAACTAACCTCCTAAATGGGCCAACACCCTCCTTGGTTTCTTTTTATTCTTTTATATTTTTTCCCTTTAATTATTTTACTTTTAATAATTATTAATTATTATTATTATTTAATTAACATAATTAACTATTTTCATAATAAAATCAGAAAACTAAAATATTTTTATTATTATTAATTTCACCTTTAATTTATTATTTTTGTAAATAAATGTAATTAATTAATTTAGTTGTTTTAATTAGGTCAACTTTAATTATTTTCACAACAAATAAAATAAATTAGAATTAGGGTTTTTCTTGACAATTTTAATTTCTTTTCTTTTATTTCATTAAAACATAAAAAACATAAAAAAAAATACTTTTTTATTTAATTAATTAATTAATTAGTTATTAGGTTTAATATTTAATTTAATTGCAAAAAAGGACAATTTTCTTTCTTTTTCTCAAAAAGGGTCAAAACCCTAAGGACGTCCTGATTTAATTCCCTCGCGCGCATATTCATTTTAATTCATTTATTTGATTATATTTGATGTAACTGTTTCCGAGGATGTAATAGTTAATTAGGATTTTACCGCTTTCTTTACTTTTCTCGCATTTATTTCCAAATGGGTTTTGTTTTTGGCGATGTATAGACCCGCGCCTTGTAATAGCATAGATTTATCTTTCCGCAATTTATTTTCCGCACTCTTAACTGTTAATATGCATGAAAGACTTGTATGACAAATAAAATCAATCTGTAGCTCACAAATGCATGTTCAAAGATAAATATAAACTGAAACAACACACATGCACATGCCACTCCTAGGGTACGCTTCACTGGTTGCCTCGACGTGGTCGTCAAGTATAGGGTGTTTTAGAGGCCGCCCTCCTGTCTAAAGATCCAGTTGCCTCGAAACGGTTTCCTCGGAAAAAGGATCTAGGACATTAGGGTTACCGCTATGGCATCCTACCATTGCTTTGGTGACCACACATTGCCCCTATAATCGAATTGACCCGAATAACTCTAACGACGGTACTACCTACTTCTCAATAGTGGGATAGTACTGTCTAAAGGACTCTTACACAGCCTAATTCCTTAGAGTAGGTAGATTTCTCATGGGTACTTTCTCTCTCAAACAAACAAAACAACTTTTCGCACCTACACTTTCAAAAAATTTTCAAACAAATATTTCATACACTCTTGAGGACAGATACAAGAGTTACTTAGAAATTTTTCAAACGAAACTTTTTCAAAACCCACATACACTCGAAAAGCAAACAATTTTTGAAAACATAAGAGTAAGTACCTAAGAGCCTGTGGATAACCACGGATAGAAAGGGTGCTAATACCTTCCTTTTCTATAAATCTACCTCTCGAATCGAGAAACATCTCGAAAAGGAATTTTGCTGTGCTTTTGTCCTTTCCTTGTTGGAGAACATAAAAGACGGTGGCGACTCTTGCTTACCGCGACATTTCGCGAACCAGCTTAAAAAACAGTCAGTTCTATTTCCACCGATCACAGAACTGGCGACTCTGTTGGGGACTCATATAAGTGAGGTGTACCTTAGGATTAGACCACTCTTATGTTTTCAATTGTATGTCTTGATTGCTTTTATATTTGTGGGCTTGCATCGGAGTTACATAGATCCTAACCCGGATCTGGGGAATACCCTTTAGGTAGCATAAGTTGTGAGGGACCTGTCCGGCGTAGACCGACACGGGTGAAGCAGTGGCTACGTTGGTGTGACACCTTGGTCTGTACCGATATCCCTTGTGTTGCAACAAGGAGAATATGGGTCTTCTGAGGAGTCATTAAGCACCAACCGACCTTAGAAACCTAAATTGACCCAACTTGGCCATAGAACAGTAGCAGTATGCTACACTCATTGAGGCTAAACTCTCGCGATGGTTCTGGCTGCAAGAAAAGATTGCGACGCTGGAGTTATGACCGGTTGAGGGTAGTCGATGATATTGAGATCCTCTAAAACCCGGTTACTTTTGATAGGACAGGTCTTAACCAACGAAACTGAAAGAGGGTAGTACCTAAACTCCATGCTGGCCTAAAATCTAAGGGCTCTTTTGTGTGACTTGCGTGCCTTCAAACCTGACTACTTGCATGTTCTTGATATCTGACACTTGAGTTTCTTGCAGGTTTCGTTTACAGTCCTTAATCTGGACTCATTACAGGGCCTACTTACATCACTCCATGCATAGCATAACATCATACCATTGCATGCATCCTGCATAAGGACTAACCCATTTCAAGGATCTCAAGGGTCTGTGATACAGGTCATGATGAATCAAAATGTCCAGCAAGGGGCAAAGGGGATTTATTTTCCTCTAGACAAGGTTGATAACTTGAGTCAGGGGCTATGACCCACTCGATATGGTGAGCTTTGACTCTTGAAGAAGGGCTCTCAACATATGCAGTTCCTTCAATCAAGCTACCGGATTCAAATTCTAACTAGTTTCTCTGTTTACCCCACGAGATCCTTGAAAACATTGCATGCATATATACATATCATTGCATTACAGGTACCCTTTTGACAGGTCACTTACCTTCTTCGCTGTTTATTTCAGCAATCATCATGAATCCTGAATCATCCAATGAACAAGCTATCAAAGCCCTCCAGGCCCAGAATGCCCAATTTCAAGAGTTGGTTATGAGCCTAGCCCAGGGTCAACAGGAACTGAAGACTCTGATTCAGAAGAAGAAGAAGAGGACTGTTTTGTTCAACCCTAGACACAGATCTGGGAATGGACTACATAATGAGGCTGATCAGACTGCTTCCTCTGTAGGGAAGGACAGTCCCCAAGAGAGAGAGGTTCCTAGTCTAGTGGTCTCCGACAACGAGACCGATCACAATGATGAACAATACCCTCCTGCTGAGGACAGGTACAAACAGCTAGAGGACCGGTTAAGTGCTATGGAGATACAGAAAGTGCTCCGCCTGGACTTCGAAGATCTAGGTCTATCCTCTGGGGTGGTGATCCCACAAAAGTTCAAGGCACCTGCCTTTGCAAAGTACGACGAGACTTCCTGTCCTAAGCTGCATCTCAGATCCTATGTAAGGAAGATCCAACCTTACACTGTTGACAAGAATCTATGGATCCATTTCTTCCAGGAAAGTCTTTCAGGGACTCAACTCGAATGGTTCTATCAGCTGGATGGAGCCAGTATTCGTAACTGGGAGGACTTGGCTATTGCATTCTACAAGCAGTATCAGTATAATTCCGACCTCGCTCCTACGCGTACCCAACTCCAGGGTATGTCACTAGGGATGGGTGAAGGATTCAAGGAATATGTGCAAAAATTAAGAGACCTGGCTGGAAGGGTGCAGCCACCTTTGACTGACCGTGAGCTCGTGGATATGTTCTTGGGGACCCTGTCTGGTCCATTCTTCAACCATCTGGTTGGAAATTCTTCTGTTGGGTTTACAGATCTGATCTTGACTGGGGAGAGAATTGAAGCTGGTATCAAGTCTGGGAAGATACAAAAGGGTGACTCCTCGAACAGTGAGAAGAAATCATTCAAGAAAGAGTCCAATGCTGCGTATAGCCAAAAGAGTCGTCGTGACCAACATGCAGGGGCAGTCATGATCTCTGGTTCTGCGTCACACCGACAACCACAAAAGGGAAATCAGCGAAGGCCAGACGAGCCTAAAAGACAGTTCACCAACATCAACATGCCATTGTCACAAGCATTGCAGCACATGTTGAAGATGAATCTGATTGCGGTGATCAACCCTCCTGCAAATCCCAAGACCTCTTCTCCAAATTACAACCCATATGCGAGGTGTGCTTATCATTCCGGTAGCCCGGGGCACGATACTGAGGATTGTTGGGCACTGAAATACAAGATCCAGAATATGATCAATGCCAAGGAGATCGAATTCGAGCCTGCTGAGACTCCCAATGTGATCACTGCTCCCTTGCCAAAACATGGCTAGGATTGAGAAAACTTTTGTTCATTCGAATGTTCAAGTTGTATTTTTCTTTGATTGTTCAAACATTTTATTCATGTCAAACTATCTTATTTCATTAATGCATTACACGTGTCTGTTTTGAAGTAATTATGTTTACTGTGCTTAAAACTGCTTTCATTTTTTGATGTTCAACTCTCGGTTAATAATTCTAAGCCTCTTGAGGGAGGATGACGAAAATGATACCACAATCTACAGTATGCTTTTGAATAGACCCCGTTGATGAGGTACAGGCATTGTTTCAATTCCTAAACACTGGAGTTATAAGGAAGATAATCCCTCGTCAACCTCTATGAGCCAAAGAAGTCGGAGTTTTTTCTTTTCGAAAATTAAAACCCTTAATCATAACCTGGGGCAGGGTAGTTCTCTCAGTTGATCCAAGTGCACAGCGAATAGCATCAAAGGAGTCCTTCCAATACAAAAGACGATGACGGTTCTGAATAATCATAAAGACACGTAGTCATTATCTCTCAAAATAAAAGCCCATTAAAGTCAAAACCTATGAAGGAGACTTACAAAACTGGGGCATCCCGCTGACTGTAAAAAGAAACAGTTCAGGCAAAAAACAGAGATAATAAAAATCAAAAAGAAAGAGGTCCTATAAACCCTCAACAAAAAAAGGAAATGACTGCCTATTCAAAATAAATTGTCAATATCCAAACCATCACTGGTATATCAGAGCAAATACTCAAACAAGGTCTAATGCACGATTAGCTGAGCTTAGGTTTGAAGAACATCACGAAGAGCGGGTGGGTACAAATAAACTTTAAGCCTTTATCCTTTGTTTCTTAAACCGTGAACCATGCCACGTTATAACCCTTAAAAGTCCTAGCTGAAGCATGGGTTAGTTCGAAAGCATAATGTTATGAAAGGTATCCTGACTCCTTAAGGCTTGCGGTAAAATAACGAGTTGACATCACAGTTTACAAAGAATTCACTTGTTTTTATGAAAAAAATGCATTTTCAAAAACTTCAAGACAGACATAAGCTTTGCATTTTTAATATAACATTGCTTGCATATGACTATTTGTTTGAACAGCATAGAAGTTCGCACGACGAATGTCTAATGAACAAAAGCACCTCCAAACAAGGGGCATGGCATGATCATTGTCCATCATCTGGGCAGTTAAGTCAAGATTCAGAGAATCTCTCAAAAATGCCAAATAGCTTGGGGAAAATCTCCGCCTGAGTCACTTAGGGCATTGGACATGAAGTCCAGCGACGAATCTTGCACGATCAGACATCTTCTGGTAGTATGGCGATGCAACACTACTGACAATGACAACTCCCTGCATCCTGAGAGCACGGACATAGTCGAAAAAAATACTGCGCAAAATCAAAGACCCGCTAGGTTGACACACCTAGGCAAAAATAAGGGTTTCCCGGCGAACCAAAAGGGTTCGGGCAAAAATAAGGGATGAAAATAAAAAAAATCTATACACCCGGCAAGTCGAAAACCTGAAAAGGCGGCTTGGGCAAAAATGGGTATCCCGGTGGACTGAGAACCCAAAAGGGCGGTCCAGGCAAAACTTAGGGATGAAAGCGTACGACTATGTCCTGTCATCTCGTCACTTTCCTACCAGAAAAAGATTGGTCAATCGGCAGTTATCAAGCTCCTCACAGGTACCTTCTCCCACAGAAACTGGAGCAATTGTCTGAACTGTGCAAGCTGCTCTGTCCACCAGGTACGAGTTAGATTCAGCTGAAGAATGTAACCAGAATACCTCCACTCCCTGCAGAGTAAGACAAGATTTAGCAATACTCTCCCCAAGCAGAGTGGGTCTCCCAGCAGCCCTACAAAGGCACAACATCTCCAGCAAGTCAGCGATTCTCTCCCCGAGCAGAGTTAGTCTACTGTCAGCCTTAAGGAAGTTGGGTATCCCCAAAAGATCTCAATATTCCCCAGCGGAGTATACAGATGTCCCTAAGCAAGTATCCCCGGCAGCCTTAGTATAATATTGTTCCCCGGCAGAATACAGACACCCCCAGTGGAGCCATTTCCCCAGTGCAGTCCAAGAGCTTCCCCAGGAGAGTTGAATCAATATCCCCAGTAGATTCTGGAAGCTTATCCCCAGTAGATTCTGGAAGCTTATCCCCTGCAGAGTACTAAAGCATCTCCCCGACTTTGTTCAAAGGTTATTCCCCACCAGAGCTTATAACTGGGTTATCCTCAGCTAATTACCACGGAAAGATCGTCCTCGGCGAAATTCTTCCTATCCCCCAGCGGAGTTCATCAAAATCCTCAACAAAACTTATCAACAGAATCCCCAGCGGAGTTATCACCAAAATCTCAGCAAAGTATCTCTTCCCACAGAGTAATTCCCCGCAGAGTAATCTCTCCAACAAGTTTATTCTCCAACGGAGTCATCTTCTCCTACCGGCTTATTCTTGCAATCATCATCCCCAGCGAAAACGAAGAACTCTACTCTTCAACATCAGCCCAGGATTCAACAAACTTCCCGGTAATCGTCAAGGATTTATTTTCCCAGACGAAGATACATTCATAAACATCACATCTTCATACATTATGACATGCATACGCATCATACAATACAAATCTCATTTATTCTTGAGAACATCTTAATATCATGCAGTTCATGCATCATGACACTGCATACAGCTAATATTTTGCCTTTTCAGGAAAATGTTAATCAAAAGATGATTACCATCTACCTCTGTAGTTCTAGATCAACACTGGTAACAAGCTAGGAAAATTCTGTGGACGACTGATCATGGGCTAATATCTGAAACCAGACAGGACAATTATCTACTTGATCATCATGAAGCAACCCCACACCGGTTCCTTCTCAACTTCAGATGTAGTTTTACACGAACTCATCATCAGGCAACCCCACACCTGTTCCTTCTCAATTTTCAGACGAAGTCTTACACGGACCCATCACAAAGTAGCCCTACACCGGTTCCTTCAGAAGAAGTCTTACACGGACTTATCATCAAAGTAACCCTACACCGGTTCCTTTTCTTTCAGAAGAAGGCTTACACGGACTTATCATCAAAGTAACCCTACACCGGTTCCTTTTCTTTCAGAAGAAGTCTTACACGGACTTATCATCAAAGTAACCCTACACCGGTTCCTTTTCTTTCAGAAGAAGTCTTACACGGACTTATCATCAAAGTAACCTTACCCCAGTTCCTCCAGAAGTCTTACACGGACTTATCTCAAGATGACCTTACCCCGATTCATCAAGAAGTTTTACACGAACTTACCCTTCAGTAACCTTACCCTGGTTCCTCCAGAAGTCTTACACGGACTTATCTCAAGATGACCTTACCCCGGTTCATCAAGAAGTTTTACACGAACTTACCCTGCAGTAACCTTACCCTGGTTCCTCCAGAAGTCTTACACGGACTTATCTCAAGGTAACCCTACACCGGTTCCTCCCAAAGTCTTATACGGATTTATCCCAAGGTAACCTTACCCCGGTTCCTCAAGAAGTTTTACACGAACTTATCCCAAAGAAACCATACACAGGTTCTCTCTCTCCAGACGTAGTTTTACACGGACTCGTCATCAAGAAACCCTACACAGGTTCTCTCTCTCCAGACGTAGTTTTACACGGACTCGTCATCAAGAAACCCTACACAGGTTCTCTCTTTCCAAAGATGAAGTCTTACACGGACTCGTCATTAAGAAACCCTACACAGGTTCTCTCTTTCCAAAGATGAAGTTTTACACTGACTCGTCACCCAGAAACCCTACACAGGTTCTCTATTTCCAAGGATGCAGTTTTACACGGACTCGTCATCAGTAAACCCTACACAGGTTTCCTTCTCAGCTCCAGATGCAGTTTCACACGGGCTCATCATCAAAGTAACCCCACACAGGTTTCTTCTCCATTTCAGATGCAGCTTCACACGGGCTCATCATCAGTCAACCCTACACAGGTTTCCTTCTTTCCAAGATGCAGTTTTACACGAGCTCATCATCAGGCAACCCTACACAGGTTCCCTCTTTCAACTTACAAAATTACAACTCAACAGACAGTCTCCAAATGGCATCTATAAGCCCATTCCCGACAAGGTTCTATCACATATCCAGATGGCATCTATAAGCCCATCCTACCATCCACCAACAGTCTCCAAATGGCATCTATAAGCCCATTCCCGACAAGGTTCTGTCACATATCCAGATGGCATCTATAAGCCCATCCTCCCATCCACCAACAGTCTCCAAATGGCATCTATAAGCCCATTCCCGACAAGGTTCTGTCACATATCCAGATGGCATCTATAAGCCCATCCTCCTATCCACCATCTCTCCAAATGGCATCTATAAGCCCATTCCCTCCATCACACTGCTAATACTCCACTATGTGAGTGCAAATTTCTGGGCACTCTAGTGTAAAATCATCTTCCACCTTCGGATCACGAAAGGCACGCAAGCCAATCTACATCCTCAGGTCTAAGAAGATTGAACAGGGGTAACTGTTGTACCCCAAAATTTGCCCTCCCATATTCTTCAAAGTTTTGACAAGCATCATCTCAATTTGCTCAAGTCTACTCAAGGGTTGCACAGTCCAAATACCTCCTAAGGCAGTCAAAATTAGGGTTTTGGTTCCTTCAATGAATTTGAGGCTTTCAGTGGTCCTATCAAGTCCCATGGGCCTATATACATTGTCAAGCATCTACATGCCAAGTTGCAAGACTCATAGCATCAAATTGCACAGTCAAAAGTCAAAAAATTTGGTCAACATCTTATTTTTAAGCCACAATCATCATTTGATCAAGTCTTGATCATGATTCCACAAGCATGGCTCAAAAGTCATCAAGATGCAAAAGTTTCTATTTTTGGACAGTTGAAAAGTCAACTGTAACTTGACCAAGGAATAACTTTTTCATGGTTCATCAGAAAAATCCCATCCAATGCTCATTTTGAAGGGAATGACATTTCCTACAACTTATCTTCACATTCCAAGTCCAAGAAATGCTCACACAAAAAGTTATCAATTTCTACATTATAGGTCAATTTCAAAAGTCAATAAAAATGCACTTTAAGTCAAAGACCATAACTTGGTATTGGTAAATCCAAATGACATGGGACCAAAGGCATTGGTTAGAGGACTTCAAGACCTTTCCAAAATGTCCAAGAACATGTTCATAGGATCAAAATTAAGCAAGATATGCATTGGAGAAGTTGGAAAATTTTTGGGAATTTGCAAAAGTCAACTTTGCCTAAAACACCTTGTTTTTGCTAATGGGCCTCAAATTCCTTCTTGAATCTTTACCCAAAGCTTATGCACGACCCATTGGGATTATTTGAATTTATTTTCTTATTTTCTATTAATTAATTGGATTTTTTATTATATTAATTCATTTAATTGATTTAAAATGTAGGAAATTCCAAGATATGATTTCTCAATCTTTTTGTGAAGCAAAAGAGGTCAACACATGCTGAAGATTTCGTGTATCAATCAAGGGGACCAAAATCTCCAAAACTAGCAAGTTTTGTCAATCAAAAATATTCAAAAAGATGTGATTGGAAATCAAATATTGAAAGCATAATGCCATGGATCTTTTGCCCAAAGATTTAACCTAATTCAGTCCTCTATATGTACTAAAGCTAAACCTAATTCCATTCATGTGAAATCTCTGTAGAAAAAGCCATAAGCATATTGAAAAAATTCAAGAAAACTTGAAAACTGTTTTCTATATTCCAGGCCAATTCAAGGACTTTTGTTGACTCTAATACCTTTCAGGAGTTCTCAGGAACGTGTAGCAATCAAAACCAAGTGCTAAAGCTCAAGAAATCATCAAGAACAGACCCACGGTTTGCACATTATTTTCAGAATCGTAACTCTAAATTCATGAGCATTTAACGTGATTTTTTGATTGTTTTGTATTGCTTGAATCCATATGAAGCTAATGGCATAGTTTAATTGAATTATAATGCACAGAATCATAAATTGCCATGGATGAATTCTAGGGTTCCTGAGCTTGGAATTTGGGGATTCTTAATACAAGAAAAATTGAGCCTCAAAAGACCCATGACTGAATTCGTTAGGTCAAGACGAATCCAAAGCCACCATCGTGAAATATTTATGTAGCCTGTAGGGCTAATCGCTATTTTTCGTCATCATGTTTTGTGGGGGTTAAAAACCCCCGCTATCTAATGTTATATTTGCAGGTACAGGGAAGAAGATGAGTACGTGTAAACGTATGGTTGGTTCGTTTAAAAATGCCCGCGTGTTTGGTACATGAGTTGATTTTGATATATTATATTTATTTGTTATTATATTATCAGATGTGCGTTCTAGTTCAATTGGCAAAGGCGTGGGAGTATTGACCATTGGGACCTGGGTTCGAATCCCAGGTCCCCCAAAATAATTGTTTGTTATTTTTCTTAACATGTTCTCATGCAGGCTTCTAAAAGTGGTCCATCATGTACCTCACGCCTCAGCATGCCAAGTGGCCTTAAGCACAACTCCTGTGGCCAAAGATGAGGGATCATGGTACTCCCTAGTCAACCAACGCCTGGCCAATCAAAGAAAGTCAAAAGGCTTGAGATTAATGGGCCAGAAATTCCAGAACTAACCTCCTAAATGGGCCAACACCCTCCCTGGTTTCTTTTTATTCTTTTATATTTTTTCCCTTTAATTATTTTACTTTTAATAATTATTAATTATTATTATTATTATTTAATTAACATAATTAACTATTTTCATAATAAAATCAGAAAACTAAAATATTTTTATTATTATTAATTTCACCTTTAATTTATTATTTTTGTAAATAAATGTAATTAATTAATTTAGTTGTTTTAATTAGGTTAACTTTAATTATTTTCACAACAAATAAAATAAATTAGAATTAGGGTTTTTCTTGACAATTTTAATTTCTTTTCTTTTATTTCATTAAAACATAAAAAACATAAAAAAAAATACTTTTTTTCTTTAATTAATTAATTAATTAGTTATTAGGTTTAATATTTAATTTAATTGCAAGAAAGGACAATTTTCTTTCTTTTTCTCAAAAAGGGTCAAAACCCTAAGGACGTCCTGATTTAATTTCCCTCGCGCGCATATTCATTTTAATTTATTTATTTGATTATATTTGATGTAACTGTTTCCGAGGATGTAATAGTTAATTAGGATTTTACCGCTTTCTTTACTTTTCTCGCATTTATTTCCAAACGGGTTTTGTTTTTGGCGATGTATAGACCCGCGCCTTGTAATAGCGTAGATTTATCTTTCCGCAATTTATTTTCCGCACTCTTAACTGTTAATATGCATGAAAGACTTGTATGACAAATAAAATCAATCCGTAGCTCACAAATGCATGTTCAAAGATAAATATAAATTGAAACAACACACATGCACATGCCACTCCTAGGGTACGCTTCACTGGTTGCCTCGACGTGGTTGTCAAGTATAGGGTGTTTTAGAGGTCACCCTCCTGTCTAAAGATCCAGTTGCCTCGAAACGGTTGCCTCGGAAAAAGGATCTAGGACATTAGGGTTACCGCTAAGGCGTCCTACCATTGCTTTGGTGACCACACATTGCCCCTATAATCGAATTGACCCGAATAACTCCAACGACGGTACTACCTACTTCTCAATAGTGGGATAGTACTGTCTAAAGGACTCTTACACAGCCTAATTCCTTAGAGTAGGTAGATTTCTCATGGGTACTTGCTCTCTCAAACAAACAAAACAACTTTTCGCACCTACACTTTCAAAAAGTTTTCAAACAAATATTTCATACACTCTTGAGGACAGATACAAGAGTTACTTAGAAATTTTTCAAACGAAACTTTTTCAAAACCCACATACACTCGAAAAGCAAACAATTTTTTAAAACATAAGAGCAAGTACCTAAGAGCCCGTGGATAACCACGGATAGAAAGGGTGCTAATACCTTCCTTTTCTATAAATCTACCTCCCGAACCGAGAAAAATCTCGAAAAGGAATTTTGTTGTGCTTTTGTCCTTTCCTTGTTGGAGAACATAAAAGACGGTGGCGACCCTTGCTTACCGCGACATTTCGCGAACCAGCTTAAAAAACAGTCAGTTCTATTTCCACCGATCACAGCAGGTACCCCTCCATTCTGGATCCCATGGGTAACGATACTGCTATGGCCTTTTGTGACTCTGAGGATCTAATCTACCAAGCCGAAGACAAAGGTAAGGAAGATTGCGAAGTACCAGGGGAACTTGCCAGACTACTATAACAAGAGGAAAGAACCATTCATCCTCACGAGGAACATGTGGATACAATTAACCTGGGTACCAAGGAGGATAAAAAAGAAGTCAAGGTGGGTGTCAATCTGGAACCCAGTGTCAAGGAGCGTCTGATTCAGCTGTTGCATGATTATGTTGAGATCTTTTCCTGGTCATATGAAGACATGTCGGGACTTGATACAGACATCGTGGTACATCGTCTGCCTACAAGAGAAGATTGTCCCCCAGTAAAACAAAAGGTTCTTCGCATGAGACCTGATATGTCAGAAAAGATTAAAGCGGAGGTCATGAAGCAATTCAATGTTGGATTCTTGGTTGTCACTTCCTACCCTCAATGAGTTGCCAACATCGTTCCCGTACCTAAAAAGGATGGCAAAGTACGAATGTGTATGGATTACAGAGATTTGAATAAGGCAGGCCCTAAAGATGATTTTCCACTCCCCCACATTGACATCTTGGTTGACAATACGGCCTAACACAAGGTGTTTTCCTTCATGGACGGATTCTCAGGTTATAACCAAATAAAAGTGGCACCTGAGGACATGGAGAAAACTACATTTGTCACACAGTGGGGGCACATTCTGCTACAAGGTGATGCCATTCGGACTGAAGAATGTTGGGGCAACCTATCAACCCGCCATGGTAGCTTTATTTCACGACATAATACATCATGAAATAGAGGTCTACGTAGATGATATGATAGCCATATCACAAATGGAAGAAGAGCACCTTGATCACTTACAAAAGTTGTTTGAGAGACTTAAGAAGTACAAGCTAAGGTTGAATCCAAACAAGCTCACATTTGGAGTGCGGTCCGGTAAACTCCTAGGCTTTGTCGTCAGTAACAAAGGTATTGAGGTCGATCCTGCCAAAGTTAAAGCAATACAAGAGATGCCTGCTCCTCGTACTGAGAAGGAAGTCAGAGGATTCTTGGGACGCTTGAACTATATTGTCAGATTCATTTCTCACCTAACAGCTACTTGTGAGCCAATCTTCAAACTATTGAAGAAATATCAAGTAGTCAGATGGAATGATGAATGCCAAGTTGCTTTTGAAAAAATCAAAGAATACTTACAAGAGCCTCCTGTGTTGTTGCCACCAGTCGAGGGGAGACTATTGATCATGTATCTGATTGTTTTATAAAACTCAATGGGGTGTGTATTGGGGCAGCATGACGAGTCTGGCCGAAAAGAGCACGCTATTTATTACCTGAGCAAAAAGTTTACAGACTGTGAAACCAGATATTCACTGCTTGAGAAAACTTGTTGCGCTCTGGCATGGGCTGCTCACCGGCTAAGGCAGTATATGCTGACTCATACTACCTTGTTGATATCTAAGATGGATTCAATAAAGTACATCTTCGAAAAGCCTGCTCTTTCTGGGAGAATAGCGAGATGGAAGATGATCCTAATGGAGTACGACATACAGTATACTACCCAGAAAGCTATAAAGGGAAGTGTACTAGCTGATCACCTTGCTCACCAAGCCGTAGAAGACTACCAGTCCATGAAGTTCGATTTTCCAGATGAAGACATCATGACATTAGACAACTGCGAAGAATTTAGGCCATATGACGGACCTAAACAAGGATCCTGATGGACCCTGTTCTTTGATGGAGCATCTAACTCACTCGGAAATGGTATTGGTGTTGTACTCATATCTCCATAAGGTTGTCATACTCCCTTTATCTCCAGACTTTGCTTCAACTGTACAAACAACATGGTGGAATACGAAGCATGCATCTTTTGTCTCAAAGCTGCCATAGAGTTGGGAATCAAATCCTTAGATGTGTTTGGAGATTCATCTTTGGTCATCAGTCAGATCAAATGGGAATGGGACACTAAGCACCCAAACCTTTTCCCTTACAAAGAACATGTTTTGACATTGCTACCACATTTTGAGAAGATTACCTTCGAGCATTTCCTGCGAGAAGAAAATCAGCTAGCAGACGCTCTAGCCACAATGTCATCTATGTTTAAACTTAATTGGGATAAAGAGGCTCCCCAGATCACCATCGAACGAATGGATGAACCAGCGCATTGTCACGAGATTAATATTGAAGAAATAGTGGACCAGCCTTGGTTTCATGAAGTCAAGAGGTATCTCGAGGCTCAAGAATATCCAGAAGGAGCTTCAATCAATGATAAGAAGTTCTTAAGGAGATTTCTGCTAAATTCTTTCTTAGTAATGGCATCCTATAAAAACGCAATCATGACTCCATTTTGCTTCGGTGTGTGGATAAAGTTGAAACTGAAAAGATCATGGCTGAATTACATGACGGTACTTTTGGCACCCACTCCAGTGGGCATACGATGGAAAAGAAAATCCTACGGGAAGGCTATTATTGGTCTACCATGGAAGCAGATTGCTATCAACATTCTCGAACCTGTCATAAGTGTCAAATTTATCCTGACAAGGTGCACGTACCTCTGGTTCCTCTGAATGTCTTGACGGCTCCTTGGCCCTTTGCTATGTGGGGAATTGATATGATTGGAGAGATCAAGCCTACAGCCTCCAATGGACACCACTTCATCCTAGTGGCCATTGACTATTTTACAAAATGGGTTGAAGCAGCTTCCTTCGCTTCCGTCACCAAGAATGTGTTTGCCCGCTTCATCAAGCAAAATCTCATTTTGCGGTACGGTATCCCGGAAAAGATCATCACTAACAATGGTACAAATCTCAATAACAATATGATCACCTCTTTATGCGAGCAATTCAAGATCCAACATCATAATTCTTCTCCCTATCGGCCAAAGATGAATGGTGTTGTCGAAGCTGCAAATAAAAACATTAAAAAGATCATACAGAAAATGACAGTCACATACAAAGACTGGCATGAGATGTTACTGTTTGCTCTCCATGGTTATCGTATCACGGCTCTTACATCAACCGGGGCAACACCCTATTCTTTGGTTTAAGGCATGGAGGTTGTCCTACCTATTGAGGTTCAGATCCCCTCTCTGAGAAGTATGACAGATGCAGGGTTGAATGAAGACGATTGGATCCAGACTCGACTTGATAAACTGAATTTGATTGATGAAAAAAGACTTACTGCTATTTGGCATGGTCAAATGTATCAAAAATGGATGATCAAGGCTTTTAACAAGAAAGTCAGGCGCCAAGTATATCAGGTTGGGGATCTAGTGATCAAACGTATCATCTTGCCATAAAGTGATCCCAGGGGAAAATGGACTCCTACCTATGAAGGACCACTTGTAATCAAAAACATATTCTCCGGTGGGGCTATGATCTTGACCACCATGGATGGAAAAGACCTGCCACACCCTGAGAATACAGACATAGTCAAAAGATAATACGCATAAGAGACCCGCTAGGTTGACATATCTAGGCAAAACAAGGGCATCCCGACGAACCAAAAGGTTCGGGCAAAAATTAGGGATAAAATGAAAAAATATGTACACCTGGCAAGTTGAAAACCCGAAAGGGCGACTTGGGCAAAAAAGGGTTTCCCGGTGGACTGAAAACCCGAAAGGGAGGTCCAGGAAAAAGTTAGGGAATTAAAGCGTATGGCTATGTCTCGTCGGATCACTTTAAGGACAACCTTTGATTTCCACTAACAAACTCAGAGTTTTTGATCAATTCAATCATCTTCGGACAAGGCACAAATAGACAAGATACTCGGAGATGCGAAGGCCATAGCAGAATGGAAACCCCGTGGAATTTTTTATACACGTAGCTATCTTTTCTTTGTATCAGAATTTTCTACGACAGCATTCTCTTACTAGAATGTTTGTCCCCTTTGTACAAAATGTTTATTCAAAGTCAATACAAAGATATCCCTTTGAAAGTGCAAAAAATAACTATTTGTCTTTTTCTTTACGCTTGTGTTTTGTTTACAAAAACGTCCAATGATTCATTGTTGAACATATGCATTTGAACATGATTACTATTTACAAATAAACAAAATGAGGAAGACAATTACTGATAGGTTGAAAGAATAGGAAAATGTCTCTAGGCTATTCCATAAGTGATCCCCTACAGTACGTCATTTAAATCCCCAATGGAATGAAGCTCCCAGTTTACCAATCCCCAGTAGAAATCATCCAATTTCTCCAGATTCCCCAAGCAGATCTTACAAGCAGCACATGGCTTTTCCCTCACAACAGAACTTATTTCTCTCAACAAAATTTCACAAGTACTTCCACTTCAAGACATAAAAATTCAACATATCCTCAACGGCATTCAGGGATTTATTTTCCTCAAACAGACCGCAATACAGCAAATCAGCTCACATGCGCATACATTGCATCCATATATCAATAAACATTAATGAAGCAAATACATTGCATCATACATTTCATGCAATATAACTTTGTATTTTAACTAACATTTTACCCTTTTCAGGATAAGATTAACAGTTACCATTAACAATATGCAACCTTGATACAGTTCAGATACGCTCCAGACACGGGTGTCATTCTGATACTCATTCAGATACAACTTACAGATACAGTTCAGATACGCTCCAGACACGGATTCCATTCTGATACTCATTCAGATTCAACTTTCAGATACAGTTCGGATACGCTCCAGACATGGATGCCATTCTGATACTCATTCAGATACAACTTTCATATATAGTTCGGATACGCTCAAGACACGGATGCCATTCTGATACTCATTCGGATTCATTTTTTAGATACAGTTTAGATACGCTCTAGACACAGATTCCATTCTGATACTTAGTCAAAATCAGCTCCCAAATACAGTTCAGGTACGCTCCAAACATGGACGCCATTCTGATACTCATTCTTTCGGCTCACAAATTACAAATCAACAAGCATTCTTGGATGGCATCTACAAGCCCATCTCTCAACAAGACTCTATTACCTCTCTAAATGGCATCTTTAAGCCCATTCCTTCAACTACACATCATTGAGTGCAAATTTCTAGGCACTCTAGTGTCCAATCGTCTTTCACCTTCGAGTCACGAATGGCAAAACTCGCCAATCTAACTCTCCAGGTTTAAGAAGATTGAACACGGGCAGCTTTTGTACCCCAAAATTTTCCCTCTCATTTATCAAGACGTTTCTCACAAGATCTCTTTGACTCAAGACTAGATTAAGGTTTGACCAGCTCAAGACATCTCATCATGCCCTGATGACCCAAAATTAGGGTTTGGGATTGCACGAGGATTTTTGGACTATCAATGCTTCATATGACTTTCAAGTATCATCATGGACCCTTAAGATTACTCATGTCAAGTTTCAAGCCTTGAATCACATTTTTGATCAGTCAATTTGACAATTGACCTAAAAATCAGCTGTATTGGGGGAAAAGTCAACCATGGCCAATTTATAGTCAAACTTCATAATTTTTTATCCGCATCAACATTTTAGACTCACATGTATCATTTGATCAAGTTTGGATCACAATTCCTCAAGAAATTTGATCAAATCATCAAAAGGGCAAAATGGTTAAAATTAGGGTTTTGATTGAGAAAGGGGAATTTTTTATTTTTGACCTAGAAAATGACCAATTGGTTTGTAGAATGAGTTCAAGGTTTCAATTGCATCATCTTGACCTAATGACATGGTTTAAAATAATGCAATTCCATTGAATTGACAAATAAATTTTGCAGTCAACTGATCAAAATCAACTGTATACTAAAAAGTCAAACTTTGACTTTTTGGTCAAAATCAAATGCCAAGGATCACAATTCATCAAAACATGTCAAAATGTGAAACTTGTTCATCAAGAAATCAAAGATTGAAGATTTTGTTTTGAAATTTGAAATTTCTTAACTTAGAAATTTTTCGAAGTATAGAAAAATTCTTATTTTTTCTCAACTTTAAGCCAAATTTTCACCATGATACAAGTTGATTCAAAGAAAGTTCCCAACATGAAAGTTGTAGATATCCATGAAATATATAAATTTTCTTCACACAATTTGTCCTAAAGATTCTTGGATCTCAAGATATAATTTTGTGAATACATGCTCATGAACTAAAATAACTTAGTGAAATTTTGCCCTAATTTAGGCAGGTTTTTGACCTAACTTCATGGCAACTTTTCACCTAGTTCCAAGAGGAATCTTGAAAAGAATTTCAAAGATGAGTTATAGATCACACTTCAAGCTTTCCAAAATGTCAAAGAACTCCTTAAGATCGTTCTTGAGTAGGGAGAATCGAAGAGATGAAGTTGGCAATTTCTCACTTTGATTTCAAGCCATTTCATGAAGAACAAAATTCAAATCCAAACCTAGGCTGCATAATCCTTGCTTTACAGGTCTCAAACTTGTTTCTCACTCCATAATTTAATGCTTACACAGTTGATAAAGCCTTAATCCAAGCATAAGAGCCTTTGTCCAAGCTTTAATTCCATAAATGGCACAAAGTTGCCACTTCCATTTTAGAAAAGCACAACTTTTGCATTTGTCAACTTCTTGAGCTTTGCACCTGTTCCTTCTAGACACACATGTCCTATAAACCAAAATCAAATTTCCTAAGACTTGTACCAACTCAAATCAGGCATGTACAAGCATGTATAGAGTTGTCTCCTCACTTTTCTTAAAAGGCAAGCAATAGAGCAAAAAGCCTAGAACTGAGAAACTTGGTGTGGAATTGTTTTGAAACCTTTTCTATACTTATACACAAACACATTACAACCTAACACACGATTGCAAAAGGCCAGAAACTCTCCCAAACTCTCTATCACCAAAAACCTACCATAACTTGCAGTTTTGCACCAAGCATAGCAATCCAAAAATCTACTCGTGTGTTTCAAGTTCTAATCATCTAAACACTTAACCTACATCATATCTAAGTGTTCCAGACCATCATCCCTTCACTGTAACTCCTCCTTCTCCATCTTCCATTTTTGCATTTCAAGCTTGCAAGTTGACTTGGATAGGGAGATTCAGGCACTTTCAAGACAAGGTAAGGATTGGAACATACTCAGGGAGATCCAGGCAAGCTAAAGGGATCCTCAGGCCTTCTCAAAACTCACTCAAACTCCATTCATGATCTCAGCTGAAAGAGGTAAGAACTCTAACTTCTATCTCTTCATACAGGTATCCTTTGGTCTCGATTTGTGAAGATAAAATATAGATATCTTTGTGCTAAAACCAACCATGTCCATAGATTTCATTTATATCCATTGTGTATAGAGAATTTTAGATTTCAATTTTCTGTAAAAATTAGGTTTGAAATTAGGGCCATTGAAATTAGCTTTGATCTTTGACTGATAGTTTACATGAGTTACATGGTTTAAATCGTGGGAAAGAGTACTACCATTTTCATGTTTGAAGTTTCCATTTTTATGAAGAAATGAGAGAGATATAGGGGGTCCGGCTGGCTAGAGGAAGAAGATGAAGTACAGAGCAAGGAAGCATTATGTGTTATCTATTTTTAGTTTCATTTGAACTAACGGATGTATAGCCACTCCAATGGCAAGGCAGCGTGCAGAAATTGCATAGGTCCTGGGTTCGAACCTTGGCGCTGCCTTTTGCATTTTCCATATTTTTTCAGCTTTGTTTTTGGTCACATGGCAACGTGGGCTCAGCAACTCGGCCTCATTTTTTTTCTAACATACTACCTCCTGATTACTCAAGACACCCCTGGCCCAATTTATTTTCATTTATTTATTTTATTTTTGTTTACTTCATTAAATATTCTTATTAAATATTATAAAATCATAAAGAATATCAAAATGTTAAATATTTAATTTTTTTTGTTTATTTTATCTTATTTCCTCATAAAAAAATATTTTCATTTAGTTATATATTAATTATTTTCCTTAATAAACTTATAAAATAAAACAGATTTAGGTCAATATTTATTTCTTTTCTCACACTTGTAAATATTTATTCTAATGTATAAAAAGACTAGATATTTCATAAAATATTATTTATTATTTTCAAGACAAAAATACACAAAAATAATACTTAGAGAACTTTATTTTCTTTTACAAACTAGAATTAGGGTTAACCAATTTATAAAAATAATTTCCTTTTTCTTAAATTATTAGGTTTAGTTCAAAAACTCTTTTTCATATAAAAAACAAAACATAAAATCTTTTTCTTGCATACACATTTCATTGCATATTTATTTTATATTGTATATTACTTATTCAAATATTCATACAAATTTGATTTGGTTGTAATATATTAAATTAGGTTTACATTATTGAAAATACCCATTCATAATTTGTATACCCCCCTCCCATAAAATGTTGTAATAAAGTAGTAATCTTTAAATTACGCAATTTATCGCTTTTACATAACATGCTAGTAATTAGGGTTTGTATGGCAAGATAAAAACAATCAAATAGAAAACCCTAATCCAAGACAAAATCAAGCATGAAAATAACACACTTTCACACAAGCACCCTTAGGGTTACTCCACTTGGTTTCCTTACACAAAAATGGTCATATTACGCATGCGAAGTATCTTGGTAAAACACACAAATATAAGATCATAGTCCCTCGATGACGTTATTCAAAGTTGCCTTACAAAATGATCTTAGTCCCTCAAAAATGCTAAGATACTTTGCAACATTGCTAATCATGGTTATACGATGACCCACGTCCGTCCCGTTTACATCCAAAGATAGGGTTGCTTACCAAATCAATGGTAAGACAACAATATCAAAAGAAAAGAAAATGAACAAGAAAGACATTTGAGTAGGTAGATTACTTCTAGTTACTTTCTCCATTTCAAACAACTATCGTTTCTATTTTCAAAACAAACGCACACATTCCCAAACATCTTACAAACATTGGAAACATTTTCAAAAAGACAAACATCTTTGTATACATTCTTACGGACGAGAATCATTACAAAGATTGCCTAAATAATGGCCTCTTTTACAAAATACTTTCAAAAACCATACAAAGCACAATTTCAAAACAAAAGCAAGTGATCTAGCAAGTAACTAAGAG
The DNA here is from genome assembly GCA_948472305.1 of Vicia faba. Lineage (NCBI taxonomy): Eukaryota > Viridiplantae > Streptophyta > Magnoliopsida > Fabales > Fabaceae > Vicia > Vicia faba. Next base: position 1,015,989,962 of record OX451735.1, read on the forward strand.
CCCATGGAAAACCATGGATGAAAAGGGTGCTAATACCTTCCCTATTCATAATCTACCCCCCAAACTCAAGAAACAATCTCAAAGGTCTTTCCTGTGCTTTTTCACCTTTCCTTTTGGATAAAAGAAAAGTCGGTGGTGACTTTGCTAACCGCAACATTTGCGATAAAACGTAAAACCCTCAAGTCAGTTCTCCCACCGTATCACACCTACGTTCGAGTGACATGACCATTTCTGAGGCAACCGAGTGAGGAATACCCTAAAGATGCAATTGTGAGAAGTGTATCTTTTTCAGTTATATCAGCTTTGAGATTAGTGATCTACAGATTGATTTGATTAATCTTGTCATACACACCTACTTACTAGCAATCATATACAAGCATATACGAATATAAAGTGTGAGAAATAAAAGTTCCTACACTATTACAGGGCTTTGGCGTAGATACATAAATGATGCCTGAAAAAGTAAAAATGCGGAAATTGAAATCCTAATTAAACTATTACAAACTGGGCGTAGTTACATAATAAAATAACCGTATGAAAAATAATGGCACGCAAAAATAGAGATGAGAATAAGTTCTAAACCCTGAAAGTCTAATTGCCTATTAAAAATGTTTTTTGGTATTTTATGGAGAAAAAAAGTTTGAATTTAACCCAATTCTCTAACTAATTTTAAATTAAAGAAATGAAGTTAAAGTTAATTAAATCAATTAATTTGCAAAAAAATCAATTTATTAAGAAGAAAAAAAACTAAATCCTAATCTTTTGTGATGATTTTGATTTTTTATGATTTTATTGAAAAAATGATTTTTTTAAAAAGACTAAACAAAAATAACTAAACCAAATAAAACATAAAGAAATGAAAAAATGGGCCTGAGGGGGTGTGAAATCCAATTGAGGGGTGTGCTGGGATTTGTGTTATGGTCCCAGAACTTTTGGCCCATAACCTGCGTTGGATATAGTGTTGCTAGATCCTAAGGGTTCACCTTGGAGAAGCGTGTCTGGGCGCTGGATCTGGAGGATGAGTGACCTAATGGTGATGATGGTAATGCCCATGATGCACACCTGGGGATGCAACGTACTGGAATCTGCAGAAAACATCAACAAAATAGAAAAGCACTGGACTTCGGATCGAACTCAGGTCCCTTCCTTCATGTACTCAATCCCTTGCCAACTGCGTTTCTTATTCATTGATACATATAACAACATAATAATATTATATGTAAATTCTAGAAATTTAAGCTTCGAATTGAAAGCCCATCCCACATGAAAAGTGTTACTGAATTCAACTCCAGTCTTAGTTTTTGTTGGGCATGCCTGTATCATATGGTTCGAAGCATGACACAGATTTTGCCCTAAACAATGGCAAAATATTTGTTTCACCTCCAACCACTCATGTTTCACATTGGTCCTGCCTTAAACAATCTCCTGGGTACGAATCAGACTAAGGAAAGGATTAATACATCATAGAAAGGTCAAAATAAATTCAAGAGGTTACCCATGATGAACTATTTCATTTTGCTGGTTCTGGGAGGATTTGCCCTTCGAAGATGGATGAACTGGCTTGCTGAGAGTCCCAGGAATACAATTAGATTGTTGGAACTAGTTGAGATTGGATGGAGCGTGAGATTTGGAATGGCACCATGCTTGAATGATTTTGTAATTTTGTTCTTGGTTTGGAGGCAGCTTTCATTTTCTTGAAATGTTGCACTTTTTGTCTGGCCCTTTTTGTGGTTGTTGCGCGTGTATCCTCCCCTTTTAGGTCTGGGCTTCTTGTCTACATATAGTGAATCAAATTAGGGTTGCAATTATGGAAGAATATCCATGGCATTGAGTGCAGTAATAATATGAAATCTTTCCAAATTTGGCCAAATCTTGCACAAATGACTCCCACGCGTTTTCCCTTTGATTTGCCAGCATATTTCATAACTTATTTGATTGAGAGAAGATTCTTTCGATTGTGAGATTTCTGGCTTGTTTTTGAACAAATCCCCTTCCTTCCTTCGAATCTGCCTTCCTTGCCATTCGTAAACTCCAATTCGAGCCAATCAAGACTTTCCTTATTAGAACCTTGTTCTCCTTAATGGTTCTGATTCGAATTGTGTCAGCTTCAATACTAGGTCTCCTTCGATTGAACCACCCTTTGCTTTGATTTCTTGTCCTTTTGAAGAAAATTCCATGGTCGAATCAGTTCTTGTGGGGTTGGGAGAAAACAAGGCAAGAATCTGGCCTTTAACTCAGGAATTGAGTCCACAATCAGCATTGAATTCTTGCCATATTTGCAAGGAAAACATGCCATTTTGAACTTTGGGTGAACCTGGACAGGTTAGGATATATGTTTTTTCTTAGTCATTCCAGACTATTTCATTCCTTTGAATCTTCCTTCTTTTCCAGCTTCAAAGTCCAATTCGAATCTATTCAAAAATTTCTTTATTAGAATCCCTTCGACCAGCTCTTGGCCTTGATGGTTCTCTTGATATTTTGTACTAAAATGCCATTCGAAAGACCCTTTGCCATGCCAATCGAAGGACCTTTTTCTAGATACCAATCGAAGGGTACTTGTTAAAATGCCAATCGAAGGACACTATTACAATGCCAATCGAAAGGTACTTGTTAAAATGCCAATCGAAAGGCCTTGTTAACAGGCCAATCGAAGGACCCTTGTCCATGCCAATCGAAGGGCTCTATCTAGATGCCAATCGAAAGTAATTTTGGAGATGCCAATTGAAAGGCATTTTGTAGATGCCAATTGAAAGGCGTTTTGGAGATGCCAATCGCAAGGCATTTTGGAGATGCCAATCGAAGGAAACTTAAAAACATCACTCACAAATTTTCCTTTTCTTTAGGCAAAGGTTTATGACCAACCATGTAGGGGAAGACCTTGGAAAACATGAGAGGGAAAATTTTGGGGTACAACAGTTGCCCCTATTCAATCTTCTTAAACCTGAGAATATAGATTGGTTGGTCAGCCTTTCGTGATCTGAAGGTGGAAGATGATTGAACACTAGAGTGCCCAGAAATTTGCACTCGTCTGAGATGATACTTAACTGTGTAGATAGTATTGGGAATGAGCTTATAGATTCATTTAGAGAGGATGACGGAAGATCGTTGGAGATGGGATTAAAGATTCCATCCAAAACAATGTTGACTTCATGAGCTATCCCTTTGTGGGAATTCCTGTTCTTGCTGTTAGAGAGGACTCCGCTGAGGAATGTTGGTCTTTGTCTTGGAACATAGAGTTTTAGGAGCGCTAGTTTTCCATTACTCTACTAGAGATTGATATTAAACTGTTATCTGGTCAGGATCCAGGCTTTACAGTGGCTTACTGAGGATAATAATGCTAACTGTTATTTGGTCGTGCTCCAGGCTTCACAGCGACTTACTAGGGAGATGAGATTAAACTGTTATCTGGTCAGGAACCAAGCTTCACAGCTTCTTTAACTGGAATAGAAATATTAGTATCAATTTGACTGGACCAAAGAAAGGTCTCGAGTTGTCTTCAACTGGGATAGAAATCTTAGTATCGATTTGGCTGAACCAGAGAAAGGTCCCGCTTGTCTTCAACTGGGATAGAAATCTTAGTATCAATTTGACTGAACCAGGGGAAGGCCTTGAATTAACTTTGACTGGCATAGTAATCAGGAGAATCTTAGTATCGATTCAACTGACCCAGACGAAAGTCTTGGAATATCTTCAACTGGAATGATAATCAGAGAGATCTTAGTGTCGACCTGTCTGACCCAGGGAAAATCTTGGGTTAACTTTAACTGTCATAGTAATCAGGAGAATCTTAGTATCGATTCAACTGACCCAGACGAAAGTCTTGGAATATCTTCAACTAGAATGGTAATCAGAGAGATCTTAGTGTCGATCTGGCTGATCCAGAGAAGATCTTGTGAGGATATCTTTCTGAGAAAAATCCTGGAATAGCCCTTTATTAGACGTAGCTTGTTGATTTGATCTTTTCCCTGAAAGGTAAAGATTTAATCGTAACCAATGTCATGATGTATGAAATGCATTGTGATGATGTTCTCAAAATAAATGAGATTGTACTATATGTAATATGTATGCGCATGCCATGATGTATGAATATGGGATGCTATTGCGGTATTTCTTAGTCGGGGAAAATAAATCCTGGATTGTTGTTGAAGAGTATTGGGAAGCTGAATTCTTCATTTCCGCTGGGGATGGTGAATGGAGATGACTATGTTGGGGATTTACTCCTTTCTGTTTGCGAATATTCTGTCGGGGAGAGACTCTGCCTGAGAGTAACTCTGCAAGGTAATAACTCTGTTTGAGAGAGGAGATGCCTTGCTGGAAGATTATGCCGATTCGGAGAAATAAAATCCACTAGGGAATGAACTCCTGTAGTCAGAGGAATAAACTCTGTTGGGGATTGATCTTCCGCATTCAGAGAAATAAACTCTTCTCGGGAGGAGGTTTTATAAACTGCTTTCACTTATAAAACTCAGCTGGGGAATATAGATATCGGCTCTCTGAAGGAACTTTGCTGGGGAAAGTAACTCCTTTTGGGGGAAGTAGAGATCAAAACTTTTGGTTGCCTCTACTCTATGGGGGACATAGACATCACTAGAACGTATGCTGAGGACGTAGTGGTGACTTCGCATCAATACGTTTCTGCCCCTGTACCTGTTGGAGAAAGTACCTGCGGAGGCTTTATGGATGGATCTATGTGTTGAAATAAGTGTCAAAATGACATCCGTCTCTGAATCGTATCTGAACTGTATTTGGAATTTGTATTGAATGAGTGTCAGAATGACATCCGTCTCTGGATCGTATCTGAACTGTATTTGGAACATGTATTAAATGAGTGTCAGAATGACATCCGTCTCTGGATCGTATCTGAATTATACTTGAAACATGTGTTGAATGAGTGTCAGAATGACATCTGTATTTGGATCATATTTGAATTGTACTTAAACAGAATTTGAATAAGTATCAGGATGACATTCGTCTCTGGATCGTACCTGAACTGTTTCTAGATGATGTGTTGAAATAAGTGTCAGAATGACATCCGTCTCTAGATCGTATATGCATTGTTTCTAGAGGAGACTCTAGAATAAGTGTCAGGATGACATCTGTCTTTGGATCGTACCTGAATCGTTTCTAGATGAGAATCTAGAGTAAGTGTCAGGATGACATCTGTCTTTGGATTGTACCTAAACCATTTCTAGATGAGAATCTGGAGTAAGTGTCAGGATGACATCCATATTTGGATCGTACCTGAACTGTTTCTATATGAGAATCTGGAGTAAGTGTCAGGATTACATCTGTATTTGGATCATACCTGAACCATTTCTAGAAGAGAATCTGGAGTAAGTGTCATAATGACATCCGTCTCTGGATCATATCTGCACCATTTCTAGATGAGAATCTGAAATAAGTGTCAGGATGACATCCGACTCTAGATCATATCTGAACTGTATTTGAAGAGAATCTAAATAAGTATCAGGATGATATCCGTCTCTGGATCGTACCTGAATCGTTTCTAGATGAGAATCTGGAGTAAGTGTCAGAATGACATCCGTCTCTGGATCGTATCTGCACCGTTTCTAGATGTGAATCTGGAGTAAGTGCCAGGATGACATCCGTATTTGGATCGTACCTGAACCATTTCTAGATGAGAATCTGGAGTAAGTGTCAGGATGACATTCGTCTTTGGATCGTACCTGAACCATTTTTAGATGAGAATCTGGAGTAAGTGTCAGGATGACATCCGTATTTGGATCGTAGCTAAACCGTTTCTAGATGAGAATCTGAAGTGTCAGGATGACATCCGTATTTGGATCGTACCTGAACCGTTTCTAGATGAGAATCTGGAGTGAGTGTCAGAATGACATCCGTCTCTTGATCGTATATGCACCGTTTCTAGAGGATAATCTTCTTTATTTAGAATGTTTCCGTTGGGGAAGGGAAACTCTATAATCCGCTTGGGGAATCCCGAGAAGCTTGGCGACTTCATTGGGGAATTTTTGTTAGAGCATTAATTTGGAGATTTTACTCTGCCGAGGGTATGAGAACACCTGACATCAATAGGTTTTAAGGTGAGAATATGGTGGTGACCTTGTAGTAGAATGCCCATGTCTCGATACCTGTTGTAGAAAATATCAACCGAGGATTTTGTGAATGGTTTGACTATTATCCTAACTTTTGGAGTCCTGGGTGAATGCAGATCAGGGTAATAAATCTTTTATTGATTAGACAAGTGACGAGATGACGGGACGTAGTGGTACGCTTTAATCTCTAACTTTTTCCTGGACTGTCTTTTCAGATTTTCAGTCCACTGGGATACCCTTTTTTCCCAAGCCACCTTTTCAGGTTTTCGACTTGCCGGGTGTACAATTTTTTCCATATGTATATCCCTAATTTTTTCCCGAACCCTTTTGGTTCGCCGGGATGCCCTTATTTTTTCCTAGGCCAGTCAACCTAGCGGGTCTTTGTTCATGTGTAGTGTTTTCCGACTATGTCCATGTTCACCAGGTACGGAGAATTGTCATTGTCCATAGTAGTAAGTGTTGCCAGAAGATGTTTGTTTGATCGTACAGGATTCGTTGTTGGAATTCAATTCCAATGCCCCAAGTGATTCAGATGGAGTTCTGCCTCTGGCTATTTGGCTTTTTTGAGAGATTCCTTAAATCTTGACTTGACTGCCCCAGATGATGGACAATGATCATGTCGTGCCCCTTGGTCGGAAGTGTCTTTCCACTTGAGGTGAACCTTTTCATTGAGAAAGTTTTTATTCACTAGATATTTGTCATGTGAATTTCTCTGTTGTCGAACAGATAACTATATGCAAACAACGATATTCAAATAATGTAAGTTTTATGCTTGTCTTGAAGTTTTTGAAAATTCATTTTTTCAGTAAAACAAATTTTGCAAGAGAGTGATATCAACTCAGGATTTATAGCAAGTCCTACAGGAGTCAGGATACCTTTTGTAACAGTATGCTTCCGAACTAACCTGTGCTTCAGTTAGGAATTTTAAGGGTTGTAGCGTGGCCTGGTTCACGGTTTAAGAAACAAATGATAAAGGCTCAAATTTTATTTGTACCCACCCATTCTTTGTGATGTTCTTCGATCCTATGCTCAGCTAATTATGCGTTCAGATCCCAATTGAGTCTGGCATCTTGTCCTTTATGTTCTGATGATGGTTCAGATACTGAAAGTTTATTTGGAAGAGGCAGTCACTTTGTAATCTTTTTTTTGTCGAGGATTTGTAGTAACCTTTTTTTTCGTTATCCCTTCTTTTGCTTGAACTGTTTCTTTTGTGATTACAGTCAGTGGGATGCCCCAGTTTTTCTCTTAAGTCTCCTTCATACATTTTGACTTAGCGAGCTTTTATTTTGAGAGATAACGGCTTCCAGTTTTAATGATTATGTGGAACCATCACTATCTTCTGATTTGGAAGGACGTCTTTGATGTCATTCATTATGTATGAAGTAGAATATTGTGACTGAATGTGCATCTAAATTAACTGAGAAAACTACCCTGCCCCAGGATATGATTAAGGGTTTTAATTTGTGTAAAAAGAAAAAATCATACTTCTTTGTCTCAAAGGGGTTGACTAAGGACTATCTTCCTTATAACTCCACGGTTTGGGATTTAAAACAACGCATGTACATCGTCAGCAAGGTCTATTCAAAAGCACACTGTGTGAGATTGTGGTATCGTTTTCGTCATCCTCCCTCTAAAGGCTTATAGCTTTTTAATCGAGAGTCGAATATCACGTAAAGGAAGCAATAAAATGGTTTAAATAAAAATGACAATGAAATCATTCAAGACAAACATATGCGATGCATTAATGGGCAAACCAAAGTTCGGCATAACAGTAATTGTTTGAACAACAAATGAAATTACAAATGAAAAATAAAAAATAAACTGGATGTTCTCAATAATTTGGCCTAGGAGCAGTGATCACTTTGTGAGTCTCTAGAGGGTCGAATTCAATCTCTTTGGCGTCAATCATATCCTGAATTTTGTTCTTCAAAGCCCAACATCCATTTGTATCATGCCCAGGACTATCAGAATGGTATGCACACCTTTCGTCAGGGTGGTAACTAGGAGCAGAAGTATTGGGATTTCGCAGAGGAGCCTTTAACGTAATCAATCCTGCTTTCAAAATATGTTGTAACGCTTGAGCTAGTGACATGTTGATTCTGGTGAATTGTCTCTTAGGTATGACCTCTTTATGCTGGTTCTCATGTTGGTGTCGTTGCATAGGCAAGGATTAGAGACCAGTATTTCCCCCACAGATTGATTGTGTTCGTCTTCTTATTATGGCCCTTCTGGCCATACACAGCATTGACTTCCCTCTTACCAGTAAATGGTTTCTTCTCAGCATTAGAAGATGCAGCCATCGGGATCTTCTAACTCTTGATACCATTTTCAATTTGTTCTCAAGTCAGAACCATCTTTGTGAATCAATATGAGGAACTCCCAATCAGCGGATTAAAGAACGGTCTTGTCAGAGTGCCCATGAACATATCTACCATTTCCCGATCATTCAGAGGAGGTTGTACCCTGCCAGTTAGATCCCTCCATTTCTGGGCATATTCTTTAAAGCCTTCGCTAGAACCCATAGATATGCTTTAAAGTTGTGTACAAGTTGGAGCAAGGTCAGCATTATATTGGTACTTCTTGTAGAAAGCAGAAGCCAATTCTTCCCAGGTATGAATGTCTATTCTTTCTAGTTGGTAGAACTACTCCAGTTGTGTGCCAGCTAAACTTTCTTGGAAGAAATGGACCCATAACTTCCGGTCAGCAGTGTGAGGCTGGATCTTCCTAACATAAGACCTTAAGTGCAACTTAGGGCAGGAGACACCGTCATACTTAGCGAACGTGGGGACCTTAAATTTTGGTGGCATGATCACGCCAGAAACCAGGCCTAATTCTTCAAAGTCCAAGCCAGGTATCTGCTGGATCTCTATAGCATTGAGACGATCCTCCTGTTGTTTATATTTATCATCAGCAGGAGGATACTGCTTCTCCTCATAGTCAGTTGCACCATCATATTCTATCATATTCTTCCTTTGATGAAGTTACCAGTTCAGAGTGTGATACGGTGGCGGAACTGACTGTTTTTACTGGTTTGCGCTTTGCGTTTTTTTGTTCGTGAAATGTCGCGGTAAGCAAGAGTCGCCACCGAATCTTATTTCATCCAATCCTGGAAAAGGAAAAAGAACAGAAAAAACCTTTTTTCGAGATATTCTGAGTACGGGGGGTAGATTATAGAAAGGGAAGGTGTTAGCACCCTTTTTATCCATAGTTATCTACGGGCTCTTAGGTACTTGCTCATTTTTCAAATTGCTTGTGTGTGTTTGTCTTGAAAATGTTTTACTCCGTGATAACCCTTGTATCAGATCTCAAGTATGTGACGAAGTTGTTTTGAAAATTTGTTTTGAAAGGTGTTTGTGTGAAAAGTTTTTATTGAGCAAGTACTTAAGATTCTACCTACTCAAAAAAAGCTTGTTCATTTTATTTCCTTTAGACAGCGCTATCCTACTATTAAGGAGTAGATAGCACCGTCGTTGGAGTTGTAAGGGACATTTGAAAGGGACAAGTACAATCACTAAAGCAATAGTTAGAAAATTTTGTAATAACCCTAGAGTCTTAAGATCCTTCCGAGGCAACATTTTCGAGGAAAATTTTCTGAGGCAACATTTTGATCTTTTAGACTGGAGGGCAACCACTAAAATCTCCTATGCTTAATGATTGTTTACCGAAGGAAACCGTAGTGAGGTAAACCCTAAGAGTGAATATGTGCATATGATTTGTTTCAGTTGTTTAATCTTTGCACATTAGGTGATCTACCGTTTTAATTTTTCAGATATTCTTGCCATACAATCCTATTAGCCATACATCTAGACAGTTAAAGATTGCGGAAATTAAAAGTGCGAGGAAATAAAACCTAGCTATTACAAGGCTACGGGGAGGGGGATTAATTACATAACCAAAAATCGGGGATTTAAACAGTAAATAAAAACCCTAAGTTAACTATTACAAACCCTGACCAGTTACAAAATAATGGACAAATAATTAGCAAGCACGCGGCGAATTAAATATGAGGACGGTTGAAAAGATAACCTAAAACTCTAATTGAGAGAAAAAGATTTTTGTTCTTGTGGATTTTTATTTGAGAAAACATTTAATTGCAAATTAATTAAACCTAATTTCTGATTGTTTTTAAATTATGAAAGAAATTAAATTAACCTAATTTTTCTAATTAAATTAATTAATTAAAGAAATAGAAAATATTTTGTACAAAAAGATTTTGTATGTTTTTGGTTTTTTATTTGAGAAAAGAAATATAAATTGTAAAATTAAAAGCTAGATTCTATTTGGTTTTAAATGAAACAAGAAATTAAATTTACCTAACTTACTAATTAAATTAAATAATTTATTATTAAAAAATGCTTTTTGTGTTTTTGTGATTTATTGATTTTATGATTAAAAAAACAATTAATTTTTTAGTGAAAAATAATTAAAACAAAATAAATAAAGAAAGAAAAGAAAAAGAATGGGCATGTATGCTAGCAAAAAGGGGGTGTGAAGCTGAAATTCCAAGCCCAATAAGCTCCAAGCCCAGTCAACCACGCTGGATCCTGTGTAAGCATTGACCTAAGGAGTATCATGGACCTTAATGGCTGGAAGCGTTGGATCTGGATAGAAGTGCATCCAGTGGTCAGGAAATGCTAGCACATGGTGGATGGTTAAGAGCGTGGTACACCTGATTACATGAGAAAAAAATAACACAAAGCAATTGTTGGGACCTGGGATCGAACCCAAATCCTTGTACTCCCTACCAACGATGCGTTGCCAGCTGAGCTGCTTTATTAACTTGTTTGTATAATGAGAATAAAACATAATAAGCAAAACAAAATAATGGATTCAGAAAATGCATGCAAATTTCAAATCAGCCATTCGTGGGCTACCATGCATCATCTCCTTCGCTGCAACCGTCGTATTAGATAAGAGACTTATACCTACGGACGTTTTGCTGTAAATACAACCCTGCAATATTCAAAAATTTCATACGAGCATGATAAATTAATTATGATGGTACCAATCAACTCGTCTTGGTCTCACGAGTATCATGGAACTTGATTCATGGCCCAATTTTTCCTATACACAAAGACCCTAAAAATTCATGTAGAAACCCTAACCATGGCAGGTGTGTTTATAAGCTTCAAAAATGCAATTAAACCATCCAGTTAGCTTGAAAACATGATAATAATCATAAATATGACAATTAAAGGTTCTAATGATGCGTAAATTATAATAACCAAATTTGAAAAAGCTTGCAAACCGTGTGAGGTGTAGAGATGAATTATGAGCGTTTCAGACCTTACAAATGGTTGAGATGGCTTCAGTGCATGCCCAGGATGTGATGGTTGGCCTTGAATTGCTCTGAAAGATCCTCTAGACTGAAAACTGAATCTCACTTTTTGTCAAGATTTTTGAATTTGCCTTTGCCTTTTCACGACTGCTCAACCCCCTCTTTTGATCTGCATTTGTTGTATACATATAGTAGACTGAATTAGGGTTGTAAAATTGCATCATATCTTTGAGAATTATGAAAATGTGATTTGATTTTATTCATGTATGATATCTTTCTAAAACAAGCTTCAATCTAATCTTTTCCAACCCTAATGAGTCTTGCACGAATTGATCATCATGCTAGCTATACATGGACTCCAAATGTGCACAAAAATCCCAAGATTTGATTTGTTTTCATTATTTAACCATTTAATTTGATTTATTTTGATTTAAATGAATAAAAAATCAAAATAAATGATAAAAGTAATAAAATAATAGGTGGAAAATCTCAGGGGTCATGGGTCCTATTAGAAACATGTTTCAAACAAGAAAACATGGGCCCCTTTGGAAAAAATGCAAATTTGATCAATGTTGACTTTTGACCATTTTCCAAAAATTTCCAAATTTGACAATGCACAACTCTCTCAATTTTGACCCTAGGAGGGTGTTCTTGGACTTTTTAGAAATCTTAGGATGTCCCCTAAACAAAACTTTTGGTTTCATCTCAATTGGATCTTCCATGTTCATGTATGAAGCTTTGACCCAAAAGGTGTTTTTGCTGACTTTTCAAAAGGACCTATAATGTAGAAATCCATATCTTTTTATGAGTGCATATTTTGAACTTGTAGGATGAATATGCATTGTAGGGAATTTCATCCTCTTCAAAATGAGCTTTGTATGGAAAATATATGATAAAGCATGTGGAAGTTATGCTTGGTCAAAGTTGGGTTAACTTTTACTAAGAAACCCTAATTTAGCAACTTTTGGATTTTGATGAATTTAGAGCATTCCTTAAGAAATCATGATTAACTCTTGATAAAATGATGAAATTAACTTCAAAATGTTAATGTTGACCAAAAATATTGAAGTTTGATTGTATGTGGGCCACAGTTGACTTTTGACCTAATATAGTCGATTCTCAAGCATCTGAGCAGTTGACTGAGCAAACTTCTTGTGCAAGGCATGAAAATTGACATGTAGGGTCTTGAGAACATGTTAAGACCGTGTAGAGTATATGAGGCCTTGTTGGTTCACCCATCTTGATGAAAATAGAAACCCTAATTTGAGGTACACTGCCTTAGGAGAGAGTTTGTCTGATCAACTCTTGGGCAACCTTGGGCAAATTGAGGATCTTAATGGACACGTGTTGAGTAAAATGAGAGGGAAAGTTTTGGGGTACAACAGTTGCCCCTGTTCAATCTTCTTAAACCTGAGGATGTAGATTGGATGTCTGCCTTTCGAGATCTGAAGGTGGAAGATGATTGAACACTAAAGTGCCCAAAAATTTGCACTCGCATGAAGTGGCACTCGACTTGTGACATCGGGAATGGACTTACAGATGCCATTTGGAGGTTGATGATAGAATATTTCTGGAGATGGGCTTAAAGATTCCATCTAGATAGTGTTGATTTCCTGAGACATTCCTTCGACGAGAGTCCCTATTGCTGTTGTTGATGAGGAATCTGCTGAGGAGCATTGGTATTTGTCTCGAGTAATAGTGTTTTAGAAGCTTCAGTTGTCCGTTACTCTACTGGGGAAATTCGAAACCAATCGTTTTTTATTAGGTCCCGGTCTTACAGTGTTGTGGACTGCTGTTTAGAGATAGGAGAGGAGGAACCTGGATAGTAGGGTAACTTCGATATGAAATCCTGGATAGTAGGGTTGCTTCGATATGAAATCCTGGATAGTAGGGTTGTGAGAAGGAACCTGGACAGTAGGTTACTTCGATATGAAAAATCATGGATAGTAGGGCTGTGAGAAGGAACCTGAATAGTAGGGTTACTTCGATATGAAAATCCTGGATAGTAGGATTGTGAGAAAGAACCTAGGTGGTAGGGTTACTTCGATATGAAAAGCCTGGATAGTAGGGTTGTGAGAAGGAACCTGGATAGTAGGGTTACTTCGATATGAAAAATCCTGGATAGTAAGGTTGTGAGAAGGAACCTGGATAGTAGGGTTACTTCGATATGAAAAGCCTAAATAGTAGGGGCTATGAGAAGGAACCTGGGTGGTAGGGTTACTTCGATATGAAAAGCCTGGATAGTAGGGTTGTGAGAAGGAACCTGGGTGGTAGGGTTACTTTGATATGAAAAGCCTGGATAGTAGGGCTGTGAGAAGGAACCTGGATAGTAGGGTTACTTCGATGTGAAAGCCCGGATAGTAGGGTTGTGAGAAGGAACCTGGGTAAGGTTGATTCGTGAGGAGTTTGGGTAAAACTGCAAGAGGAACCTGGGTAAGGTTATAAGTTTGTGTAAAACTTCAGGATGAACCGGGGTAAGGTTACTTTGTGATAAGTTCGTGTAAAACTTCATAAGGAACTTGGGTAAGGTTACTTTGATATGATAATGTAGATTAGTTGACCCGTTTGATTTCGGGAACTGAGTTTCCATTAGTTGTCTGTAGATGTGATATGTATAACTGCTGGATTCATTGAAGCTAATCGTCTTTTCCTGCAAAGATATCAGGGTTAGTTATATGTGATGCATGAAATGCAGGGTGAGATGATATTCTCAAAATAAATGAGATTATGTTGTATATGATATGTATGCGTGTGTCATGATGTATGTTCATGAAATGCTATCGGGGCATGCTCGTGTTTGGGAAAATAAATCCCTGACGTTCGCTGGAAATTGGTGAATATTATGTCGGGAAGAGATGTTGGGGAATAACTCTGCGGGGACCAAATTTTGGGGGAAGAGATACTCTGTTTGATAGACCTGCTGATCTGAAGGAAAAAATTTACATGGGGATGAAATTCCGTTGCTGGAAGTGATGAGCTCTGTTGGAGATTGAGCTTCTGTATCTGTAGAAGTAAACTCCGCTTGGGGGATGAAATTTATTGACTCGCCTGCAATTACGAACCTCGGTTGGGGATAGTTACATTCTGTTTTAGGAAAGCTGGTATCAACGCCTTTGGATACGTTTACTCTGTGGGGAGTGCGTATACCAATAATTGCGTTTCCAAGCATGACTCTATCCTGATACCTGCTGGGCAGAGGAACCGTCGGGTTTGGTACTTCTTGTTTTTTCCCTGTTTCTGTAATTACGAGTAATTGTCTTTTGTTTCTTATGTAAATCTTTATGAGCAACAATTATTTTCAAATGCATATATCAAAAATAAATCATTGGACGTTCTTGCAAAACAAAGCAGAAAAAGAAAAAGAAACAAATTGAAATTTTGTAGAAATGACTTGTATTAATTTTGAAATTGGCCTGTAATAGGCGTTTTGTACAAGGAGGATGACGTCCTAGTAAGAGAACGCCGCTGAAAGACAGAAATTATACAATTTGTGTAAAGGAAAGAAAAACAGCTATGTGAAACGACCCCATTGGGTTTTGTGATACGGTGGGAGAACTGACTTGAGATTTTGCGTTTGTTTTTCGCACTTGTTCGATTTAGCAAGAGTCACCACCGACTTTTTATTTTATCCAAAGGAAAGGTCAAAAAGCACAGGAAAGACCTTTGAGATGTTTTCTTGGGTTCGGGGGGTAGATTATGAAAAGGGAAGGTGCTAGCACCCTTTTCATCCATGGTTTTCCATGGGCTCTTAGTTACTTGTTTTAGATCACTTGCCTTTGCTTTTCGATTGTTTGAAATGGTGCTTTGTGTGTGTGGTTTTGAAAAATGTTTTGAAAAAGATGCCTTGTCTAGGCAACCTTTGTAATGATTCTTGTTTGAATATATACAAAGGTGTGTGTCTTTTTGAAAAGATATTCCAATGTTTTGAAAGTTGTTTTGAAATTGTTTTGAAGTTGTGTTGTGAGGTGTGTTTGAAAAATGGCAAGGATGTTTTGCAAGATTTTTTGATCAAGTAACTAAGAGTTGTCTACCCTATTTTACTCAAAGATCTTTCTTATGTTTTTAACCCTTTTAACAGTGTTGTTTCATCATTGTGTTTGGTGAACAACCTTGCGTTAGGATGTTAAACGGGACAGGCACGGGTCATTGTAGACAATCATTGAAGGCAACTTGTGAGATGCTCTAGCAATTTTGTAAGGGATGAGATCATTTTATCGAAGGCAACATCGAGGGTCATCGAGGGACTACGATCTTTGTTTATCGAAGGGACATTTGCTAGAGTGTCACATACTCGAGGGACATGATTGCATTTTCCGAATCAACAAGCGAGGTTACCCTAGAGGTGCAAGTGTGAATGGTGTATTGATTTTCATGCATTTATCTTTGTGTTAGGTTATCTAGCGGTTGATTTTGAATCTTCGCATACAAACCCTAATCTCTAATCATGGCATATTTAAAAAGCATAAAGTGCGAGAATTAAATTCTAAGCTATTACAAAAGAGTAACCGGGGATGGGGGTACAAATTATTTACAAATGGGGATGAGTCTTATCAAAATAATGTCCCAAATATTGTGGGTTACAACCAAATTGAATTGCCGCATTCTCAATGTAAAAATATAACAAGGTATAAGATAATGAAAATCAAAGAAATATGAGATGTGTATAGCTATTTACAAATGAATAAAAATTGTAACTTAAAAAAATATTATTATCATTTTTTTTGTATTTTCTGTTAATTATATAAACAAGAGTTTTAAAGAAAAGAAAAATTACTTTAAGTTAAAATTTATTGTATATGTACTTTTAAGTGTAATAATTGTTTTAAGAAACTATTAAGAACATTTTATACAAAACTTAATATCTTATCTTTATTTAACAAAAGAGAAGAAAAAGAGTTAGGTTATAGAAAAAATGAAAATAAGGTGATAATAAAAAAGTATTGGTTTTCAAAACATTAAAAAAAAAGTAAGTGGGCTTAAGGAATGCATTTGGCCCAAAATAAAAAAATAAAATAAGACTAAAAGGGGGGTGTGGCGCCAGTTCGCGTATGGGTTTTGGTTTGGTTCATGGGGCAAAGGCCCAAATGCCATGCACAAAGTTTTTAGGGTTAATGTTTGTTTTTCTCAGAATCTAGGGTTTACTTTGAACAGCGGCGTCGCTCCTTTCTCTCGTCTTCTTCGCCTCTCTTCATCGTTCTCAAACATGGATAATTGATTCCTCTCTCACGCCTAGCTGCCAGAGCGCTACCTCCAACCTCTCCTCTCCGTGACTACACAGGACGGCGATTTGAAAGGTACTAATTTCATTCTAAACGCGTTTTAGGGTTCAGGTTTTTACTCTTGCATGTTAACGTTTTACAAAGCTTTGATCTTTGATATTCATGATGTGGTGATGCAGAAAAAGAAGACAATACCTTTGGGGTTTTGTTTCTGGAGAGGCGATGGAGGGTTGGAACGGTGGCGCTCTCAGGTGGCTGGTGGAGGGAGCGTGATGATGATGCTAGCTCACTTTTGGTATTTCTGTATCTTTTGACTTCTCTTGAATTGTTTTGTGATGAGGTTACTCTGAAAACACTTGCTTCTGAGTTCTCTCTTCTTCTTTGAGTACCCTGATATTCTGATGATGAATTCGTTCTGAGGATGTTGTTATTGTTGTTGATTTGGCTTGTGATTTTTTGTGATGATGAACTTGAACTGAAAAGGGGCTATTTGTTGTTCTTGATTTGGATGTTTGATGATGAATGTTTTCTGAAAACTATGTCGTTTGGATTTTTGTTTTGCTTCTACACTCTTCCTCTTTCTCTTTGTCAATGATGATGGTATTCTGAGATTAACTATCGTCGTTGCTTGGTGATGATGAGCTTGTTCTGAACTTTTGCTTATTTGATGTGTTTTTTGTTGGCTTGAGTTGAAACTTGTTGGCTCCTCCTTGTTTTGGCTAACTTATCTTGAATCTATAGTTTGGACAGATCGCAGTTTTGAGAAGTTGCAGTTTTGAAGGTTTCTTGGTGTTTGCAGTTTATGCAGGTTGAACTAGCTTTAGGCAGGCTTGAAGGCTCAGGCAAGTTTGTTGTTTTACAGGTTGGGGAAGTTTGTCATGTGGAGAAGACAAGCTTTTTGTTTTGACAGGTTTGAATAGGCTTGTTTGGTAAGGCAGGCTTGCTTGAAGGTTTGTGTTTGAACAAGTTTGAAGGCTTGTTTGGTAAGGCAGGCTACTGAGTTTTGCTTGCACCTTTTTTATTTTTGTTATGCAGGTTTTGTACTCAGTGTTTGGGAAGGCAGGTTACTGAGTTTTGCTTGCACACTTTTGATTTTTGTTATGTAGGTTTTGTAACTTGTTGTGCTTTTACAACTTGAATTGAGTTTTTGTTTGTGGCCCTCTCTTCTCCTTTGAATTGTTAGCCTGTTATATTTATTTGCTTTCTCCCTGCTCTGTATAGCCTGCCAAACTGCAAAACCTACTTCACTCTCTCTTTCTCTCTCCATAAAAGAACTTTTGCTTAATGTATTTTTTTATTCTGAAAAGCTTGTTTTTGGCCAGAAAATGATGAGATGTTTTGACAAGCTTGCTTGCTTGTATCTTGGTTTATCTCTGCATTGTACTTTCCATATTTTCTGCATTGTGCTTTTTGGACAGCTTGTGTACTTGGCTTGACAGTTCAGTTTGACATTGTGAAACTCAGTTTGGCAGTTCAGTTTGACACTATGAAACTCAGTTTGGCAGTTCAGTTTGACATTGTGAAACTCAGTTTGGCATTTCAGTTTGACATTGTGAAACTCAGTTTGGCATTTCAGTTTGACATTGTGTGCAGCCTTGTGCCTTCTTTGTGTGCAGCCTTGTGCCTTGTACCTTTGCATTTAATTGATTATATGCTTGCAAATTATTTTACTTTCCTCTTTGTGAACCAAGAAGAGAAATCTTCTTGTGATTTGCAAAGAGGACGAGTAAAACATGATGAAACCAAAAACAATCTGATTCCGGCCAACAAGCTTTAATGATGACTTTATATTTATCTGCTTGAAAACGCTTTTTAATTTAACTGCACTGATTTCTTTTTCTGTCTTTGCAGGTAAATACCAGTTGGGTAATGGAAGAAGCAGTAGAAGATAGAAGACTTTCAAGAGACTTAGACTTTAGATTTATTTTCTTTTCATTTATTGTAATGAATATTATTGTAAACACTGTAAATAAATTTACAATATTCGAATAACATTTGTAACAATATTTGAAATAAATAAATAAAAATCTTTGTCAAATAAGAATTCTTTACTTTCAAATATTTCCTTCTTTCCTTTGCACTGTCTATTTAATTATTTAAATCTCTTAAATTAAAACAATTGGAAATGCATCCCAATAATTTTAACTCAGATAAAATAAATAATCAACAAACTTTGCAGTCTCGCAACCTCGCATTAAACACAACACGCCTGGCACCCTAATTAATCATATGCTTTGTACAGTTAAACAAACAAACATCCATACACCTTTCACTTCACTGATCAAACCAATGCTTCAAACTTTCAATCAAAAGCCTCAGCTCCTATCCCAGATGTTTAGGTTTTGAGAAACAAACAGCAATCTTGAACAAGCGTAAAAATAATGTAACAGTCAATTGAAATACTGTGGATTCAAATTCTTTTGAGAAATACGAGTGAAAAACCCTAATTCCAGATTTGCCGTCAAAGAAAAGTCTGCTTGATCAATTCCTGAGCCAAACTCAACAAAATCAATATAAACCCTAATTCTGGATAGACTGATAAGAAAAATTTGTTTGACCGATTCAAAATCAATGGAAACCCTAATTTTGGATTGACTGATAAAGAAAAGTCTGTTTAACCAATTCTTGAGCCAATCTCAAAAATCAGGGAAAACCCCGAAGTTGTGATTTCTTGTGAAAAAGGGAGGGAAAATTTTGGGGTACAACAGTTGCCCCTGTTCAATCTTCTTAAACCTGAAGAGTTAGATTGAAAATTTTGCCGTTCGCGACTCGAAGGTAGAAGAATGATTGGACACTAGAGTGCCCAAAAAAATTTGCACTTGTCAAAGCATAGTTGAGGGAATGGGCTTAAAGATGCCATTTGGAGATGTGACAGAATCTTGTCGGAGATGGGCTTAAAGATGCCATTTGGAGATGTGACAGAATCTTGTCGGAGATGGGCTTAAAGATGCCATCTGGAGATGTGACAGAATCTTGTCGGAGATGGGCTTAAAGATGCCATCCAAGAATGTTTGTTGAACTGTATGTCGTAGGTGAGTGGGTGAGTATCAGAAAGGTGTCCATGTTTTGGAACATCTCTGAGCTGGGGGTCTGAATAAGCAATAGATTGACATCCATGTTGGGAAGCATCCGTAAACTGTTTTCAGAAGTTGAATCTGAACAAGCGATAGATTAACATCCGTGTTTGGAGAATCCGTAAGCTGATTTCAGAAGTCTTTGAAGTTGAATAAGCAATAGATCAGCATCCATGTTGGGAAGTGTCCGTAAACTGTTTTCAGAAGTCTTGAAGTTGAATAAGCAATAGATAAGCATCCATGTTGGGAAGCATCCGTAAACTGTTTTCAAAAGTTGAATCTGAACAAGCGATAGATTAACATCCGTATTTGGAGAATCCGTAAACTGTTTTCAGAAGTTTTGAAGTCTGTATGAGTAGCAGAATGACTTTCGTGTCTGGAGTATATCTGAGACTGTAACTGTATTGGAATTTTGAATGAATATCAGAATGACTGCCGTGTCTAGAGTGTATCTGTATTGTATCTGAATTTGAGATCTGTATGAGTAGCAGAATGACTTCCGTGTCTGGAGTGTATCTGAGACTGTAACTGTATTGGAATTTTGAATGAATATCAGAATGACTGTCGTGTCTGGAGTGTATCTGTATTGTATCTGAATTTGAGATCTGTATGAGTAGCAGAATGACTTCCATGTCTGGAGTGTATCTGAGACTGTAACTGTATTGGAATTTTGAATGAATATTAGAATGACTGTCGTGTCTGGAGTGTATCTGTATTGTATCTGAATTTGAGATATGTATGAGTAGCAGAATGACTTCCGTGTCTGGAGTGTATCTGAACTTGTGGTTGATAGTTGATTCTGAATGAGAGGTAGAAGGGCCGCCGCGTCTGGAGCGTATCTAGTCTGTATTTAGACTCGAAATTGTGAATGAGTAATAGAATGACCGCTGTGTCTGGGGTGTATCCATACTGTATCTGAATAATTGTTAATGATAGCCTTTTAATCTTATCCTGAAAAGGGTAAAATGTTAGCTAAAACACAAAATTATGTTGCATGATATGTATGATGTAATGAATTGTGTTTCATCGATGTTTATGATATATGAATGTAATGGATGTGCATGTAAGCTGAGTAGTTGTCTTGCTGAAGAAGATAAATCCTGGATGATGAAATCTTTGACTGCTGTTGGGGAAAGTAAATCCTTGACTGCTGTTAGGGACTGAAAATCCTTTGATCGTTCAAAATGAGAAGTCCTGGGACTATGGTTGGGGAAATCAGGAGTTTGGGTTGTATGCCCATCTACTGGGGATTCCTATTTTGAGGAGATCTTCACTGGGGAATACTTTGTGAGGTACTGATAATGAGAGTCTTCGTTCTGCTTGGGGAATAAGAATTTTGTGGGGAATAGCCATACTGTTGAAAAGTAGCTATCCTGTCGGAGAGTAAAACTCAGGATTCTGGAAAAAGCTTATTCCTGTCTGGAAGAAATTCAGGTTTAGGTTGTATGCCACTTTAAGAATGAGAATCTTCACTCTGTCGGGAATACCAGAAATTCAGATGTTATACCACTTTGAGAAATGAGAATCTTCATTATGTCGGGAATATCAGGAGGTTGGGTGTATGCCAATCTACTAGGGAAGCCAAAATGAGAATCTTCATTCAGATCTTGGGTCATAAGATTGGGTGTATGCCAATCTCTTGAGGTTTTAAGGATGAGAATCTTCATTCTGTTAAGGGTCAGGAAATTGGGAGTATACCAATCTTCTGAGGTTTCAAGGATGAGAGTCTTCATTCCGTTAAGGGTCAGGAGGTTGGGAGTATACCAATCTTATGAGGTTTCAAGGATGAGAGTCTTCATTCTATCAAGGGTCAGGAGGTTGGGAGTATACCAATCTTCTGAGGTTTCAAGGATGAGAGTCTTCATTCTGTTAATTGTCAGGAGGTTGGGAGTATACCAATCTTCTGAGGTTTCAAGGATGAGAATCTTCATTCTTGAGAGAAACAGATTTTTAGGAGCTTCAGTTGTCCGTTATTCTGTTGGTGGTTGTAACTTCCAACAGGTGATGAAGGAATTTTTGATGACGACCGTAACTTCCAGCAGGTGATGAAGGAATTTTTGATGACGACCGTAACTTGGAATGTAATTTGTTTTGGAGAATAAATCCTTGACAAATGTTGGGGAAATAAACCCATGACTGCTGGTCTGTTTAGAGAGATGATAAACTTCTCGAGGACGCTTGAATTTCTTTTCAGAAATATTTCGGAGAGGTTCATCACTGCCCCTAGTATCAGATGTTTGTGGTATTGCCAGGAAGCTTGGACTGCGCGTAACCCTTTGTTGAGATTGACGTTCAAATTCCCCAAGTGATGGTGAGGGAGACTTGCCCCAGGTTATCCTGCAATTGAGAGATTTCTTGAAATCTTGACTGGACTGCCCCAGGTTCACTGAGCTTTGAAAGATTTGTTGAAATCTTGACTGGACTGCCCCAGGTTAACTGTAAAAGATTTTTTGAAATCTTGACTGGACTGCCCCAGGTTCACTGGATAATACTATATCAAATCCCCTTTTGTTGATAGGAGATTTTTGTAACGGAAGTGTCATCCCACTTGAAGTGATTTTATTCACCGAGAGAGTTTTAGTTCCTCCAAACATTCACTGTTGTGAATTCCTTTGCTGTCAAACCAATAAACATGTGTGAACAATGATATTCAAATAATGCAAAGTTTATGCTTGTCTCGAAGTTTTGAAAAATGCGTTTTTTAGCAGAAAACTTTTTATAAGACAAATTCAACACAAGATTTAGGGCAAAGCCTTACAGGAGTCAGGATACCTTTTGTAACAGTATGCTTTCAAACTAACCCATGCTTCAATTAGGACTTTCGAAGGGTTGTAACGTGGCTTGGTTCACGGTTTAAGAAACAAAGGATAAAGGCTCAAAGTATATTTGTACCCATCCGCTCTTCGTGATATCCTTCAATCCTATACTCAGTTAATTGTGCGCCGGACTCTATTCGAGTTTGGAACGACGTTTTGGTGATGGTTCACACAAGTTGAATTTCATGGGAAGGCAGTCATTTACGCAACATTTTTCATGTTGTTAAGGATTTGTAATGACCTATTTCTTTTGATTTATTGTCCCTAACTTTTGCCTGACTGCTCCTGTTTTCGAGATTACAGTCAGCGGGATGCCCCAGCTTTCTTAAGCCTCCTTTATAGGTTTTGGCTCAGTGGGATTTTCTCTTTTGAGAGATTGACTGCCTATGAGATAAGGAACCATCATTGTCTTTTGGTTTCAAAGGAAATGTTTTTGATGTCATTCGTTGTATTATGAACTGCGAGTTTGCAACTTCAATGCGCATCTTTTGAATTATCTGAGAGACTACCATGCCCCATGTTTAAATCAAAGGTTTCAATTTGTGTTTAAAATAGAAAACTCCTACTTCTTTGGCTCGAAGGGGTTGACTAGGGATTATCTTCCTTATAACTCCAGTGTTTAGGATTTGAAAGAAACGCCTGTACATCGTTAGCAAGGTCTGTTCAAAAACATATTGTATGAGATTATGGTATTGTTTCGTCATCCTCCCTCTAAAGGCTTGTAGCTTTTTTTGCAAGAGTTAAATTTCATAAAGAAAGTAGAAAGCATAGTTTAAGAATAGTGAAAACGAATGGATGAATTCAAGACAAACATATGCAATGCATTAATGAAACAGAGTTTGACATCAATAGATAATTATTTGAATAGCAAAAGAAATTACAACTTGAAAATTCAAATGGAACAAAAGTCTCTTGGTTCGAACTTTGTCATTTCAGGTGGAGAACCCTTAGCGGAAGAGTTTCATCTCACCATCCGGCATGAATTCCAGCACTCCTTCGTCAATCAAGTCTTGGATCTTATTTTTTAAAGCCCAACAGTCATCGGTGTCATGTCCAAGACTATGGGGGTGGTATACACAAAATGCGTTGGGGTGATAGCTAGGAGTAGAGGTATTGGGCTTCCGAATAGGATCCCTTAAAGCAAGCAGATTGACCTCCAACAGGAGTTTCAGTATTAGGGATGATGGTATGTCAGTCTCAAAGAAATGTCTTCCAGACGTATTTTTCTTACGCCGATTACCCCGCTGATGCTGGCGAGGTTGTGGCTGGGCTTGTGACCCTGAAGCAAGTTGGGGAGCCTTTCCCTTGTCTTCTTGTCTCAAAGGAGGTTGAATGATGACTTGATCTTCAACCCTAGATGTTTGCCCCACTTGGCTGTCTCGAAGCAGCTTGTTGACGAGAACCCTGAGCTCTTCTTGTCTTTGAGCCAGGTCTTGATTGAGAGCCATCTGGCCCACCAGTTGTCCCATCATCTGGATCTTCATTATTGCCAGCTCAATCTGTAGTTCTTCCAACTGATCATTCCTGACACTGCTTGAATTCCCTAGGACCATGCCCCTTGTGAGGAGAGCTTTCACTTCTTCTTGCCCCTGGGACAGGTTCAAGAACATTTCTTGAAGTTGAGCATTTTGATCTTGGATATCTTTGACAGTCCTCTCTAGAGCCATCTCTACTGAAATAAACAGTAGGAGAATAAGGAAACCTGAAAAGGAAAACCTATTATGATGCAATGCTTGATATGTGGATGCATGTTTTCAAGAATCTCTCGGGGTAAACACAAGAAAATGTTAGGGATTGAACTTTGGTCAGCATCTTTGACTGGAGAACTTTGTATTGGTGGATGTCTTTCCACGAGAATCAAGCTCACCATGTCAAGTGGGTCATAGCCACTGATTCAAGTTGTTGTACTTGATCTTTGACGGCGTTTGTTTAGAGGAAAATGAAACCTCTTGCCCTTTGGTAGACGTCTGGTTCAACATGACCCTGCATCAAAAGACCCTAGAGATCCTTGAAATGGTTATTGAAAATGCTATGGTATGATGTTATGATGTTATGTACATGTATGCAAAAGTAAGCAAGTGTATATACAGGTCATCATATTCACACAAAGCAGACAAGTCCTTAGGTTCAGGCTTGCATGGGGTTTGTAGGTAAGCACCCTCTTGAAGTTAGTTGGCTCAACCTGTCCTAAAATAGAAACCGGGTTCTAAGGAGCTCAATATCACTGGATTATTTTCTGTGTTCATTGTTTTGGTTTAGCCACTTAACTGGCGACCAAAATATTCCAAGAAAACAATCCTCAATGAGTGTAGTATCGAATATCTACCAACTTCGGACTGTACCAAAGTCGGTCATCTCACTACCCCTGAAAAGGCCAAGATGGTCAAGTAAGGTTCTAAAGTTAATTGATGCTTCACGACACCATGCGGCAGCCCCGTACTCTCCTTGATTCAACTCAAGGGTTACCGATACCAACCAAAGTGCCACATCAACGTAGCTACTGTTTCAACCATGTCGGTATACCCCACACAGTTCCCTCACAGTTTATTGCTACTTACCTAAAAAGCATGTAAAGGTGATCTAAAATCCTAAAGTAACCCCACTTTTATAAGGAATTCCCCAACAGAGTCTCCAGTTCTGTGATACGGTGGGAGAACTGACTTGAGATTTTGCGTTTATTTTTCGCACTTGTTCGGTTTAGCAAGAGTCGCCACCGACTTTTTATTTTATCCAAAGGAAAGGACAAAAAGCACAGGAAATACCTTTGAGATGTTTTCTTGGGTTCGGGGGGTAGATTATGAAAAGGGAAGGTGTTAGCACCCTTTTCATCCATGGTTTTCCATGGGCTCTTAGTTACTTGTTTTAGATCACTTGCCTTTGCTTTTCGATTGTTTGAAATGGTGCTTTGTGTGTGTGGTTTTGAAAAATGTTTTGAAAAAGATGCCTTGTATAGGCAACCTTTGTAATGATTCTTGTTTGAATATATACAAAGGTGTGTGTCTTTTTGAAAAGATATTTCAATGTTTTGAAAGTTGTTTTGAAATTGTTTTGAAGTTGTGTTGTGAGGTGTGTTTGAAAAATGGCAAGGATGTTTTGCAAGATTTTTTGATCAAGTAACTAAGAGTTGTCTACCCTATTTTACTCAAAGATCTTTCTTATGTTTTTAACCCTTTTAACAGTGTTGTTTCATCATTGTGTTTGGTGAATAACCTTGCGTTAGGATGTTAAACGGGACAGGCATGGGTCATCGTATACAATCATTGAAGGCAACTTGTGAGACGCTCTAGCAATTTTGTAAGGGATGAGATCGTTTTATCGAAGGCAACATCGAGGGTCATCGAGGGACTACGATCTTTGTTTATCGAAGGGACATTTGCTAGAGTGTCACATACTCGAGGACATGATTGCATTTTCCGAAGCAACAAGCGAGGTTACCCTAGAGGTGCAAGTGTGAATGGTGTATTGATTTTCATGCATTTATCTTTGTGTTAGGTCATCTAGCGGTTGATTTTGAATCTTCGCATACAAACCCTAATCTCTAATCATGGCATATTTAAAAAGCATAAAGTGCGAGAATTAAATTCTAAGCTATTACAAAAGAGTAACCGGGGATGGGGGTACAAATTATTTACAAATGGGGATGAGTCTTATCAGAATAATGTCCCAAATATTGTGGGTTACAACCAAATTGAATTGTCGCATTCTCAATGTACAAATATAACAAGGTATAAGATAATGAAAATCAAAGAAATATGAGATGTGTATAGCTATTTACAAATGAATAAAAATTGTAACTTAAAAAAATATTATTATCATTTTTTTTGTATTTTCTGTTAATTATATAAACAAGAGTTTTAAAGAAAAGAAAAATTACTTTAAGTTAAAATTTATTGTATATGTACTTTTAAGTGTAATAATTGTTTTAAGAAACTATTAAGAACATTTTATACAAAATTTAATATCTTATCTTTATTTAACAAAAGAGAAGAAAAAGAGTTAGGTTATAGAAAAAATGAAAATAAGGTGATAATAAAAAAGTATTGGTTTTCAAAACATTAAAAAAAAGTAAGTGGGCTTAAGGAATGCATTTGGCCCAAAATAAAAAAATAAAATAAGACTAAAAGGGGGGTGTGGCGCCAGTTCGCGTATGGGTTTTGGTTTGGTTCATGGGGCAAAGGCCCAAATGCCATGCACAAAGTTTTTAGGGTTAATGTTTGTTTTTCTCAGAATCTAGGGTTTGCTTTGAACAGCGGCGTCGCTCCTTTCTCTCGTCTTCTTCGCCTCTCTTCATCGTTCTCAACCATGGATAATTGATTCCTCTCTCACGCCCAGCAGCCAGAGCGCTACCTCCAACCTCTCCTCTCCGTGACTACACAGGACGGCGATTTGAAAGGTACTAATTTCATTCTAAACGCGTTTTAGGGTTCAGGTTTTTACTCTTGCATGTTAACGTTTTACAAAGCTTTGATCTTTGATATTCATGATGTGGTGATGCAGAAAAAGAAGACAATACCTTTGGGGTTTTGTTTCTGGAGAGGCGATGGAGGGTTGGAACGGCGGCGCTCTCAGGTGGCTGGTGGAGGGAGCGTGATGATGATGCTAGCTCACTTTTGGTATTTCTGTATCTTTTGACTTCTCTTGAATTGTTTTGTGATGAGGTTACTCTGAAAACACTTGCTTCTGAGTTCTCTCTTCTTCTTTGAGTACCCTGATATTCTGATGATTAATTCGTTCTGAGGATGTTGCTATTGTTGTTGATTTGGCTTATGATTTTTTGTGATGATGAACTTGAACTGAAAAAGGGCTATTTGTTGTTCTTGATTTGGATGTTTGATGATGAATGTTTTCTGAAAACTATGTCGTTTGGATTTTTGTTTTGCTTCTACACTCTTCCTCTTTCTCTTTGTCAATGATGATGGTATTCTGAGATTAACTATTGTCGTTGCTTGGTGATGATGAGCTTGTTCTGAACTTTTGCTTATTTGATGTGTTTTTTGTTGGCTTGAGTTGAAACTTGTTGGCTCCTCCTTGTTTTGGCTAACTTATCTTGAATCTATAGTTTGGACAGATCGCAGTTTTGAGAAGTTGCAGTTTTGAAGGTTTCTTGGTGTTTGCAGTTTATGCAGGTTGAACTAGCTTTAGGCAGGCTTGAAGGCTCAGGAAAGTTTGTTGTTTTACAGGTTGGGGAAGTTTGTCATGTGGAGAAGACAAGCTTTTTGTTTTGACAGGTTTGAATAGGCTTGTTTGGTAAGGCAGGCTTGCTTGAAGGTTTGTGTTTGAACAAGTTTGAAGGCTTGTTTGGTAAGGCAGGCTACTGAGTTTTGCTTGCACCTTTTTGATTTTTGTTATGCAGGTTTTGTACTCAGTGTTTGGGAAGGCAGGTTACTGAGTTTTGCTTGCACACTTTTGATTTTTGTTATGCAGGTTTTGTAACTTGTTGTGCTTTTACAACTTGAATTGAGTTTTTGTTTGTGGCCCTCTCTTCTCCTTTGAATTGTTAGCCTGTTATATTTATTTGCTTTCTCCCTGCTCTGTATAGCCTGCCAAACTGCAAAACCTACTTCACTCTCTCTTTCTCTCTCCATAAAAGCACTTTTGCTTAATGTATTTTTTTATTCTGAAAAGCTTGTTTTTGGCCAGAAAATGATGAGATGTTTTGACAAGCTTGCTTGCTTGTATCTTGGTTTATCTCTGCATTGTACTTTCCATATTTTCTGCATTGTGCTTTTTGGACAGCTTGTGTACTTGGCTTGACAGTTCAGTTTGACATTGTGAAACTCAGTTTGGCAGTTCAGTTTGACACTGAAACTCAGTTTGGCAGTTGAGTTTGACATTGTGAAACTCAGTTTGGCATTTCAGTTTGACATTGTGAAACTCAGTTTGGAATTTCAGTTTGACATTGTGTGCAGCCTTGTGCCTTCTTTGTGTGCAGCCTTGTGCCTTCTTTGTGTGCAGCCTTGTGTCTTGTACCTTTGCATTTAATTGATTATATGCTTGCAAATTATTTTACTTTCCTCTTTGTGAACCAAGAAGAGAAATCTTCTTGTGATTTGCAAAGAGGACGAGTAAAACATGCTGAAACCAAAAACAATCTGATTCCGGCCAACAAGCTTTAATGATGACTTTATATTTATCTGCTTGAAAACGCTTTTTAATTTAACTGCACTGATTTCTTTTTCTGTCTTTGCATGTAAATACCAGTTGGGTAATGGAAGAAGCAGTAGAAGATAGAAGACTTTCAAGAGACTTGGACTTTAGATTTATTTTCTTTTCATTTATTGTAATGAATATTATTGTAAACACTGTAAATAAATTTACAATATTCGAATAACATTTGTAACAATATTTGAAATAAATAAATAAAAATCTTTGTCAAATAAGAATTCTTTACTTTCAAATATTTTCTTCTTTCCTTTGCACTGTCTATTTAATTATTTAAATCTCTTAAATTAAAACAATTGGAAATGCATCCCAATAATTTTAACTCAGATAAAATAAATAATCAACAAACTTTGCAGTCTCACAACCTCGCATTAATCACAATACGCCTGGCACCCCAATTAATCATATGCTTTGTACAGTTAAACAAACAAACATCCATACACCTTTCATTTCACTGATCAAACTAATGCTTCAAACTTTCAATCAAAAGCCTCAGCTCCTATCCCAGATGTTTAGGTTTTGAGAAACAAACAGCAATCTTGAACAAGCGTAAAAACAATGTAACAGTCAATTGAAATACTGTGGATTCAAATTCTTCTGAGAAATACGAGTGAAAAACCCTAATTCCAGATTTGCCGTCAAAGAAAAGTCTGCTTGATCAATTCCTGAGCCAAACTCAACAAAATCAGTAGAAACCCTAATTCTGGATAGACTGATAAGAAAAATCTGTTTGACCGATTCAAAATCAATGGAAACCCTAATTTTGGATTGATTGATAAAGAAAAGTCTGTTTGACCGATTCTTGAGCCAATCTCAAAAATCAGGGAAAACCCCGAAGTTGTGATTTCTTGTGAAAAAGGGAGGGCAAATTTTGGGGTACAACAGGTTTCAACTCTGCTATTGCCTTTATATTTTCAAGCATCTCATCACTTTGCTACTTGGCTGAAGGTTGATCAGATTGATTGGCGTTGTCCGAGCTTGATAGTCGATATCGAAGTCTAGTCGCAAGATGATCCAATGAGACATAGTGATACGCTTCAATCCCTAACTTTTTCCTGGATTTCCCTTTCGGGTTTTCAATCCACCGGGATACCCTTTTTTGTCCAAGCCTCCCTTTCGGGTTTTCGACTTGCCGGGTGTACAGATTTTTTCATTTCCATCCCTTACTTTTGCCCGAACCCTTTTGGTTCTCCGGGAAGCCCTTATTTTTGCCTAGGCCAGTCGACCTAGTGGGTCTTTGATTATGCGTAGTATCTTTTCACTATGTCTGCATTGACAGGGTGAGGAAGGTCGTCACCATCCATGTTGGTTAGAATCATAGCTCCTCCCGAGAAAATGTTCTTAACCACAAATGGCCCTTCGTACGTGGGAGTCCATTTTCCCCTGGGGTCACCTTGCGGCAGTATGATGCGTTTGATCACCAGATCCCCGACTTAGTATTCTTGACGCCTGACTTTCTTGTTAAAAGCCTTGATCATTCGCTTTTGATATGTTTGACCATGGCAGATAGAAGTAATCCTCTTTTCATCGATTAGATTTAGTTGATCAAGTCGGGTTTGGATCCAGTCATCTTCGTTCAAACCCGCATCCTTCATAATTCTGAGAGAGGGCATCTGGAATTCTATGGGTAGGACTACCTCCGTGCCATATACCAGAGAGTAGGGTGTTTCCCCTATCAATGTTCGTGCTGAGGTACGGTACCCGTGAAGAGAGCATGGAACATCTCATGCCAGTCTTTATATGTCACTGTTATCTTCTGTACAATCTTCTTGATGTTCTTGTTAGCTTCTTCAAGAGCACCATTCATCTTCGGCCAGTAGGGAGAAGAATTATGATGTTGTATCTTGAACTGTTCACAGAGCTCGGTGATCATTGCGTTGTTGATATTCATACCATTTTCAGTAATAATCCTTTCTGGTACACCATATCGACAGATCAGATTGTGTCGGATAAACCGCGCCACGGCGTTCTTGGTTACAGTAGCAAAAGAGGTTGCCTCAACCCATTTCGTAAAGTAATCAATGGCTACTAAGATGAAATGATGCCCATTAGACGCAGTAGGTCTGATATCGCCGATCATGTCGATGCCCCACATCGCAAAGGGCCAAGGAGCTGTCAAGACGTTCAGAGGAACTGGAGGCACATGCACCTTATCAGCGTAGATTTGGCACTTATGACAAATTCGAGAGTGCTGATAACAATCGGCTTCCATGGTGGACCAGTAATATCCTGCCCGTAGGATCTTCTTAGCCATGGTATGTCCACTAGAATGGGTTCTGAAGGTGCCTTCATGTAGATCTGTCATGATCCTCTCTGTTTCGCTCTTGTCTACACATTGTAATAGTGTGGAGTCATGGTTGCGTTTATAGAGGATTCCATTACTGAGGAAGAACTTTGCAGCGAACCTTCTCAGAAACTTCTTATCATTGACAGATGCCCCTTCAGGATACTCTTGTTCCTCGAGATACCTTTTGACTTCGTGAAACCAGGGTTTGTCTACCACTTCTTTGGTATCGATCTCATAGCAGTGTACTGGTTCATCCAACCTCTCAATGGTAATTTGGGGAGCTTCATTATCCCACCTAACTTTGAACATAGAAGACATGGTAGCTAGCGCGTCTGCCAACTGGTTCTCTTCTCGTGGGAAATGTTCGAAGGTTACCTCTTCAAAGTGCGGGAGCAATGTCAGTACATACTCTTTGTAAGGAATGAGATTTGGGTGCTTCGTATCCCACTCGCCTTTGATCTGACTTATCACCAGAGCGGAATCCCCGAATACACTTAAGAACTTAATCATCAAGTCAATAGCAGCTCGAAGACCCATAATACATGCTTCATACTCCGCCATGTTATTGGTGCAGTTGAAACATAATCGGGCGGTGAACGGAGTATGACAGCCCTTGGAAGATATGATTACAGTGCCAATGCCGTTACCCAGCGTATTCGAGGCTCCATCAAAATACATAGACCATCGGGATCCTTCCTCAGATCCTTCATTCGGTCCAGGTTCTTCATAGTCAGTCACCAACATAATATTCTCATCCGGGAACTCAAAATTCATGGATTGGTAGTCATCCACGGCCTGATGAGCCAAATGATCAGCCAATACCCTCCCCTTTATTGCTTTTTGGGTCGTATATTGTATGTCGTACTCGGTTAAGATCATTTTCCAACTTGCTATCCTTCCGGAGAGAGTGGGTTTCTCGAAAATATACTTGATCGGATCCATCTTTGATATCAACAAGGTAGTGTGAGTCAGCATATACTGTCTCAGCCGGCGAGCAGCCCATGCCAAAGCGCAGCAAGTTTTCTTGAGCAATGAGTATCGGGTCTCACAGTCGGTAAACTTTTTGCTAAGGTAATAAATGGCGTGCTCTTTTCGGACAGACTCGTCATGCTGCCCCAGCACGCACCCCATTGAATTGTCTAGCACTGTCAAGTATAATATCAAAGGTCTTCCTTCAACTGGAGGCATCAGAATTGGCGGTTCTTGAAGGTATTCTTTGATTCTTTCGAAAGCGGTATGGCATTCATCATTCCACTTTACCACTTGATCTTTCTTCAGAAGCTTGAAGATTGGCTCACAAGTTGCAGTCAGATGTGAAATGAACCTGGCGATATAATTCATACGTCCCAAAAAACCTCTAACTTCCTTCTCTGTGCAGGGAACCGGCATCTCTTATATAGCTTTTACTTTGGCAGGGTCTACCTGAATACCCTTGTCACTGATAACGAAACCCATAAGCTTACCAAACCTTACCCCGAAGGTACACTTGTTCGGATTCAACCTCAGCTTGTATGTCTTCAATCTGTCAAACAATTTATGGAGATGATTAAGGTTCTCTTCCTCCGTCTGAGACCTGGCTATCATATCATCAACATAAACTTCGATCTCGTGGTGAATCATGTCATGGAACAAAGTGACCATGGCGCGTTGATAGGTTGCCCCAGCGTTCTTCAACCCAAAAGGCATCACCTTATAGCAGAAGGTGCTCCATTGTGTAATGAAGGTTGTCTTGTCCATGTCTTCAGGAGCCATTTTGATCTGGTTGTAGCCAGAGAAACCATCCATGAAGGAGAAGATTTTGTGTTGGGCGGTGTTGTCGACTAGAACATCAATGTGGGGAAGTGGGAAGTCATCCTTGGGGCTTGCCCTGTTCAGATCTCTATAATCAACACACATATGTACCTTACCGTCCTTCTTAGGTACCGGAACGACATTGGAAACCCACTATGGATACGAAGTGACAGCTAAGAATCTTGCGTAGAACTGTTTCATAACCTCTGCCTTGATCTTCTCTGACATTTCGGGACGCATACGGAGGACCTTCTGCTTAACGGGGGGACAGTCTTCTTTAGTCGGCAGGCGATGTACCATAATATCAGTGTCCAAACCAGGCATGTCTTCATAGGACCAGGCGAAGATCTCAACATAGTCGTGCAGCATCTGTATCAACCTCTATTTGATGCTAAGCTCCATATTTGCACCTATTTTTTTAACCTTTTTTCTGTCTTCCTCAGTACCCAAGTTCACTGTCTCAACTGGCTCCTCATGGGGTTGTATGGCCCTTTCTTCCTGCTGTAATAGTCTAGCAAGTTCTCTAGGTACCTCACAATCATCCTCACCTTCATCCTCGGCTTGGTTGATCGGATTTTTGAAGTCATAATTGGAAATAGCATAGCTGTTATCAATGGGATCCATAGTGGATATGGATCTGCATTATGATACGTGAGTGTGTGTAAGAGAATAGTTGTTTTG
This sequence comes from Vicia faba, assembly GCA_948472305.1. NCBI lineage: Eukaryota > Viridiplantae > Streptophyta > Magnoliopsida > Fabales > Fabaceae > Vicia > Vicia faba. Next base: position 1,016,023,344 of record OX451735.1, read on the forward strand.
ATAAAGTGAAAACAAAAAAGAAAAACAAAGAGCGCAAAATTTGTATGCAAGAAACATTTAATGCTTTATTAATGATTATGAAATGACAAATAATAGCCCTCACAAGCAGAGCCAAGGTGCCTCGGGCAGGGCACCGAGCCGTAAAGTTTCAAACTGTTTATTACAAATCTTAAAACAAGTAAGTCAATTACTGCGGAATAAACGAAACAGGTATGAAGTCCCTAGCCGTCCAGTTACTCGGTCCACCATTGGTAGTTGGGTAGATCTAGTTGTCAAGGTCTGATTCCTCTTCACTATCTTCAATGGCATTAATTCCCCGATTGCTGATGCGTAGGGGAGGTCCTCCAGCCCGAGCGTGTCTAGCATCCCTTTGAACCCCTATAGTGAAGCCCAAACCAAATTTGTCAGTTTTCTGAGTGAAATCAGGGAGCTGACCCCAATTGGTACACCCACCTTCTTCAACCACGGCTTTGGCGTCCTCGAGAGAGGCCATCTTAAAAGGAGGTTTGTTGGTAGCAGTTTTAGTCAATGCTAAGATCTGCGGGACCTCTTTGAAGTTCTAACAAGGAGTTTTTATGAACTCCCCGTCCATCTCTATGTAGCGGAAGGAATTGAGGTGACTCACCATATATTCTTCTTCACCCCGCACTGTGACAATCTTTCCTTTCACCGAATACTTCAGCATTTGGTGGAGTGTGGAAGTGACTGCCCCGCCTCATGGATCCAAGGACGACCTAACAAACAAGAATACAATGGCCTGATATCCATCACATAGAAAGTGGACCCAGAAGTTTGAGAACCTACTTTGATAGGGATGTCCACCTCCCTGTGCACCATTCTCTTTGATCCGTCAAAAGCCCTTACCACAATGTTACTAGACTTTAGAGTCAAGCCCTTGCAATCCAACCGGTCTAATACCTTCTTCGGCAGAACATTCAGTGAAGACCCAGTATCTACCAGCACATGAGCCATAGTGGTGCCCCTGCATTCAATCGAGACATGAAGTGCATCATTATGCTTCCTTCCCTTTGGTGTCAAGTCCGCATCTGAAAAACCTAGCCCATTATCAACAGTCAGGCTAGCCATATAATCTTTGAACTGATCAGCTGAAGTCTCTTACGGCACATGCGCAGTCTTGAGAAATGCAACCAAAGCCTTCGCATGGGCTTCAGAACACAATAGCAGAGACAACATGGACATCTTGGATGGGGTCTGCCCTAGCTACTCGACCACATTATAGTCGCTCTTCTTAATGATTTTCAGTATTTCCTCTATTTCTTGCTTAGAGGCTTCCACAACAATTTTCTTAGGCGCCTTCATCCGGGCAGGCTCACCTACAACCTCTTTGTCGCGGGTATCAGATGATTCACCGACTGGAGTAAGAACAAGAACAATAGTTGATGTATTAGCAGGAACAACAGATGTAATGACAATAGGCTTGTTAACAGTCTTAGGGGAAATCTCGGGAGAGAAAACCCTTCCACTTCGAGTAACCTTGCTGGTTTCGATAATGTTACCAATATCGAGATCATCTTAGTTATATTTCAGATCTTGTTTGATGCCATAATAGTACACATCGACACCATAATGCCATGGGACAGCTTTGTCCGAGACATACGGGACAGGACCAGGAACAGTGATTATCAGCGGAGAAATTCTTGGAGCAGATGTAATCCTAACAGGACTTCTCGAGGAAACCTTGTAAGGATTGGCGAAAATGGTTATAATAGCAACGTCTTCAGATGGAATAGCGAGAACCAAAGTCTTCTCAAACAAAAATTCTTTGTTATCTATTAGGCGTTGAACACCTAACTACAGCAAACGGAAACCAGAAGGTAGAAACGAACACATGCGACAACCTTCACCATAACCCGGAAATAAACCGGCCAACAGCAAATTCTTCTTGACAGTCATGAGAGGAGTGGAAACTTCATCAACAGAGGTAACAAATAAATCAGTGTCAACAGCATTAACTCCACGGCCGTGTTTAGGCATGGGAGTAGTTATGACATTTGGCTTCTCCGGAGCATCAAAATATATTTCCTTAGCTTCAATCAGGTCTTGTATTTTGTTTCTTAGAGCCCAGCAGTCATTTGTATCGTGGCCAGGACTCTCAGAATGATAAGCACACTGGGCATTCAGATTATATCGGGGAGATGTAGTATTTGGATTCTTGGGAGCCTCTCTCAAGGTTGCCAAGTTGGATCTCAGTAGGTGAGGTAGCACTTTAGCCAATGTCATGTTGATACGGGTAAACTGTCGTTGTGGTCTTTCCACCCTTTGTTGATTGTTGCATTATGGAGAAACTGCATGTCTAGGTATCATCACGGCACTTACTGTCTGACGTTGCTCAACCCTGTTCTGACCCCTCGGGCTATAGACGGCACTGCCTTCCTTCTTACCAGCAAAAGGCTTCTTTACTGAACTTGACGAGGCATCCTTCTGTACTTTGCCACTTAGAATCCCAGCTTCTACTCTTTCCCCAGTTAGGATTAGCTCAGTGAAACTAGCTGATGAGCTGCCGATCAAATGATTAAAAAATGGACCAGATAGCGTCCCCAGAAACATATCAACCAACTCCCTATCAGACAATGGGGGTTGAACTCTCCCAGCCAAGTCTCTCCATTTTTGTGCGTAATCTTTAAAGCCTTCACTTGCACCCATGGACATACTCTGGAGTTGAGTACGAGTGGGAGCAAGGTCGGCATTATACTGATACTGCTTGTAGAAAGCAGCAGCCAGATCTTTTCAGTTTCGGATATTGGCTCCCTCCAGCTGGTAGAACCATTCAAGCTGAGTCCCTAACAGACTATCTTGAAAGAAGTGAACCCACAGATTTCTATTAGCAGTGTGGGGTTGGATCTTTCGGACATAAGAGCAGAGATGGAGCTTTGGGCAGGACACCCCATCATACTTGGAAAAAACTGGAGCTTTGAACTTCTGCGGGATGACTACTCCCGACACCAATCCCAATTCTTCGAAATCCATTCAAGGTATCCTTTGAACCTCCATTACACTCAGACGATCTTCCAATTGTTGGTATCTATCCTCAGCAGGAGGATATTGCTTATCATTATAATCAGTATCATTGTCATAGACTACAGGACTATGGTACTTCTCTTCTTCTTGGTTCTCCCTTTCCTTAGATGAAGAGGTCAGGTCGACTTGTCGCTTCAACCATTCTCCAAACCTTCTGCCCATGTTCAGAATACCAGCAGCCTTCTTCTTTTTCTTCTTCTCTTTCAGGATAAGGGCTTTCAGATCCTTCTACCCTTTTGCCAGACTGATGAACATTTATTGGAATTGGGCGTTCTGTGCCTGAAGGTCCTTAATGCTTTGTTTGGAAGACATTTCTGCGTGTGATAAACAGCGAAGAAGATGAGAAACCTGTAATGGTACCTGTAATGATGTGTATGATAATGGGATGCGCATGCAGTGATTTCAAAGACTTCGTGAAATTTAAATTTGCAAACCAAAATAAACAAAGATTTTATTAGCTGAATTTGAAGTTCAAATGCCTTTTAGGCGTTACAATCAGAAAAAACAAATCTAAAACTATAAAAGACATCAAAATTCCCATGGATGCTTCATCTTTGTGCCAAGATAGTCATTCAGTCCTCTTTCTTCATGAAGTTGCTTTGTGAGCTCTAAAACTTTCCTCACCTGAGCATGGAACTGATCCCTGTAAGTGTACCGCCCCTTCATCAACTGAATCCAAAACCTCTGTAATTCTCCAAGATCAGTGGGCATATAAGGATAGAGAACCATGTAAGAAATGCCTTCTTCAGTAGTGGGTTCCACAATTACTTGCAAAATAGCCACATAGGGCATCATACGCTGCTGAGCACGAGCTCGTACCCATTGTAGATAAGGTTCCATTGTAATGGAAGTCTTTGGCCCCAAAGCCCTGACGCTCGATCTGTTTACCATTCCCCAAGCTCGTATGAACCTCCGGAGATACTCTTTAATATCATCCTCATAGTTGAACACAATACCCTCGATAAGTAACTCGTGGGGACCATCCCTTCGAGCGTGACCAAATTGTCACAAAGCTAAACAAGGATTGTATGTTATACCCCCTCTGATACCAAGCAGTGGGACATTAGGTTACTCCCTTCAACGGTCAATGATAGCAATGTTTTCCATAGATCGAGAACACCAAAGAATGTCCGTATGAGCGAGTGACATTATCCTTTGTGACCAAACCAGACCTTCTTCATTCTTTAGTATGGACTTAGGGAGGTGAGAAATAAACCACCTCGATAGCAATAGCGTGCAGCATATAAGAATCCCTTTTCTCCTCATGGTACGAGTATGGAGAGTGTGCAAAATATCTTCGAGCAAAGTAGGCACCGGGTTGCGAGAGAGAAAGATCTTGATAGCATTCACATCCACGAATGAGTCTGGATTAGGGAAGAGAACTAAACCATAGATAAAAAGATCCAAGACCTCCTCAAAAGCCAGAAAATCCATATCATCCCAAAACAGCTGGGCTTTGTCTATCAGAAACTTAGCTAAAAAACCCTTGACTCCGCATCTCATTTCCCAATTGGATACCACGTCGGCCCGCTTCAGATGTAAAGCTGAGGCAATGACTTCTGGATTAGGAACTTCTTCTAGACCTGTGAAGGGTACCTGTTCAAGAATGGGTATATCCAATAGCTGAGAGAATTCTTCCAAGGTAGGCACCAACTGATAGTCTGGAAAGGTGAAGCAATGGTGCTTGGGATCGAAGAACTGAAAAATTACACTCATCATATTTTCATCAAAGTTTGAAGTAACCAGGTTGAGAAGTTGACCATGTCTCTTAGTGAATGCAAAAGTTTCAGAAACCCTTGATGCTAGCTCTTTGAGTTGGGAAGGTATCTTCACAAAGCTGATTTGGATAGTGTTTCTACGAACGGAAGCCATGATCTGCAAAACAGAACAAAGATAAATTCCCTTTGTCTTTGAAATGGTTAGTGCAATAAGCATGGATGCCATGTTATGATGCATGATGTCATGATAAAACACAGGTATAGCAAACACAGGTATAGCAAGCACAGTCAGATCACACAAAGTCCTTAGGTTTAAAGCTTGCATGAGGTCAAAGGTAGTACCCTCTTAAAGTTTAGTTGGTCCAAACCTGTCTTAAAAAGTAATCGGGTTCTAGAGATTCTCAATATCACTGACCATCCTTTATCGGGCATTGTTTCAGCTCTCAATCTTTTCTTGCAGCCAAAATATCCCGAAAGTCTGATCTCAATGAGAGTATTATCGAGTATCAACCAGTTCTCAGCTCTACATCGAGACCGGCAATCTCACTACTTTCTAATGGCCAAGTTTGTTCAACTAAGATTCTAAGGTTCGTTAGTGCTTCACGACACCATGCGGCGACCCCGTATTCTCCTCGTTCCCCATGAAGGATACCAGTACCAACCAAAGTTCCACACTAACACAGCCACCGCTTAAACCATTTCGGTCTATGTTATACAATCTCCATGATCTATTATTGTTTACCTAATGAGTGCCCCCAGATCCGGGTGTAGGATCTATAGTAACCCCAAACAAACCCTCAAAAGTAAATCAATCAAGACAATCAAGAGAAGCAATTTAATAACCTAGATCCTAAGGTAAACCCCACTTTATTTTATTCCCTAGCAGAGTCGCCAGTTTTGTGATACGGTGGCAGAACCGAATGTTTTTACTGGTTTGTGCTTTGTGTTTTTATGTTCACAAAGTGTCGTGGTAAGCAAGAGTCGCCACCGACTTTTATTTCATCCAATCCTGGAAAAGGAAAAAGAACAGAAAAACCTTTTTTCGAGATATTATGAGTACGGGGTGTAGATTATAGAAAGGGAAGGTGTTAGCACCCTTTCTATCTGTAGTTATCTACGGGCTCTTAGGTACTTGCTCATTTTTCAAATTGCTTGTGTGTGTTTGTCTTGAAAATGTTTTACTTCATGATAACCCTTGTATCAGTCCTCCAAGATGTGACGAAGTTGTTTTGAAAATTTGTTTTGAAAGGTGTTTATGTGAAAAGTTTTAAGTGAGCAAGTACTTAAGATTCTACCTACTCGAAAAAAGATTGTTCATTCTATTTCCTTTAGACAGCACTATCCTACTATTAAGGAGTAGGTAGCACCGTCGTTGGAGCTGGAAGGGACATTCGAAAGGGACAAGTACAATCACTAAAGCAATAGTTAGAAAACTTTAGTAATAACCCTAGAGTCTTAAGATATTTCCGAGGCAACATTTTCGAAGCAACATTTTGATCTTTTAGACTGGAGAGCGACCACTAAAATTTCCTATGCTTAATGATTGTTTACCGAAGGCAACTGAAGTGAGGTAAACCCTAGGAGTGAATATGTGCATATGATTTGTTTCAGTTGTTTAATCTTTTCACATTAGGTGATCTACCGTTTTAATTTTTCAGACATTCTTGCCATACAATCCTATTAGCCATACATCTAGACAGTTAAAGATTGTGGAAATTAAAAGTGAGAGGAAATAAAACCTAGCTATTACAAGGCTTCGAGGAGGGGGATTAATTACATAACCAAAAATCGGAGATTTAAACAGTAAATAAAATCCCTAAGTTAACTATTACAAACCCTGAACAGTTACAAAATAATGGACAAATAATAAACAAGCGTGCGGCGATTAAATACGAGGACAGTTGAAAAGATAACCTAAAACTCTAATTGAGAGAAAAAGATTTTTGTTCTTGTGGATTTTTATTTGAGAAAACATTTAATTGCAAATTAATTAAACCTAATTTCTGATTGTTTTTAAATTATGAAAGAAATTTAATTAACCTAATTTTTCTAATTTAATTAATTAATTAAAGAAATAGAAAATATTTTGTACAAAAAGATTTTGTATGTTTTTGGTTTTTTATTTGAGAAAAGAAATATAAATTGTAAAATTAAAACCTAGATTCTATTTGGTTTTAAATGAAACAAAAAATTAAATTTACCTAACTTACTAATTAAATTAAATAATTTATTATTAAAAAAATGCTTTTTGTGTTTTTGTGATTTATTGATTTTATGATTAAAGAAAACAATTAATTTTTTGGTGAAAAATAAATTAAACCAAAATAATTAAAACAAAAGAAATAAATAAAGAAAAGAAAAAGAATGGGCCTGTATGCTAGCAAAAGGGGGTGTGAAGCTGAAATTCCAAGCCCAATAAGCTCCAAGCCCAGTCAACCACGCTGGATCCTGTGCAAGCATTGACCTGAGGAGTATCATGGACCTTCATGGTTGGAAGCGTTGGATCTAGATAGAAGTGCATCCAGCGGTCAGGAAATGCTAGCGAATGGTGGATGGTTAAGAGCGTGGTACACCTAATTCCATGAGAAAAAATAACACAAAGCAATTGTTGGGACCTGGGATCGAACCCAAGTCCTTGTACTCCCTACCAACGATGCATTTCCAGCTGAGCTGCTTTGTTAACTTGTTTGTATAATGAGAACAAAACATAATAAGCAAAACAAAATAATGGATTTAGAAAATGCGTGCAAAATTCAAATCATCCATTCATGGGCTGCCATGCATCATCTCCTTTGCTGCAACCGTCGTATTAGATAAGAGATTTATACCTACGGACGTTTTGTTGTAACTACAACCCTGCACAAGTCAAAAATTTCATACGAGCATGATAAATTAATTGTGATGGTGCCAATCAACTCGTCTTGGTCTAACGAGTATCATGGTACTTGATTCATGGCCCAATTTTTCCTGTACACAAAGACCCTAAAAATTCATGTAGAAACCCTAACCATGGCAGATGCGTGTATAAGCTTCAAAAATGCAATTAAACCATCCAGTTAGCTTGCAAACATGATAATAATCACAAATATGACAATTAAAGGTGCTAATGATGCATAAATTGTAATAACCAAATTTTAAAAAGCTTGCAAACCGTGTGAGGTCTAGAGACGAATTCTGAGTGTTTCAGACCTTGCAAATGGTTGAGATGTTTTCAGTGCACGCCCAGGATGTGATGGCTGGCCTTGAATTGCTCTGAAAGATCCTCTAGACTGAAAACTGAATCTCACTTTTTGTCAAGATTTTTGAATTTGCCTTTTCCTTTTCACGACTGCTCAACCCTCTCTTTTGATCTGCATTTGTTGTATACATATAGTAGACTGAATTAGGGTTGTAAAATTGCATCATATCTTTGAGAATTATGAAAATGTGATTTGATTTGATTTATGTATGATATATTTCTAAAATAAGCTTCAATCTAATATTTTCCAACCCTAATGAGTCTTGCACGAATTGATCATCATGCTAGCTGTACATGGACTCCAAATGTGCACAAAAATCCCAAGATTTGATTTGTTTTCATTATTTTACCATTTAATTTGATTTATTTTGATTTAAATGAATAAAAAATCAAAATAAATGATAAAAGTAATAAAATAATAGGTGTAAAATCTCAGGGGTCGTGGGTCCTATTAGAAACATGTTTCAAACAAGAAAACATGGGCCCCTTTGGAAAAAATGCAAATTTGATCAATGTTGACTTTTGACAATTTTCCAAAAATTGCCAACTTTGACAATGCACAACTCTCTCAATTTTTACCCTAGGAGGGTTTTCATGGACTTTTTAGAAAGCTTAGTATGTCCCCTAAACAACCATTTTTGTTTCATCTCAATTGGATCTTCCATGTTCATGTATGAAGCTTTGACCCAAAAGGTGTTTTTGTTGACTTTTCAAAAGGATCTATAATGTAGAAATCCATATCTTTTGATGAGTGCATATTTTGAACTTCTGGGATGAAGATGAGTTGTAGGGAATTGCATCCTCTTCAAAATTAGCTTTGGATGGAAAATTTATGATAAAGCGTGTGGAATTTATGCTTGGTCAAAGTTGGGTTGACTTTTACTAAGAAACCCTAATTTAGCAACTTTTGGATTTTGATGAATTTGGAGAATTCCTTGTGGAATCATGATCAACCCTTGATCAAATGATGAAATTTACTTTAAAATGTTAATGTTGACCAAAAATCTTGAAGTTTGACTGTATCTGGGCCACAATTGACTTTTGACCTAATACAGTCGATTCTCTAGCATATGAGCAGTTGAGTGAGCAAACTTCTTGTGCAAGGCATGAAACTTGACATGTAGGGTCTTGAGAACATGTTAAGACAATGGAGATTATATGAGGCCTTTGTGGTTCACCCATCTTGATGAAAATAGAAACCCTAATTTGAGGTACACTGCCTTAGGAGAGAGTTTGTCTGGTCAACTCTTGGGCAAGCTTGGGCAAATTGAGGATCTTAATGGACATGTGTTGAGTAAAATGAGAGGGAAAATTTTGGGGTACAACACAGAGGCTCTCTGCAATGGTCCTCTGATCCTTTTTTTCAGATTCACTAACCCAGTTTGCTTCTTATGCTTCTTCTTTTCTTTAACAAGCAGGGCTTTCAGTTCTTCTTGCCCCTTGGTCAAAGCCATGATCATCTGTTGAAACTGGGCATTCTGAGTCTGTAGATCCTTCACTGTTTGTTCTAGAGCCATTTCTAAAATAAACGACGAAGAGGATGAGAAACCTGCTTTGAAACCTACTTATGCAATGATATGTATGATATATGTATGCAATGTTTTCAAGGATCTCACGGGGTAAACAAGAAAATGTCAGAAGTTGAAATTTGCAGCTTTGATTGAAGAACTTTGTATCATTGAGTGTCCTTCTATGAGAGTCAAGCTCACCATATCAAGTGGTTCATAGCCCCTGACTCAAGTTGTTGAGTTTTGATCTTTTAACGGCATTGGCTAGAGGAAAATAAATCCCCTTTGCCCCTTGCTAGACGTCTGATTTATCATAACATGCATCACAAACCCTTGAGATCCTTGAAATGGTTAAGGAAATATTGTGGCATGATGTTATGATGTGCATGCTATGCGTTAAGCAAAAGTGTAAGGTGATGAAGACAAGTGAGTCTAAGAAGTCCAGGTTACTGGATAATGACTGTAAACAAATCCTGCAAGGAGATCATGTTGTTAGATAAAAACCCTGCAAGTAGCTCAAGTTAAAAGCAAACAAAACACACAAGCAGCCTTAGGTGTAGGCTTGCATGGGGTTTGTAGGTAAATACCTTGTTGAAATTTAGTTGGCTCAACCTGTCCTATAAATAGTAACCGAGTTCTAAGGAGCCTCAATATCACTGACCTTCCCTTCAGAAATTGTTTCAGCTTCGCACCGAATTATTGCGGCCAAAAAATCCTGAAAGTCCAGCCTCAATGAGTATAGTATCGAGTATCAACCAATCTTCGGTCGGAACAAAATCTAGTTATCTCACTACTTCCTAATGGTTAGGATGAGTCAATTAAAGGTTCTAAAGGTCAGTTAGTGCTTAGTGACACTATGAGGAAGCCTAATAGTATCCTTAACTTACTCAAGGAACATTAGTACAATCCAAAGTATCGCGCTAACGTAGCCACCACTTTGTCCGTATCGGTCTATGCCGTACAGCCTCTATGATTTATTGCTACTTACCTAATAAGGTGCCCCAGGTCCGGGTGAAGTATCTTTTAGTAACAACCCAAGAAACCCTCAAAGATAAAGCAAACAAAACACACAATGTAAAGCATATTAAAAAAATGAACTAAATCTAAGGTAAACCCCACTTTTCTTTTTCTCCAGTAGAGTCGACAGTTATGTGATACTGTGGCAGAACCGACTGTTAATACTGGTTTGCGTTTTTTGTTTGCAAATGTAGCGGTAAGCAAGAGTCGCCACCGAATTTTCTTTTATCCAACAAGGAAAGGATGAAAAGAACAGAAAAAGACCTTTTTCGAGATTTTGAGTAAGGGGGTAGATTATGGAAAGGGAATGTGTTAGCACCCTTTCCATCTGTGGTTTTCCACGGGCTCTTAGGTACTTGCTCATTTTTAAAAACTGTTTGTGCTTGTGTGTTTTGAAAGTTTTTATAGCATTATGGTAACCCTCGTATTAGTCTTTGAGAATATGATAAAGCGTTTTTTAAAGAAGTTTTTGTAAGGTGTGTAAGTATGGAAAAAGTTATTCTTGAGCAAGTACCTAACAGTTATCTACCTACTCGAAAAAAGGATGTTCTTTTCCTCCTACCCTTTAGATAGTGCTATCCTACTATTAGTGAGTAGGTAGCCCTATCGTTGGATGTTGAAGGACTATCGAAAGGGACGCTTATGGTCATTGAAGGCAACATGTAAGGATACCTTAGCATTTCGAAGGGATTGTCATCATATAGGCAACGTCGAGGGACAATATCATTTTCTTGTAGGCAACTCGAGGAACGTTTTAGGGACCATGATCTTTTATGATGACTTTTATACCGAGGGTCTTTGCTAAGATATCCCTACGTTCGAGGGACGTGACCATTTCTGAGGCAGCCGAGTGAGGAATACCCTAAAGATGCAAGTGTGAGAATTGTATCTTTTTCAGTTATATTATCTTTGAGATTAGTGATCTACAGATTGATTTGATTAATGTTGTCATGCACACCTACTTATTAGCAATTATATACAAGCATATACGAATATAAAGTGCGAGAAATAAAAGTTCCTACGCTATTACAGGGCTTTGGTGTAGATACATAAATGATGCATGAAAAGGTAAAAATGCGGAAATTGAAATCCTAATTAAACTATTATAAATTGGGTGCAGTTACATAATAAAATAATTGTATGAAAAATAATGGCGCGCAAAAATAGAGATGAGAATAAGTTCTAAACCCTGAAAGTCTAATTGCCTATTAAAAATGTTTTTTTGGTATTTTATGGAAAAAAAAGTTTGAATTTAACCTAATTCTCTAACTAATTTTAAATTAAAGAAATTAAGTTAAAGTTAATTAAATCAATTAATTTGCAAAAAAATCAATTTATTAAGAAAAAAACTAAATCCTAATTTTTTGTGATGATTTTGATTTTTAATGATTTTATTGAAAAAATGATTTTTTTTAAAAAGACTAAACAAAAATAAATAAACCAAATAAAACATAAAGAAATGAAAAAATGGGCCTGAGGGGGTGTGAAATCCAATTGAGGGGTGTGCTGGAATTTGTGTTATGGGCCCTGATTTGTTGGCCCACAACCTGCACTGGATCCAGTGTTGCTAGATCCTGAGGGTTCACCCTAGAGAAGCGTGTATGGGCGCTGGATCTGGAGGATGAGTGACCCAATGGTGATGATGGTAGAGCCCATGATGCACGCCTGGGGATGCAACGTACTGGAATCTGCAGAAAACATCAAGAAAATAGAAAAGCGCTGGACTTGGGATCGAACCCAGGTCACTTCCTTCATGTACTCAATCCCTTGCCAACTGTGTTGCTTGTTCATTCATACATATAACAACATAATAATATTATATGTAAATTATGGAAATTTAAGCTTCAAATCTAAAGCCCATCCCACACGAAAAGTGTTACTGAATTCAACACCTGTTAGTTTTTGTTGGGCATGCCTGTATCATCCGGTTCAAAGCATGACACAGACTTTGCCCTAAACAATGGAAAAATCTTTGTTTCACCTCCAACCACTCATGTTTCACGTTGGTCCTTCCTTAACAATCTCCTGGGTACGAATCAGACTAAGAAAAGGATTAATACATCATATAAATGTCAAAATAAATTCAAGAGGTTACCCACGATGAACTATTTTGATTTGCTGGTTCTGGGAGGATTTGCCCTTCGAATATGGATGAACTGGCTTGCTGAGAGTCCCAGGAATACAATTGGATTGTTGGAACTGGTTGAGATTGGTTGGAGCGTGATATTTGGAATGGCACCGCGCTTGAATGATTTTATAATTTTTTTCTTGGTTTGGAGGCAGCTTTCGTTTTCTTGAAATGTTGCACTTTTCGTCTGACCCTTTTTGTGGCTGCTGTGCATGTATCCTCCCCTTTTAGGTCTGGGCTTCTTGTCTACATATAGTGAATCAAATTAGGGTTGCAATTATGGAAGAATATCCATGGCATTAAGTGCAGTAATAATATGAAATCTTTCCAAATTTGGCCAAATCTTGCACAAATGACTCCCACGCGTTTTCCCTTTGATTTGCGAGCATATTTCATTCCTCATTTGATTGAGAGAAGATTCTTTCGATTGTGAGATTTCTGGCTTGTTTTGGAACAAATCCACTTCCTTCCTTCGAATTTTCCTTCCTTGCCAACCATAAACTCTAATTCAAGCCAATCAAGACTTTCCTCATTAGAACCTTGTTCTCCTTAATGGTTATGAGTCGAATTGTGTCAGCTTCAATACTAGGGATCATTCGATTAAACCATCCTTTGTTTCGGTTTCTTGTCCTTTTGAAGAAAATTCCCTGGTTGAATCAGCTCTTGTAGGGTTGGGAGCAAACAAGGCAAGAATTTGGCCTTTAACTCAGGAATTGATTCCACAGTCAGCATTGAATTCTTGCCATATTTGCAAGGAAAACATGCCATTTTGAACTTTTGGTGAACCTGGATAGGTTAGGATATGTGTTTTTTCTTAGTCATGCTAGCCTATTTCATTCCTTCGAATCTGCCTTCTTTGCCAGCTTCAAAGTCCAATTTGAATCTATTCAGAATTTTCCTTATTAGAATCCCTTCGACCAGCCCTTGGCCTTGATGGTTCTCTTGATATTTTGTACTGAAATGCCATTCGAAAGACCCTTTGCCATGCCAATCAAAGGACCTTTGTCCAGATACCAATCAAAGGGTACTTGTTAAAATGCCAATCGAAGGACACTGTTACAATGCCAGTCGAAAGGTACTTATTAAAATGCCAATCGAAAGGCCTTGTTAATAGGCCAATTGAAGGACCCTTGCCCATGCCAATCGAAGGGTGTTATGTAGATGCCAATCGAAAGGCATTTTGGAGATGCCAATAGAAACGCATTTTGGAGATGCCAATCGAAGGAAACTTAAAAACATCACTCACAAATTTTCCTTTTCGTTAAGCAAAGGTTTGTGACCAACCATGTATGGGAAGACCTTGGAAAACATGAGAGGGCAAATTTTGGGGTACAACAGCTATCCTACTATTAGTGGGTAGGTAGCCCTATCATTGGATGTATGAGAGACATTCGAAGGGACGTTTTTATAGTCATAAAGGCAATTGGGCAAGAAGCTTTAGTAACTATCCTAGGGTTCTAAGATCATATTTTTACCAAGGTAACATCGAGAGGGTCATCGAGGGACTTATGATCTTTTTGAACCAGAGGGTAGCTGTTGTACCCCAAAATTTGCCCTCCCATTTCTCATTGATTTCTCACCACAAAGCCCTTGAAGCTCAAGATCCAGTTAGGGTTTCATCTGCTCAAGACCTCTCCTTGCACTGTTGACTCAAATTAGGGTTTGTGTTTGCACAAAGATGCTTTGACCTAAAATTCCCAAGATGACTTTCATGCTTCATATTGGACTCCCAAGTTTACCCATATCAAGTTTCAAGTCTTGATTCCAAGTTTTGCCCAGTCAATTGGACAGTTGACCTAGAAATCAACTGTATTGGGGAAAAAGTCAACTGTGGCCAATTGACAGTCAAACCTCATGAAATTTGACTCATATCAACATTATGAACTCATATGAACCATTTGATCAAGTTTGGATCACAATTCCCCAAGAAATTTAATTAGATCACCAAAAGGGCAAAATGGTCATTTTTAGGGTTTTGACTGCACAAAGGCAATTTTTGACTGTTTGACCTAGCCAATGGCAAACCAAGCTCACACATAGACTCAAGGACCCCATGGAATTATCTTGACATGCTCAACAAACTCAAAAGATCCCAAGTACACAAGATTGACAGTTGAATTTCCCAGTCAATTGATCAATTTTGGCTGTATACTAAAAAGTCAAACTTTGACTTTTTGGTCAAAATCAAGAGTCAAGATTCATTTTTCATCAAAACATGCCAAATCATGAAACTTGTTCACCAAGAAATCACAAAATGCAAATTAGGGTTAAAAATTAGAATTTTTCATAACTTAGAATTTTTCTAAGTTATGAAAAACCCTAATTTTTTCCCAAATTTGCCCCACTTTTTCACCAAGATCCATTTGGATTCAAGAAAAAGTCCAAACATGAAAGTTGTAGCTTGTTGCATAATCTACAACTTTGATTCACAAAGTTTTCCCATTTGAGGCTTGTATCTCAAGTTACAAATTCTTGAATAAAGGCACTAAACCATTTTTAACTTAGTGAATTTTTGACCTATTTTGACAAGGTTTTCTACCCCACTTCAAGGCCATTTTACATACACTTACCCTTGGAATTTCAATTTGCATTTCAAATATGGATTGTATTACACATTCCAAGCTTTCCAAAATGTCCAAGAACTCATCAAACAACCTCATGACTTGAGAGATTCGAATTTCACAATTTGGCAAAAAACTCACTTTTGAATTGGCCATTTTTCATGTTCATACACTATGCATTTTCAAAACTCAGCATGCCCCTTGATTACAGGCCTTTTATCTCAACTACACTCATAAATTTAATGCATATTCTTTGTGCCAAGACCATGTTCTTTGTGTTCTAACATTACATGAAGGTTTAATCCATTTATAGATAAAGCAAACTATCCATTTTTGCAAAAGTTCACTTTATGTCCAATTACAAATCCAAGCAGTACAAGCAAGATCTAATGGGCACAAGATTATGGACAAATCACTATGATCAAGGAGAGTTTATGCAGCTCATTAGAGGTCCCCTACTGACCTAAAACACCAAGTTGCCTTTGTTTGCTTAAGAGTGAAGAAAAGTGCCATAACATAAGACATCTCTCATACCAGTCAAGAAACCTTTAAGCAAATATTGAAAACACATTCCAAAGATCAGAACCAAGTTTTTGCACGACCCTTGCACCTCTCAAACACTCCCATTGCCATAACCACTCTCAAACTGCAAAAACAGGGCAGGCCCTGCAGTTTGAGTGCTATCTCTCATTTCTCTCAAGCTCTCTTGCCCAAACCAGTTCACATACCTTCCATACCATCTATGCAAGCTAACCAAAAGCAAAAGCACGACCTGTAATCCCTCTAACCACTTCCACCATTTTCAGTTTCTTGTTTTGCAGGTGAAGTTCTCTAGCTCGATTCAGAAGCTTTCAAGACAAAGTAAACATTGGAATAGCACCCCTGGACCTCAAGGAAGCTTTTCCAACCATCACCTTGCACTGAAAGCTCCCCCATTGCAAGATAGAACTTCAGCTGAACAGATATCTTGGTGAACTCGTATCTCTCTTATTATGCATCATTAGCCTTAAGTTTGTGAATAAACAATGTCCTACTCATGCCACTGAACATGTACATTCTTTTACTTTTCATTTCTTTTGCTTGAGCTGTGAGAATTTGGAGTTTGAAAATGGCAGAAAACTTAGGTTAGGATTTGGGATTGTTAAAATTCTCTCTCATTTTTTAGAGTTAGGAGATGTTCTTTATATATTTGGAATCGTGGTTTCATGCTTAACATCTTTTGTGTTGGAAGTTTGTTCAAAAAATCAAAGAATCAGGATATTCAAATGAAGCTTGCAGGCGCGCGTTTTTTGTTCAGAGGTTGAAGAAGAAGTGATCTGGGCTGGGCTTGTGTTGCATTTTCTGTTCACACCATACATTTACTTTTGCACCCCCTGAGCCCATTTTGTTATTTTTAATGATTTTTTGACTTTCTCTTTTTTGGTCTGACTTGTTTATTTTGGCTTATGATATTAAAAATCTAAAAATAAATTTTTACACCATTTTTCTATTTTTTAGGCATTTATTTGATTATGTTGACATTTATACATAAATATATATACACACTATTATTTAGAAAACTAGAAAAAATAATGCAAATATATTTTCTTTTCTGATTTTTATTTACATTTTCCCTTTTGAAAATATTTTATACAAAACATATTTTTTTTATATATATAAATATTAATTATTATCATTTATATATATATGATATTTATTTGTAAATAATATAAATATATAGGTATATTAATATACTTAGGAGAAAATATCAAAAAATGTGCATATTTTATTTTTAATATTTAATACTAAAAAAGGCCTTTTTTACAAATATACCATATTTTATTTTATTTTTGTAGGTATATAATAAATATTATATGAATTGATTAATTAATGTCCCTTTTGATTAAAAAATTAGGGTTTTGCCCTAAATTCAAAAAATACTCCAAAAATAATATTTTTTTATTTTTCCTTTTATTTTACATAAATAATATTTTCTTTTCATACATATACAAAACATTTTTTGCATCTTGCATATTTTGTTCCATTTTTTTATTTAATTATTGTACCTTAATTAAATTGTATAAATTCAAAATTGATGTAATAGTTTTAGGTTTAAATTCCTTGTCAAAATCCCCATTTGAAACATTGTACCCCCCTCCCTATATTATTGTGTTGTAATAGCGTAGGATTTTAAATTTCGCACTTTTATCGCTTTCTAAACATACTATGCTAGAATTAGGGTTTTGTATGCGAATAAAAATGAACAAAATAGTTGGACCTAATACAAGATAAATGAGCATGAAAAATGGACAACACATTTCACACTTGCACCCCTAGGGTATTCCACTTTGTTGCCTTCAAATAATTGGGCCATATTGTATGTTGAATTTCTTTGGGAAAAAACAAACAATCAAATGATCATAGTCCCACAAAATGTTGCTTAAATGAATGATCAAGTCCCTTTTAAAGAAAATTGTCCAAAGACATTTAACACTATTGCAACTATGGTCTAAACGATGACCCGCGCCCGTCCCTTTAATCTCCTAAAACAAGATTGTCCACCAAATGCAATGGTGGAACAAAATTGTCAAAAGGTTTAAAACATAACAAAAACCTTTGAGAAAACTTTAGGGTAGATGAACTCTTAAGTACTTGTCAACTTTCCAAGAAAACACTTGCCTTATTTCAAAACCCACTTCACAAACACTTTCAAAACAAACTTTCAAAAAACCTTGAAACATCTTTTCAAAAAGACAAACACCTTTTGTAAAACATTCGAGTAAAGAATTGTTACAAGGGTAGCCTATACAAGGCATCTTTTTCAAAACATTTTTCAAAACCACACACAAAGCACCATTTCAAACAATTGAAAACCAAGGCAAGTTGATCTAAGCAAGTACCTAAGAGCCCATGGATAACCATGGATAGAAGGGGTGCTAATACCTTCCCCTTCTATAATCTACTCCCCGAACCCAAGAAAAATCTCAAAGGTTTTTGCTGTGCTTTTTAAACCTTTCCTTAGGATAAAATAAAAAGTCGGTGGCGACTCTTGCTCAACCGAAACATTTGCGAAAACAAATGCAAAACCCTAGTCAGTTCTCCCACCGTATCACAGAACTGGCGACTCTGCTGGGGAAAATTTTTAAAGTGGAGTAACCTTAGGGCTTAGATCACCCTCTTGCATGACTAATTGTTTGATTTGCTTGCTTTATACTTTGGCTCTATTGTTTGGGTTTACAATCCTCCACCCGGATTTTGGGAAACATTCATAGATAGCAATACATTGTGGAAACTGTGCGGGGTATACCGACACGGTCTAAGCAAGAGCTATATTAGTGCGACATATTTGTGAGTACCGGTAACCCTTGAGTTCAATCAAGGAGAGTACGGGGCCGCTGAGTGATGTCACTAAGCACTAATGACCTAGAACCTTACTTGACCATCTTGGCCTTTTGTTAGGGGTAGTGAGATGACTGGCTTTGGTGCAGTCCGAAGTTGGTAGATACTCGATACTACACTCATTGAGGGTTGTTTTCTTGGAATATTTTGGTCGCTAGTTAAGTGGCTAAACCAAAACAATGAACATTGAAAACAATCCAGTGATTTTGAGCTCCTTAGAACCCGGTTACTATTTATAGGACAGGTTTTTAAGCCAACTACACTCAAGAGGGTACTTACCTATGAAACCCCATGCAAGCCTGAAATTAGGGTTTGGTGTGATTTTCTTGTACATATGTTTTGTGCATACATCATAAAACATCATATGCATTTACTAACCATTTCAAGGGTTTTGGATCTTCATCTTTGTTCTTGTTTTGTAGGACATGGAAATCCCTCGCAGAAATACCATTCAAGTCAACCTTGTGAGAATCTCTCCTCAACTCAAGGAGATCACCTCAAGAATTCCGGAAAGTTCATCCTTCAGTGAAAGACATGGTAGACTGCTCAGTCTAGTCAACACCAGCATTGAAGAAGACATGATGAAAATGCTATTCCAGTTCTTTGACCCTCTTCACCACTGCTTCACTTTCCCTGATTATCAGTTGGTACCCACTTTGGAGGAGTTTTCTCAACTCCTAAGAATCCCTATCCTTAATCAACTACCCTTCAATGGTACGGAAAAGGAACCAAAGCCGGAAGATGTTGCTCGAGCATTACATCTTCAACCATCCGACATCAAGGGGCATTGGGAAACCAGAAGTGGCGTCAAAGGATTCTTAGCAAAATTCTTGTTTGAGAAGGCACAAGAATGTTGGAACTCATTGGACCTACAAGCCTTTGAAGAGATTGTGGCACTCCTTATCTACGGGTTGGTCTTGTTCCCAAATCCTGACCAATTGGTAGATGTCAACGCCATCAAAATCTTCTTGTCCAGAAATCCAATACCAACATTGCTTGGGGATATCCTTCACTCATTTTACACACGAACAATGAGAAAGAGGGGTGTTCTCATGTGATGTACTCCTCTCCTTGCAAGGTGGTTTATTTCGCACCTTCCACAATCTGTCTTGAAGAATGACCAGGGTACAAGGTGGTCCCAACGGTTGATGACTCTTACTCATTCTGATGTGCATTGGTGTTCTCGGTTCAGAGAAAATGTCATCATCGTCGATCATTGCGGAGAGTTTCCTAATGTTCCTTTACTTGGAATCAGGGGAGGCATCACCTACAACCCTTGCCTAGCTTTGAGGCAATTTGGATATGCACGGAGGGATGGCCCTCATGACATGTTGATTCCTAGCCTAGTTTTTGACTTCGACAACGATGCGCAAGGACTTCGCCAAAGATTCATCAGAGCTTGAGGAAAACTCAACAAGGTTGATAGCAAGACTCTGGGACACAATAACTCCATCCCTCTTGAGCCCTATCTCAAGTGGGTACGAGCCCGAGCCCAAAGTCTAATGATGCCTTATCCTCATGTACTCCCAGTGATTAAAGAGCCCGTCAATGAAGGAGAGGTTCCCTACACCATCCTGCATCCAGACATGCCTACATCGTGGGAGGAAATGCAGAAAAGTTGGATTCAACTCAAGGAGGAACGGAACACTTTTGAAGCTAGCTACTACGCTAGTGAAAAGAAGGTTCTAGAGCTTACCCGCCGACTCCACGAGCAAGAGGCCCTCAACACCTACATCGCACCAAAGAGGATGCGCAATGTCTTTCTGCCTTGAGAAGTTTATTTTGTAACATTTGGCCCATGGGGCATTTATGTACTAACAAATTTCTTCTTATTAATATGACGTGCGTTCTTCTTTGGCTGAAACAATTTTGAATGTCCTAAATCCTTGAATGCATTGCATACATCAGCATACCATTCATCATGTGCATAAGCAGGTCTCACTTCAGGTTTCCTTATCTGTCTGCTGTTTCTTTCAGTAGGATGGATCTCGAGCAAACAGTCAAAGACTTACAAGCCCAGAATGCACAGTTCCAGCAACTCTTGATGACTTTGGTTAAAAGTCAAGAGGATGTCAAGACTCATTTGGAGAATAAGGACCCTATAAAGAAGAAAAAGAGGGTCGGAGTGGCTACTTTGGGGAGAAGATTTGACAGAGAAGCTCGGAGAGTGCTTGAATTTCCTCCTACTTCTGATGAAGGGACTAGTAAAAGAGATCGAGTTGCGGTGCCTTCCGAGTCTGATGCGGAGGAGGAAGAGGTTGAAGAGGATGAAGATTATTCTGACCAGCAATACCCTCCAGCTGATGATAAATACAAGGGTTTAGAAGACAGATTGGCCGCCATGGAATTGCAAAGAGTGCCGGGTTTGGATTTTGAAGACTTGGGTTTGGTTGCCGGGATTGTGATTCCCCCAAAATTCAAAGTGCCAGTGTTTGTGAGGTATGATGGGCTATCCTGCCCCAAAATGCATCTCAGGTCCTACGTGAGAAAGATTCAACCCTATACGGCAGATAAAAACTCTGGATTCATTTCTTTCAAGACAGCCTGTCGGGAGCTCAGTTGGAGTGGTTTTATCAGCTAGAAGGAACCAGTGTCAGAAATTGGGAAGATTTGGCCACCGCTTTCTACAAACAATACCAGTATAATTCTGATCTTGCTCCTACTCGTACCCAACTTCAGGGTATGTCACTAGGAACAAGTGAGGGATTCAAAGAATATGCACAAAAATGGAGGGATTTGGCTGGCAGGGTGCAGCCTCCTTTAACCCATCGTGAGCTCGTTGATATGTTTCTTGGGACCCTATCTGGGCCATTTTTCAATCATCTAATTGGTAACTCTTCCGCAGGGTTTACCGATTTGATCTTAACCGGCGAAAGAATAGAAGCTGGCATCAAGTCAGGAAAGATTCAGAAGGGTGTTGTTGTAAGTGTTGAGAAGAAGCCTTTTAAGAAGGAGACAGCTATGGTATATTCTCAGAGAAGAGCAGGGAAGATGGAGCGTCGGCCAACTGTGGGGGCCGTAATGATTCAAAACACTCCAAGTGAGCAGCCTCGCTATAACCAGTCCAGACCAAATCAGCAATGGGTGGAAAGGCCACAACGGCAGTTCACCCGTATTAATATGACTCCAGCACAAGTGCTTCCCCATCTATTGAAGTTGAATCTTGCCACCATCAAGGAGGCGCCAAAGAATGTGAATACGTCCTCCCCGCATTATCATGCCAATGCTAAATGCGCCTACCATTCAGACAGTGTTGGACATGATACCAATGATTGTTGGGCACTCAAGCATAAAGTCCAAGACCTGATAGAGGCCAAGGAGGTAGAGTTTGACGCTCCAGAGAAACCCAATGTGATATTTGCACCTATGCCGAAGCACGGCCGAAATATCAATGCCATTGAAGAGGATTTGTATGTTGCTGACGTCAGTGATCTGACTACTCCACTGCTAACCATTAAGTTGAATTTGTTAAGGGCCGGGATCTTCCCGGGATGTAAAGAAGACTGCTACTGTTGCCACTCTCTGTCGTTTGACTGTCCGCTATTAAAGAAAGGCATCCAAGGCCTTATGGATAGCCGACAAATTTTGTTCGAAAAAGTTTCTGCTGCTCCAGTTCATGTTGAAAATGTCTCAATCATAACCATTCACGCCAATCTTTCCAAGGCCGTCAAAAAGCCAGTTTAGATTACACCAGCTGCAAAATCTGTTCCTTTAAAGATAACAATGCCAGGGCCTGTTCCCTATGTTTCTGAGAAGTCGATACCTTGGAACTATGGTGGTGACATCTACTACCATGGTATCAAGCAAATCGAAGTAATTGAAGAAAGTTCGGATGATGAAGAAGCTAGCATTAGTAACATTGTGGGCACCAGCAAAATCACCAGGAGCGGGAGAATATTTTCTCCAGAGATTGCCCCTCCAAGAGCAGTCTTTGGACCCTCATCAGCTAAAGAAGTTATCCCTGCAACAGTAAAACTCTCCGCTAGAACTCCTTTGATTGAAGAAGTTGTTGTTCCTAGTGATGTCTCTCCTACCATTGCTGATAAAGGAAAGGGAATACAGGATGAGCCCGTCAGGACGAGGGCTCAACCCTTGGTGATCCCGGAAACCTCTAAGAAAGAAATGGACGAGATCTTGAGGATAATCAAGAGAAGTGATTACGATATGGTGGAACAGTTGGGGCAAACCCCCTCCAAGATCTCCATGCTGGCACTATTGCTTTGCTCAGAAGCGCACGCTAAAGCTTTGATTAAGTTTCTGAAGGCAGCTCATGTGCCCCAGGAAACCTCTGCGAATCAATTTCAACATTGCGTGGCTAGCCTGACTGCGGACAATGGATTAGGTTTTTCTGATGCCGACCTAACCCCTAAAGGCCGAAACCACAATGATGCTTTGCATATTTCAATCGAGTGTCGCAGAACCACCCTTGCACATGTTTTGGTTGATACCGGTTCATCGCTGAATGTTTTGCCTAAGAAGGCCTTGGACCGGCTAGATTGCAAAGGGTTGGAATTGAAGCCGAGTGATATTGTCGTCAGAGCTTTCGATGGGTCGAAAAGAATGGTCCATGGAGAGGTTGAAATTCCCATCAAGATAGGTACTGAGGTGTTTAAATCCACTTTCTATGTAATGGACATCCGTCCATCATATTCCTGCTTGCTGGGTAGACCTTGGATACACCATGCTGGGGCAGTCACCTCCTCCTTGCATCAGATGCTAAAATATCCTGTCAAGGGAAAGATCGTCACTGTCCACGGTGAAGAAGAGTACATGATTATCCACTTAAATTCTTTCCGGTATGTGGAGGTTGAAGGAGAGTTCATTGAGACACCGTTTCAACATTTCGAAGAAGTTCTTCCTGAAATAGCAGTAGCAAAGTTGGCAGCTGAGACACCGACACAGATGGCCAGGATGGCATCTCTGGAGGATGCTAGGGCCGCAATTAAAGAAGGGAAGAATTCAGCATGGGGGCAGTTACCCGACTTTCCGCGTAAGACTGACAAGTTTGGATTAGGGTTCACAGCCGCTGGCCAGAAAGCTATGCGCCAGTCAAAGATTGAAAGAGCGCCAGTCAAAATTTCTCCTTACAGAATCAACGCCCTGGAAGATGAAGACAAGGAAAGCAACATTGAAGAGTGGGTTTATCCAACTGTCAGAGGAGGATTGAGCAATTGGGAGGCTAAAGACTTTGTCCCCATCACTTTTATTCATCAGTAATTTATCTGTTAAACATTTCTTATTTGGTCTATAATATTTTACTTTCAAACAATCCGTACACTATCTTTTCACCTCCTGCCTTGCCCGGGGCATGTAGGTCCACTTGTAAGGGTTTTGACTATTTTTCATATTCATATGCCATGTTTAATGATTCATTGGACGTTTTTCATTTGATAAACTGCTTATGCTCATTTTCTTTCCTTTTGCATTTTTTGTTTAAGGATGGCTATCCCTTACACACACCCACACTCACCAATGCAGGTACCCATCCACTCCGGATTCCATGGGTGACTATTCTGCTGTATCTTTCAATAGCTCTGAAGATCTGGTCAATCTAGCCGAGTATGAAGATGACGAAGGTTGTGAAGTACCCGGGGAACTAGCCAGACTTCTACAACAAGAGGAAAGGGCCATCTTACCGCATGAAGAGCCATTGGAAGCTGTTAACTTGGGAACCGAGGAGGATCGGAAGGAGGTGCAAGTGGGTGCCAACCTGGAACCGAAAGTCAAGGAGCGCTTGGTACAGTTGCTGAATGAGTATGTTGAAATCTTCGCTTGGTCCTATGAAGACATGCCGGGTCTAGACACAGACATCGTGGTTCACCGTCTCCCCACAAGAGAAGACTGTCCACTAATCAAGCAAAAAGTTCGCCGAATGAGGCCTGACATGTCCGAAAAGATCAAAGCAGAAGTAATGAAGCAATTCGATGCTGGCTTTCTGGCTGTTACGTCCTATCCTCAATGGGTCGCTAACATCGTGCCAGTACCGAAGAAAGATGGCAAAGTCAGAATGTGTGTGGACTACCGGGATTTGAATAGGGCCAGCCCTAAAGATGATTTCCCGCTACCTCATATTGACATCTTGATCGACAATACAGCTCAGCATAAAGTGTTTTCCTTCATGGACGGATTCTCGGGCTACAATCAAATCAAAATGGCTCCCGAGGATATGGAGAAAACAACTTTTGTCACGCAATGGGGCACTTTTTGTTACAAAGTGATGTCGTTCGGGCTGAAGAACGCAGGGGCAACTTATCAACGCGCCATGGTAGCTTTATTTCATGACATGATACATCATGAGATTGAAGTCTACGTAGACGATATGATAGCTCGGTCACAAACAGAGGAAGAGCACCTTGAACATCTGGAAAAGCTGTTTGCCAGGTTAAAAGAATACAAGCTCAGGCTGAATCCAAGTAAATGCACTTTTGGAGTTAGGTATGGTAAACTCCTGGGATTCATTGTAAGCAACAAAGGCATTAAAGTCGATCCGGAAAAAGTAAAAGCAATACAAGAGATGCCTGCTCCCCGTACTGAAAAGGAGGTCAGAGGATTCTTGGGGCGCTTAAACTATATTGCCAGATTCATCTCACATCTGACTTCTACCTGTGAGCCAATTTTCAAACTCTTGAAGAAAGATCAGGTAGTTGAATGGAACAATGACTGCCAAGCTGCTTTTGATAGAATCAAGGAGTATTTACTAGAACCTCCTATTCTGATGCCACCCGTCGAAGGAAGACCATTGATCATGTATTTGACCGTCTTGGATAACTCAATGGGGTGTGTTTTGGGCCAGCATGACGAGTCTGGTCGAAAAGAGCATGCTATTTATTACCTTAGTAAAAAGTTTACCGACTGTGAGACTCGCTACTCACTGCTCGAGAAAACTTGATGCGCTTTGGTATGGGCTGCTCGCCGACTAAGACAGTATATGCTGACTCATACTACCTTGTTGATATCCAAAATGGACCCTATCAAGTATATCTTCGAGAAGCCCGCTTTATCTGGAAGGATAGCTAGATGGCAAATGATCTTAACCGAGTATGACATCCAGTACACCACCCAAAAAGCTATAAAAGGGAGTGTACTAGCTGACCATCTGGCTCATCAGGCTATCGAAGACTATCAACCCATGAGATTTGACTTCCCAGACGAGGACATTATGAATTTGGACAACGTTGAAAGTGACGGACCGTATGACGGACCCGAAAAGGGATCCCGATGGACCCTATACTTCGATGGTGCTTCAAATGCACTTGGAAACGGTATTGGCGCAGTACTCATTTCTCCGGAAGGTTGTCACACTCCTTTCACGGCCCGACTTTGCTTCAGCTGCACAAACAACATGGCTGAGTATGAAGCTTGCATCTTTGGTCTCGAGGCTGCTATAGACTTGGGGATCAAATCTTTGATCATATTTGGGGACTCGGCTTTGGTCATCAGCCAAATCAAAGGAGACTGGGATACCAAGCATCCTAATCTTATCCCATACAAAGAGCATGTCCTGACATTGTTGCCTCATTTCGAGCAAATTACCTTCGAGCATTTCCCGCAAGAAGAGAATCAGCTAGTCGATGCTCTAGCCACAATGTCCTCCATGTTCAAACTCAACTGGGATAACGAGGCTCCCCAAATCACCATCAAGTGAATGGATGAACCGGCGCATTGCCACGAGATTAATACCGAAGAAGTAGTGGAACAACCTTGGTTCCATGAAATCAAAAGGTATCTCGAGACTAGAGATTATCCTGAAGGAGCTTCCGTAAATGACAAGAAGTTCTTAAGGAAATTCGCTGCTAAGTTCTTCCTGAGCAACGGCATCCTTTACAAACGAAGCCATGATTGTGTATTACTCCGATGTGTGGATAAAGCTGAAGCAGAGTTGATCATGACTAATATACACAGCGGCACATTTGGCACTCACTTGAGCGGGCATACAATGGCTAAGAAGATCCTAAGGGCAGGCTATTATTGGTCTACCATGGAGGCTGACTGCCATCAACATTCCCGTACTTGCCACAAGTGTCAAGTCTACGCTGACAAAGTTCATATTCCTCCGGTTCCCCTTAACGTCCTGACTGCTCCGTGGCCCTTTGCAATGTGGGGCATTGATATGATCGGAGAGATCAAGCCCACGGCTTCTAACGGACATCGCTTCATCCTGGTTGCCATTGACTACTTCACTAAATGGG
The DNA here is from genome assembly GCA_948472305.1 of Vicia faba. NCBI lineage: Eukaryota > Viridiplantae > Streptophyta > Magnoliopsida > Fabales > Fabaceae > Vicia > Vicia faba. The sequence goes on from OX451735.1 coordinate 1,016,050,120, forward strand.
TCGAAGCAGCTTCCTTCGCCTCTGTCACCAAAAATGTGGTTGCCCGCTTTATCAAGCAAAATCTCATATGTCAGTATGGTGTTCCAGACAGGATCATCACGGACAACGGTACAAATCTGAATAACACAATGATCACTGCATTATGCGAACAGTTCAAGATTTATCATCATAATTCATCTCCCTATCGGCCGAAGATGAACGGTGTTGTTGAAGCTGCGAACAAAATCATTAAGAAGATCATTCAGAAAATGACAGTCACTTACAAAGACTGGCATGAGATGTTACCATTTGCTCTGCATGGATACCGTACGACGACACGTACTTCAACTGGGGCAACCCCATTTTCTTTGGTTTATGGCATGGAAGTTGTTCTGCCTATGGAAGTCCAGATCCCCTCTCTAAGGATTATGAGGGATGCAGGTTTGAATGAAGATGATTGGATGCAGACCCGACTTGATCAACTCAATCTGATCGACGAGAAGCGACTTGCTGCTATATGCCATGGTCAGACGTATCAAAAGCGGATGATCAAGGCCTTCAATAAGAAAGTCAGACGTCAAGTGTATCAAGTTGGGGATCTCGTAATCAAGCGGATTATCTTGCCGCAAAGTGATCCCAGGGGCAAATGGACTCCTACATATGAAGGACCATTTGTGATCAAGAGCATATTTTCTGGTGGTGCAATGATTCTGACCACCATGGACGGCGATGATTTGCCACACCCTGCAAACGCAGACATAGTCAAAAGATACTACGCATAAAATAACCCGACAAGTCGAAAACCCGAAAGGGCGGCTTGGGCAAAAATGGGCATCCCGGTGAACCGAAAACCCGAAAGGGCGGTTCAGGCAAAAATTAGGGATAGAAACGAAAAAATCTGTACACCCGGCAAGTCGAAAACCCGAAAGGGCGGCTTGGGCAAAAAGGGGTTTCCCGGTGGATCGAAAACCCGAAAGGGCGATTCAGGCAAAAGTTAGGGAATTAAAGCGTATGACTATGTCTCGTCGGATCACTTCAAAGACAATCTCTTCATCAACCAGTTCCGGACTTCTGATCAATCCAGTCATCGTCAAACGAAGCATTGAATGGACAGATATTCAGAGTTGGGAAAGCTATAGCGGAACGGAATCCCATGGAATTATTTCACATAGCCATCCTTTATTTTGTATAAAATCTTTCAATATTTACGACAAAGTCCTCTTACTAGGATGATTGTCTCCTTTGTACAAATATACTCAAAGAAAATCAATACAAATACTCTTCCCAAAATTTGTGTCATTTCCCTTTTCTTTTTCTCTTGCACTATTTGTTTTATTTTGAGAAACGTCCAAATGTTTTGTTAAATAGGCATATGCATTTGAAACATAATCACTTCCTAAATGAATCTAAGAAAAAGGATTACTGATAGGATGAAGGTACAGATGGATATCTCGACACCCTTTCGAAGGAAACCCCCCAAGAGGTTTGGAATCCACATCCCCAGCAAACCCTGAGGCTTATCTCCAGCAGACTCTCGAAGCTTATCCCCAGTAAGGTTCTGGAAGGTATTTCCCCGCAGAGCACGAACGTCTCTCCCAAGTTTTATTCAAAGTTATTCCTCACAAAGGCTTATAACTGGGTTACCCTCAGCTAACAACCACAGAAGATCGCACTCGCCAGATTTCTTCCTATCCCCAGCGGAGTTCATCAATAGTTTCCCAGCACAACTTATCAATATGATCCCCGGAGGAGTTTATCTTTGTTATCACCAGCCAGAGAGTCCTCCAGAGCTCAATTTCCCTCAGAGTGCAAATTTTCAATATCCCCAGCAGAGCCAGACTAATGAGCCTTCTCCCCACAGAGTTTTAGGAAGAGAAATCTTGAGTTCCCCAGTGAGATCGCCAGAGTTACTTCCCATCAAGCTGAAGATTCTCAGTCTTACCTCCCCAGCAGGAGTCTACTAATTTGGAACTCCCCAATAGAGGTCATCAGGAATTCTCTTCCCCAGCAGCAGCCAAGGATTTATTTTCCCCGGCAGCAGTCAAGATGCTTTTATCTTCAGCCACCTCGGACTCATTTATCCTCAGCAAGATAGCTCGTCAGCTTACATGCACATTCATCACATTCATGTCATAAACATTGATGTCACGTATATTGCATCATGCATCATAACATTGCATACAACTAACTCTTTACCTTTTCAGGAAAGATCAGTCGACAGACTAAAATTATTCAACTTCAAGATTTCTGAAAACAGTTCACGGGTTCTCCAAGTAAACGGATGTTAACCTGTCACTTGTTCAGATTCTTCTTCAAGACTTCTGAAAACAGTTTATGGATTCTTCCCAACAACGGATGTTAATCTATCGACTTGTTCAGATGCAACTTTTGAAAACAGTTTACGGACGCTTCCCAACAACGGATGCTGCTCTATTGCTTATTCAACTTCAAGATTTCTGAAAACAGTTCACGGGTTCTCCAAGTAAACGGATGTTAACCTGTCACTTGTTCAGATTCTTCTTCAAGACTTCTGAAAACAGTTTATGGATTCTTCCCAACAACGGATGTTAATCTATCGACTTGTTCAGATGCAACTTTTGAAAACAGTTTACGGACGCTTCCCAACAACGGATGCTGCTCTATTGCTTATTCAACTTCAAGATTTCTGAAAACAGTTCACGGGTTCTCCAAGTAAACGGATGTTAACCTGTCACTTGTTCAGATTCTTCTTCAAGACTTCTGAAAACAGTTTATGGATTCTTCCCAACAACGGATGTTAATCTATCGACTTGTTCAGATGCAACTTTTGAAAACAGTTTACGGACGCTTCCCAACAACGGATGCTGCTCTATTGCTTATTCAACTTCAAGACTTCTGAAAACAGTTTATGGATTCTTCCCAACAACGGATGTTAATCTATCGACTTGTTCAGATGCAACTTTTGAAAACAGTTTACGGACGCTTCCCAACAACGGATGCTGCTCTATTGCTTATTCAACTTCAAGATTTCTGAAAACAGTTCACGGGTTCTCCAAGTAAACGGATGTTAACCTATCGCTTGTTCAGCTTCTTCTCCAAACCACTGAAAACAGTTTACAGATTCCTCCCAACAACGGATGTCAATCTATTGCTTGTTCAGACCCCCCAGTTCAGAGATGGTCCCAAGCTTGGACACCTTCCTGATATTCCCTTCCAAATGGCATCTCTAAGCCCATCCCCGACAAGATTTCTGTCACCCTCCCAGATGGCATCGTTCAGCCCATCTCTAAATGGCATCTCTAAGCCCATTCCCGCATCCATTGCTTTGACAAGTGCAAATTTCCGGGCACTCTAGTGTCCAATCTCCTTTTACCCTCGAGTCACGAAAGGCAAACTTGCCAATCTAACTCTTCGGATTCAAGAAGATTGAACAGGGGCAACTGTTGTACCCCAAAATTTGCCCTCCCATTTCTCATTGATTTCTCACCACAAAGCCCTTGAAGCTCAAGATCCAGTTAGGGTTTCATCTGCTCAAGACCTTTCCTTGCACTGTTGACTCAAATTAGGGTTTGTGTTTGCACAAAGATGCTTTGACCTAAAATGCCCAAGATGACTTTCATGCTTCATATTGGACTCCCAAGTTTACCCATATCAAGTTTCAAGTCTTGATTCCAAGTTTTGCCCAGTCAATTGGACAGTTGACCTAGAAATCAACTGTATTGGGGAAAAAGTCAACTGTGGCCAATTGACAGTCAAACCTCATGAAATTTGACTCATATCAACATTATGAACTCATATGAACCATTTGATCAAGTTTGGATCACAATTCCCCAAGAAATTTAATTAGATCACCAAAAGGGCAAAATGGTCATTTTTAGGGTTTTGACTGCACAAAGGCAATTTTTGACTGTTTGACCTAGCCAATGGAAAACCAAGCTCACACATAGACTCAAGGACCCCATGGAATTATCTTGACATGCTCAACAAACTCAAAAGATCCCAAGTACACAAGATTGACAGTTGAATTTCCCAGTCAATTGATCAATTTTGGCTGTATACTAAAAAGTCAAACTTTGACTTTTTGGTCAAAATCAAGAGTCAAGATTCATTTTTCATCAAAACATGCCAAATCATGAAACTTGTTCACCAAGAAATCACAAAATGCAAATTAGGGTTAAAAATTAGAATTTTTCATAACTTAGAATTTTTCTAAGTTATGAAAAACCCTAATTTTTTCCCAACTTTGCCCCACTTTTTCACCAAGATCCATTTGGATTCAAGCAAAAGTCCAAACATGAAAGTTGTAGCTTGTTGCATAATCTACAACTTTGATTCACAAAGTTTTCCAATTTGAGGCTTGTATCTCAAGTTACAAATTCTTGAATAAAGGCACTAAACCATTTTTAACTTAGTGAATTTTTGACCTATTTTGACAAGGTTTTCTATCCCACTTCAAGGCCATTTTACATACACTTACCCTTGGAATTTCAATTTGCATTTCAAATATGGATTGTATTACACATTCCAAGCTTTCCAAAATGTCCAAGAACTCATCAAACAACCTCATGACTTGAGAGATTCGAATTTCACAATTTGGCAAAAAACTCACTTTTGAATTGGCCATTTTTCATGTTCATACACTATGCATTTTCAAAACTCAGCATGCCCCTTGATTACAGGCCTTTTATCTCAACTACACTCATAAATTTAATTCATATTCTTTGTGCCAAGACCATGTTCTTTGTGTTCTAACATTACATGAAGGTTTAATCCATTTATAGATAAAGCAAACTATCCATTTTTGCAAAAGTTCACTTTATGTCCAATTACAAATCCAAGCAGTACAAGCAAGATCTAATGGGCACAAGATTATGGACAAATCACTCTGATCAAGGAGATTTTATGCAGCTCATTAGAGGTCCCCTACTGACCTAAAACACCAAGTTGCCTTTGTTTGCTTAAGAGTGAAGAAAAGTGCCATAACATAAGATATCTCTCATACCAGTCAAGAAACCTTTAAGCAAATATTGAAAACACATTCCAAAGATCAGAACCAAGTTTTTGCACGACCCTTGCACCTCTCAAACACTCCCATTGCCATAACCACTCTCAAACTGCAAAAACAGGGCAGGCCCTGCAGTTTGAGTGCTATCTCTCATTTCTCTCAAGCTCTCTTGCCCAAACCAGTTCACATACCTTCCATACCATCTATGCAAGCTAACCAAAAGCAAAAGCACGACCTGTAATCCCTCTAACCACTTCCACCATTTTCAGTTTCTTGTTTTGCAGGTGAAGTTCTCTAGCTCGATTCAGAAGCTTTCAAGACAAAGTAAACATTGGAATAGCACCCCTGGACCTCAAGGAAGCTTTTCCAACCATCACCTTGCACTGAAAGCTCCCCCATTGCAAGATAGAACTTCAGCTGAACAGGTATCTTGGTGAACTCGTATCTCTCTTATTATGCATCATTAGCCTTAAGTTTGTGAATAAACAATGTCCTACTCATGCCACTGAACATGTACATTCTTTTACTTTTCATTTCTTTTGCTTGAGCTGTGAGAATTTGGAGTTTGAAAATGGCAGAAAACTTAGGTTAGGATTTGGGATTGTTAAAATTCTCTCTCATTTTTTAGAGTTAGGAGATGTTCTTTATATATTTGGAATCGTGGTTTCATGCTTAACATCTTTTGTGTTGGAAGTTTGTTCAAAAAATCAAAGAATCAGGATATTCAAATGAAGCTTGCAGGCGCGCGTTTTTTGTTCAGAGGTTGAAGAAGAAGTGATATGGGCTGGGCTTGTGTTGCATTTTCTGTTCACACCATACATTTACTTTTGCACCCCCTGAGCCCATTTTGTTATTTTTAATGATTTTTTGACTTTCTCTTTTTTGGTCTGACTTGTTTATTTTGGCTTATGATATTAAAAATCTAAAAATAAATTTTTACACCATTTTTCTATTTTTTAGGCATTTATTTGATTATGTTGACATTTATACATAAATATATATACACACTATTATTTAGAAAACTAGAAAAAATAATGCAAATATATTTTCTTTTCTGATTTTTATTTACATTTTCCCTTTTGAAAATATTTTATACAAAACATATTTTTTTTATATATATAAATATTAATTATTATCATTTATATATATATGATATTTATTTGTAAATAATATAAATATATAGGTATATTAATATACTTAGGAGAAAATATCAAAAAATGTGCATATTTTATTTTTAATATTTAATACTAAAAAAGGCCTTTTTTACAAATATACCATATTTTATTTTATTTTTGTAGGTATATAATAAATATTATATGAATTGATTAATTAATGTCCCTTTTGATTAAAAAATTAGGGTTTTGCCCTAAATTCAAAAAATACTCCAAAAATAATATTTTTTTATTTTTCCTTTTATTTTACATAAATAATATTTTCTTTTCATACATATACAAAACATTTTTTGCATCTTGCATATTTTGTTCCATTTTTTTTATTTAATTATTGTACCTTAATTAAATTGTATAAATTCAAAATTGATGTAATAGTTTTAGGTTTAAATTCCTTGTCAAAATCCCCATTTGAAACATTGTACCCCCCTCCCTATATTATTGTGTTGTAATAGCGTAGGATTTTAAATTTCGCACTTTTATCGCTTTCTAAACATACTATGCTATAATTAGGGTTTTGTATGCGAATAAAAATGAACAAAATAGTTGGACCTAATACAAGATAAATGAGCATGAAAAATGGACAACACATTTCACACTTGCACCCCTAGGGTATTCCACTTTGTTGCCTTCAAATAATTGGGCCATATTGTATGTTGAATTTCTTTGGGCAAAAACAAACAATCAAATGATCATAGTCCCACAAAATGTTGCTTAAATGAATGATCAAGTCCCTTTTAAAGAAAATTGCCCAAAGACATTTAACACTATTGCAACTATGGTCTAAACGATGACCCGCGCCCGTCCCTTTAATCTCCTAAAACAAGATTGTCCACCAAATGCAATGGTGGAACAAAATTGTCAAAAGGTTTAAAACATAACAAAAACCTTTGAGAAAACTTTAGGGTAGATGAACTCTTAAGTACTTGTCAACTTTACAAGAAAACACTTGCCTTATTTCAAAACCCACTTCACAAACACTTTCAAAACAAACTTTCAAAAAACCTTGAAACATCTTTTCAAAAAGACAAACATCTTTTGTAAAACATTCGAGTAAAGAATTGTTACAAGGGTAGCCTATACAAGGCATCTTTTTCAAAACATTTTTCAAAACCACACACAAAGCACCATTTCAAACAATTGAAAACCAAGGCAAGTTGATCTAAGCAAGTACCTAAGAGCCCATGGATAACCATGGATAGAAGGGGTGCTAATACCTTCCCCTTCTATAATCTACTCCCCGAACCCAAGAAAAATCTCAAAGGTTTTTGCTGTGCTTTTTAAACCTTTCCTTAGGATAAAATAAAAAGTCGGTGGCGACTCTTGCTCAACCGAAACATTTGCGAAAACAAATGCAAAACCCTAGTCAGTTCTCCCACCGTATCACAGTAGCCACTAAAACCTCTCACGTTTCGAGAGTTGTGACTATTTCTGAAGGTAACCGAAGTGGGGTACCCTAAAGGTGTATATATATAATGTGTGTTATATTCAGTTATTTTTTTCCTTTTTCATTAGATTTGCTAGCGTTTTGATTTTAATCTTGTCATACAATCCTATTAGTCTAGCAGTTAATATGTACAGTAATTTAAAGTGCATGAATTTAAATCTATTACAATGCTTCGGGGAGGGGGATATTTAGATGTCCAAAAATTTGGGGAAAGAAAATAAAGAAAGCAGTAAAGAGCCCTAGTTTTATCTATTACATACTGTCAGCAGATAGATTAGTATAAAATGCGAAAATAAACCACGCGCGCAAATTGAAAATAATGTCTAAGAATCCTAAGGAAATAAAAATCTTTTTGTTTGTTTTTATAAAAAAAAAGTCTAAGTCTACTTAATTTTAATTAAAAAAAGGTTAAAATAATTTATTAATTAATTAACAAAATTAATTTGGTTAATAGAACACTAGCCTAATGTTTTTTTTTTTGTGATTTTGTTTATTGTTAAATTAAAAAAGAAATTAATAAAGGAGTAAATAATACAAAGAATAAAAATGCAAGAAAACAAGTATTTCGATCCAAAGGACATGGAGCTTTCGATTCAGAGGAGAGTGGTTATCCTTCGATCCAATGAAGGAATTTGTCCTTTGATCCAGTGAAAGGTGTTACCCTTTGATCCAGTGAAGGGTGTTACCTTTCGATCCAGTGGAAGATGTGGTTTTCTATCCAGAGGGCATTGTTGAAAATGCCTGATGAGTCACCTGTGAGGGCACTGAATCTGCAAAGATATGTTAGCCAAAATAAAAGCATGATCTGGGTGCAAATCCCTGGTCCTTCAATTTTGTGTGCATTGGCCTTATTTAGGCTGGATCTGCAACATAAGCATTAGGGACAAAAGAAACAAGCAAGGACTTGGGTATCACACCCAGGTCCTTATATCATGGATGAGAATCAAATGACTATGACGTGCAAAGAAAATATAGAAATTGATTCCTTACCTTTTCCTTACCAACTGTAGTGTATGAATTTGTGGTATTGGAGATGCCTAGTGCTTGGGCACTCTCTCTGTAGACTTTAGGGAGTAAATGGAGTGTTTTCGAAGATCCTTTAGATTTGGATTACTCAGGATATTTTGATAACCTTTGGCATGGCTTCTGAGGCAGCGTGTGCATGTGAGGTAGTGTATGTGTGGCAGGAGTGTTTCTTTCTTTTCTATAGTTTTTTTTTCGCCCTGTGAAATGTGCCTTAGGCTTGTACTTATAGGAGTTTGAGGGGAGTGGAAATGGAAAGGGACAGCCATTAACCAGGCTTTGAAGGCCATGAGACAAGAATCCAACACATTGAAAGTTGGCCATATTTGGATAATTCTTGCTATTTTGAAATGTTAAATGAACTTGGACATGTTTCACCTTCCAATGCCCTCAAGTCTTTCCCTTCGATTGACTCTGATTTACTTCCTTCGAACGGATCCAAACCTTGTTATTCAATTGGCCTTGAGTCACTTCCTTCGAATGGCTCAAGTCTTGCCCTTCGATTGACTCTGAGTTACTTCCTTCGAATAGCTCAAATATTTCCCTTTGATTGACTCTGAGCTACTTCCTTTGAATGGCTCAAGTCTTTCCCTTTGATTGACTCTGAGTTACTTCTTTCAAATGGCTCAAGTCTTGCACTTCGATTGACTCTGAGTTACTTCCTTCGTATATCTCAAATTCTCATCATTGGGGCCTCTTAGATTGAGCCCTTACTCGGCTAGCCCAAATGAAAACTCTTTTCTGGCCAATCGAAGCTTCCTTTGGCATGAATGTGCTTGTGCAGGAAACTTGAGTATGGCAATATGTGGGATTTTAGGCCAGCAAGCATCTTTGCATACTTCTCTTTCGTTTTGACTAACTAGATCCAATCTTTGACCAAACCCTTTTTTTAGACAACACTATGTGTCCTTCGAATGGGTCTTTGGATGCTTCTTCGAATGGATCATTTACATGTTCGTAATGTAGTAATCCTATGCTTGGTGAAATGAAGGTATGCATGAAGATGTATTTGCCTTGTGGGTCGAAGGAAGCTTTTTTCCTAGTGGATTGAAGGCAAATCTGAAGAAGTCTTGGCCTTGTATGTTGAAGGAACGCATGGGGAAAGTCATTTCATTGCCAATCAAATCAGGCATGAAACAGCCCATGCTCAGTCAAAGTCTTGTGAACCAAGTTTGTGTTGAAAGATTTTGGACATTCGATCGAAGCTCCTTGTCCAGATGCCAATCGAAGGATAACCTACTCAGATGTTAATCGAAAACACCCTGTCCCAAGACCAATCAAAGACACCTTGTCCTAATGCCAATTGAAGACACCTTGTCTCAATTCCAGTCAAAGACACCTTGTCTTAATGCCAATCGAAGACAACCTGGTTTTAATGCCAATCGAAGACACCTTATTTCAATGTCAATCGAAGACACCTTGTTTCAATGCCAATCGAAGACACCTTGTTTACCTTCAAAATTCTTATTTTATTTAAGCAAGTTTTTATAATCATCCACATAAGACAAAACCTTGGAAAACAGGAGAAGGAAAATTTTTGGATACAACAAATTCCAACTCTCACATCATCAATGTTGACATATGCAACAACTTCCTACTTAATGCATCAGCCACAACATTCGCTTTACCCAGATGGTAATTCAAACCAAAATCATAATCCTTCAAGAATTATAACCATATTCTTTGCCTCATATTCAACTCTTTCTGATCAAACAGATATTTCAAACTCTTATGATCACTGAATACATCAAATCTTGATCCAAACAAATAATGCCTCCAAAGTTTCAATATAAACACAACAACAGCTAACTCCAAATCATGAGTCGGATAAATCCTTTCATGCACTTTCAGTTGCCTTGAAGCATAAGCTAGAACTTATCGATATTGTATTAACACACCTCCTAGACCCACCAATGAAGCATCACAATACACAACAAACAATTCTTCCGAATCAGGCAAAATCAAAATAAGAGCGCTTATCAACCTTCTCTTAAGCTCTTGAAAATCAGCTTCACACTGTGCAGTCTAAATAAAAGCTTGACCCTTCCTATTCAATTGTGTCAACGACAAAGCTAGCTTGGAAAAACCTTCAATAAACTTCTGATAATAAGCTGCTAAACCAATAAAACTTCGAATCTCAGAAACAATTTTTAGAGCTTCCCATTGAGACACAACCTTTATCTTCGACAGATCAACAACAATACCACCACTAGATATCACATGACCAAGGAAACTCACTCCCTTCAACCAAAACTCACACTTAGAAATCTTAGCATACAATTTCTTCTCTTTCAACACAGATAACACAATCCTCAGATGCTCGGCATGATCTTATTCACTCTTTGAATAGATCAAAATATCATCAATGAACTCAACCACAAACTTATCTAGATATTGATGAAAAATACTATTCATGTATTCCATAAATACACCAAGTTAATTGGTCATACTGAACGACATCACTCAATACTCATAATGACCATACCTTATTCTAAAAGCAGTCTTCTGAATAACTTTAACTTTCACACTAATATGATGATACCCATACCTCAAATCTATCTTACTAAACACACAAGCACCCATTAACTGGTCCATCAAATCATCAATCCTCAGAAGCGAATACTTGTTCTTGATAGTCACCTTGTTCAATTGTCCATAATCCACACATAACCTCATAGAAACTTCTTTCTTCTTAACCAACAAAACAGGTGCACCCCATGGTGACACACTGGGACTAATAAATCTCTTCGCAAGCAAATCCTCAAGTTAACTCTTCAAATCTTTCAATTCATATGCCGACATCCAATAGAGAGACATCGATACTGGACTAGTTCCAGGAACTAAGTCAACCGTAAACTCTACCTCGCGCTCTGGCAGTAAATCACTTACATCATTAGGAAATACCTCAGGAAATTCATGAACTATTGGTAATTCACCAATCATCCATTTCTCACTGATATCTAATGTTTCCATCAAAGCCAACAACATAACACCATCTCGCACAGACCCATTCACTTGCTTGGTAGACATAAACAAATCTCCCTCAAAACCAGAATCAAGAAAGATAATCGTCTTATCAAAACAGTTGATATAAACATGATTATATTCCAACCAGTTCATCTCAAGAATAATATCAAGTTGATCTAACAGAAGACACACTAAATCAACTCCAAAGTCTTTACCAAAATACTCAACAGACAATTCAAACACACATATGAAGTAGTCACTAAACCCATAGCAGGAGTGTCAATAACCATACTTCCATTTATAACAGATAACTCAAGATTCAATCTCTTAACACAGTCCAAAGAAATAAAAGAATGTGTTGCTCTAGTATCAATAATAACAATCAAAGGTGTACCATTAATAAAGCACGTACCTCAGATTAATCTATTCTTAGCAGCAGTCTCAGAACTAGATAATGCAAAAACTTCACCTTTAGCTTGCTCCTTATTTGGCTTGTCACACTTGATACTAATGTGCTTTTGCTCACCACAATTGTAACAAGTCACATTCGCACTCCCTCTACAATCATTAGCTTTGTGACCAAACTTGCCACACTTGAAACACTTCACTTCAACACTTGAACATTCATAAATATAATGTCCTTTAACACCACATCTATAGCACTTAACCGGAGTATAAGATCCTCCCCCACTTGGCTTCTTGTCATAATTACCTCTATGTTTCCCTTTACCAGCATATGGCTTCCCTCGAAATTTCCCTTTTCCTTTCTTCTCATTCAACGACTTGTAGTAAGTAACACTCTCCCTACTATCTTCATCATAAATCATACTTTTGTGAACCAACTCAGAAAAGTGTGTGATCTGTTGATAACCCATGGCCTTCTTGATCTCATGTCTCAAGCCATTCACAAACTTAAGGCACTTAGATCTCTCACATTAGCAGTGTTGTAATAAGGACAATACTTAATCAACTCTTGAAACCTTGCAGCATACTTATCCACAGTTCCAATACCCTACTTCAGCTCAAGAAATTCAACATCTTTCTTCCCATGCACATCTTCAGGGAAATACTTCTCCATAAAAACATCCCTAAAAAGTGCCCAAGTAACCTCAATCCCATATTCATCCAACCTCTGAACATTGTTATTCCACCAATCCTCAGCTTCCTTCTCAAGCATATGAGTACCAAATTGCACCCTCTGAGCATCTGTACAATTCATGACTCAAAAAATCTTCTAATTCGCTTTCAGCCATACTTGCGCTTTGTCAGGTTCATGCTCTCCCTCAAAGATTGGAGGATTGTTCCTCTGGAATTTCTCCAAAGCATAGAATCCATCATCTTCATCCATGTTACCAGGATTAACATGCGGTTATTTCCCAATTATATCGGCCAACTTTACCAACGCCTCAACAATAACATTGTCATTCCTTTCGGAAACCATCATTCTAAAATTCTAAACAACCAACAACGCACATCAGACAAACAGTACCAATTGTGTCTTATACACAAATCGAATACAAAAGGAAATGAATATATTAATATCTTGGCCAACTGACCAACCATTGCTCTGATGCCACTATTGAAACACCCTTTAAACCCTGCACATAATATATGGCATAAATCAGAGTAAAATCATGCATGTCTCAAGAGGGTGTCACAAGTACTTCATGAAACAACAAATAAAACATACATATTGGTCATGATCATAACACGCATTTAAAATCATGTTTCCTACAATAACACTTATGCATCTCACAGCTGAATAATTCTCAATTCAGAAAAATAATGCTAAATTATTGAAATCCCATACTGACAATCATATCATAAAATATTAGGCACTAAGGCCAATCACCACATAATCTCATACATCGTCAAATAAAAGAGAGTAATAATAAACATCTCTCAAAATAAATCAAAACACGAGTTCAAATATCCCTCATGTTGCATAGATCGGAGAAATGACTCACTACCTAAGAAAACAGATAAATAGTAACTAGCTCCTCCGTCTAATCCTTGCTAGAAGCACCACTAACTTTGGTACCTGAGCGATATCGTATAAAGCATCATTCCAACAGAAGGGTGAGAATTTATATCATTATGGAAATATATAATAATAAGTAATACAACACATACAAGCATCAATCTAATTCATCACACTTCACATAATCATGTATTCAACATTTATTAACACAACTCACACGATTATCTATACAATATTTCTCAACGAGTCATTATTCAAAGATAATTCAATCACAAATACCACATAGGTAACATTCACACAATTATCACATAATGCATATCAATTCAACATTTCACATTGACACATGTAACTCTAATGCAACTCAATACAATATACATATGGTACCAATTTTATCCTTATCGTTCATGTCGGGTCCACATCTCCAAGACAGATAACCACCAATAAAAGCTTGATTCAGCCTTAAACTTTCAAACCCCTCAATATCAGGTTTGGGACAAGCCAATAATTCCCACGAAATAACCAAACATCGCCTCTTGACACAAATGATGCATGTGCAATCTTAACATAAGTATGCAATTAAGATTCATTTCCATATCTTAATCATACAAGCATATTTCACATAATTCAACACATTTGAATTATATTTCCCAAATTGCACAACATACATCAATCATGTCATCAATAACATACAATGAATTATCATAGCATTCATCAACTAATCATATCATCATAACATGTAGCAAACAAGTTCAAACCATGTTATATTCAATCAACATCAATTTACAACAATCACATACACAAAGTTAAGTAATCGTTTTCTCATCAAATGTCATACAAAACACATCAAATAAACTATTAAAATTCATGTAAATCAATGATAAATAATAACATAGAATACCCCCATCCAATAAACCAAAATAAAAAATATCTTTGTTTCCAGGTGACCGTGCTAAGCGCCCTGCAGCCCACTAAGCGCCCTTACGAAAAACCAAAAAAATCTGCTTACAGACAATTCTATCTTGTTACAGATTTTTCACCCAAAATTTATTCCAACACCCATTTTCACCAATTAAATATACTATAATCTATATCTATAATATATCATCAAATACAAACATCAAAACATGATTTCCAACATCAATTTCATGATTTTACATTCAAACCCTAACATGTCAAAACTAGTATCTGTTGAACAAATCCCTAATTTCATGTTACTACCCATTACATACCATTACATAACCCATAAGTAAAGGAATTCCCACCTTTACCTTTAATGTAGCTACTTCTAGGGTTCTTCCTTCTCTTCTCCTTTTTTCTTCTTTTCTCTTTTTCTCTTCTTTTGATAATTCTCTTCTAATTCTATCTTGTCTTACAACTCTTACTAACTCTTGTTTTTCTCTATTGGGCTTATCTCACCCACTCACTAATGAAACATAAGGCTCATTAATTAATTAATGTTATTATCACACTTACTAACCCAATAACATATAATACACACATATTCAAATTAAACATTCACATAATCACACAAAATCAAATAATTAAATAATTATTAAACCAAATAATAATTAATTATATCAAATGATTAATAAGATAACTAATAAAGAAAATTGGGGTGTTATAGTAGGCAAGTATGTCTTCCATATAATCAAATTGAGGTTGATTTACCTTCAGATTCAGGTGAATGGTGAGGATAATTAGAGGATAATTTTTAAAACTCGGTGTAGGCATTACGAATATTTGGATCAATTCATTATGGATATTCTGATTTAATCTATGTCAGAATATGGGCATGTTCAACATTGCGATTAGAATGAGATTCAAATGTGAAAATATATGGATCCTTGATGTTGTGAGATCTAAAGGAAAACTAAAGATTTATGAATGTTGTTAAAGTCCTCTACATGGATAAAGACTTCAATTAAAATGAGATAATTTGTAATGTATTTGGTATATTAGCATTCTTGAGTTGGAGGATACTTAACTTTTGTGTGATGCTAAGTGAGAGTGAAGTAAACTATGTAATGCGTTTGAGAAATGGTGTCTCATCGACGAGATCGAATGAGAAGGAAATTGTGGAAACATTTATAAACCTCAAAGGAGATTATTGGACCATGGTGCTTTAGGTGACTTTGAGCACAAGTTCTAAAGAATCACTATTATAATTTTGGTAACGATGGTTTATTCTCCATCATGATTGTCGGTTACCTATTGACAAATTGAGGAACTGACCACCCTTAATCTCTTGTTGATAGTAGACAAGATCGCATCGGATGGGATATACTTATCTTACTAGCTTGTTAGTGTGTAAAGTGATTGACGTTCTATCGAGAGGATAGTCATTCACCGTTTCGCGTGAACCTAATGGAAAAATGCCTAAGAAAGAGTTGGGACTTATTGAACAGTTCTAAGACTTGATTATGGTTATGTTGATGTTCTTATGACGGTGTTACTGTGTGATAAAATGATAGATATGATGTTTAGGTCGTAGGACTCTACGTTCTTAAACTATGTTGTTGCCTTGTTTCCTGTGACAAGGGTTTGAGTACGAGTAACTCATTCCTTTGAAGGAAAATTAGAGAAGTGTTATCTATGGTGATGGTAACGATCTCCCTGTATTCCGGTTCAAGAGTGAATGAGATCCTAAGGTGATAGATCATGTGCCCTAGGGTGATGGAACAAGGAGTGAAATTAACCTATGTGTTCATAACTCCATATAAATGTATCCTATTAGATTATTGTGGTTGACTATGTGGAATGTTGGTTAGTGGTGTTTGAAATTTTGTCAAGCATGATGTGGGAGCTGGAGGGTAGGATGCGAAAGTCGCATCCGGAGTTGTTCGCATCAGATAATTTTCGAGGACAAAGATGTTCTAAGTGAGAGACAGTTGGGACACCCCGATTTTATATATATTCTTTTTCATAATTTGATCATTTGATGTTGTGTATTTATATGTGTTGATGAGTGTTTTGTTGCCCTTGAAATGTGGTAGTTTCCTTAGAAATATAGAAATTAAGTTGTTAGGGGTATTGTGAGTAGCTAATTAGTAATATTAGTTAGTAATTATTTTATTTAAATAATTTTGTTGAAATTATTTAGATTTAAAAATAATTATTTAGAATTATATTAATAATAAAGTGGGATAAAATGTGTAGAGATATTGAGTGTAATGTGGTAATTGTCATGAGATTAGTGAGGGTAAGGAAGGAATAACATAATAGGAGTCTAATGGTTAGATTAGTAAAACAAGGAAGTAGAGAATTGGATTATAATTTGGATTGATCGTGAAATTGGAGAAAGAGGAGAAGAGGAGAATAGTGCACCAAGAGACTAGGGCAAGAGAGAATTCATTGTAGAAGCTCTGGAACCATCAATCTAAGGTAAGGGTGGGATTCTAAATTTATAAGGGCATTGTATAATAATGGGTATGTTAGATATTATGATTGCTATAATTGGTGTGTACTCTTGTTCATGAATTTTCTCTTTTGTATGATTGAATCAATGTGATAAATTGTTGACATGTGTGTGATTAAATTGATGAACTTTGTGAAAAATGACGCATATATGTTGTGTTAAAGATATGTAATATTGGATTGTTGACAGAAGAGATTTGGGGTGTTGGAAATGGGTTGGAATGGAATTTTGGTCATAAAAATTGTAGAAATTGCATTTTTCGTAGGTGTAACAGGTTACGAGATTATGGGTAACCGGTTACTGCATAAAGAAATTGCATTATGACTACTGTAATTAGGTTGTAATCGGGTACCAGTTTTTGGGTAACCCGTTACCACAATTTTGGACAGAAACTTTTTAAATCTTCAAAAATTCATAACTTGAGCTTCAGGTGTCCGTTTGACGCACCGTTTAAACTTGGGGATAGCTAATACAGTGTAATTTCTTGTAAAATTTGTTTCTTATTCTAGAAATAAATTTAATTGGTGTGTATTGAGGTTTTGTGATGTCAGTGTATGATGCCGATATTTGCAGTTTTTTTAAAAACTTTGAAAATTCATAACTTTCGAATCGTAACTCTTTTTGGGTTACCGTTCGAAGCGTTAGAAAAATAGCGCGATAATCTTTTCAATAAAAATGTTCTTGTTGGTAATAGGTGATTTAATCACTACGTGGTTGTGTAAATTGACATGATGTTGTGTTGTTGTAATATTGTGATGTAGTGCTATTGTTATTGGTTATGACATGATGCGTTGATAACATGCTTGGTGGATTATAATACCAAATATCATATTGTTGTAATGTTGTGATGTTGTGTTACTGTATTTGATTATAACATGATGAGTCAATAATATATTTGGTGAATTATGATAAGTTGATGTTGTGTTGTTGAATGTTTGAAAATACTTTATAATTTGCTTGCTATATCATTGGTTTGTTGTTGATGCATGTTTTGGTAGAAGTTTAATGTATGGTGTCCGGTATCAGCGAAGTGCACTGACTATGGTGAAGGTCAATGTGCATATTGTTGTTGCATGTAAAATGTCACATGTATTTCATAGTGAGGACTTTAGTTCAGTTGGTTGTCTTTGGTCCTATGGTGGGAATTGAAAGCGATATGAATTTAATTATTCACGATATTGGTTGGCTCTGGTCCTAGATGGTGTGGATCGGGAGCATAGTGAACTTAATTGTTCACGATATTGGTGGCTCATGTCCTAGATAGCATGGATCGGGAGCGAGTGAACTTAATTTTTTTATGAATGGCACCACATGCATTGAGTCTGTGAGTGTGATACGGTGGGAGAACTGACTTGAGGTGTTTGCGTTTTGTCACAAATGTTGCGGTTGAGCAAGAGTCGCCACCGACTTTTCTTTTATCCAAAAGGAAAGGTGAAAAAGCACAGGAAAGACCTTTCGAGATATTTTCTTGAGTTCGGGGGGTAGATTATGAAAAGGGAAGGTATTAGCATCCTTTCCATCCATGGTTTTCCATGGGCTCTTAGTTACTTGCTAGATCAGTTGCTTTTGTTTGAAAATGTGCTTTGTGTGGTTTTTTTGAAATTATTTTGAAAAGGTGCCATCGTTTAGGCAAACTTTGCAATGATCCCCGTTCGTAAGAATGTATGCAAAGTGTTGAGCTTTTGAAAATATTTCAACGTTTGGAAAGCGTTTTGAAGTTGTTTTGAAAGTGCATGTGATTGTTTTTGAAAATAGCAAGGATATTTATTTTGAAATTGAGCAAGTAACTAAAAGTAATTTACCTACTCAAAAAGGTCTTAGATATTCTTTTCCTCCTCCTTTAGATGTTTCTATCTTACCATTGACTTGGTAAGAAGCCCCATCGTTAGATGTGAAGGGACGAGCGTTGGGTCATCGTATGACCATGATAGCAATGTTGTGAGATGACTTAGCACTTTTTCTTTTGGGACTAAGATCATTTTGAAAGGCAACTTTGATAGCATCATCGAGGGACTATGATCTTGTATTTTTCGATTTGTTTATGTTAAGACATCCCACATGCATAACATGGCCATTTTTGTAAGGCAACAAGTGGAATTACCCTAAGGGTGTAAGTGTGCGAGTGTATTTGATTGCATGCATGATTTGTCTTGAATTAGGGTTTTTTAAACATTGGTTTTAGTCTTTCCATACACCTCTAATTACTAACAATATGTGAAAGCAATAAAAGTACGAAAAAGAAAGATTCTACGCTATTACAATCATTAGGGGGTGGGGTGTACAAATTTATGAATGGGGATTACAAGTAAAAATAAGTCCTAAGTTACTATTACAACCATATTAAAATGTACAATATAAGAAAGAAATAGACTTGTTTAGAAAATGGTTTTTTAGTCTTAAGTTAATTAAATAATAAAAGAAAATATTTTTATGTCTTTTTATGTTAATAAAAAAAAGAGTTAATATTAAAAATGATGAAAAAGAGAATAAATGAAGGATATAAACAGTGCTGCTGCAAGCGAAAATAACAAGGATCAGAAGTTCTGAAGTCAGTCGCGTGGTGACTCAGAAGGAAGCGTCAGAATCAGAAGTTCTGGATTGGTACACTCTGAGGTCCTGCAAGATATGTTAGAGGAAAAACACAGAGGTTTTGGGTGGTATGTAGTCAGTGAACCAAAAGTCAGAAGTTCTGTATTACACTAAGGCAGTCAGCAAACATCAGCAGTTCAGTACATTGTCAGCATGTGAAAGTCATAAACTCTGAGTGTCTGAAAACAGCTGATGGAAACATCAGAAGTTCAGTGTATTTGACATGTGAGGAGAACTCAGAAGTTATGTGCTGCATTAAAACAGTGAGTGAATCTTAGAAGTTCTGCGTGTTAAAATGGTGAGTGAAAAACAGAAGTTCTGTGCTACGTTTCAACTCTTAATCAGCAAATCAGTAATTTATTCAGTTCAGCAAATTATAATGATCACAGCACAACAAATCATAGAAGTTCCAATCCTAAGTCTGAACCTAGAAGTATTCCAGAAGTTCTGATCCCTGGTTTTTCTATTCATACAATGATATGTACAACAATAATACTATGATATTTACATGTTAATGATGTTCAGAATGAAAAGCAAGTAAAGTCAGAAAGACTTACCTGGAACGTGCTTGGAGCTTTGAGTGGCTGCCTTTGGATATTCTGAGTCAGCAAGAGAGACGGAACAGTGGTTGTGTTCTTTGATTCAAAGAGGAAGAACAAATGTTTTTTTTGTGTATGAGAAATCTGTATTTTTATGAAGGTTTTACAACTTCCTTTTCTCTCTTTTTTGGTCAATCTCCCTCTTTAAAAGCCAGCCCCCTGAACGTGTGATGGAGCCAAGTATTTATAGATGAATTTGCTGTGATTTGGGGGGGGGGGGGGGACAAATAAGATTTAAACCTGTTTTGGCATCCTGTTCCTTTGCTTTTTCATCACAGTTTTCATATGCTAGTTTGGTGCAATCATAGGATACAGGCGTAGGCTGAACCATCTGTTGGTCATAGGTCTGCAGCAGGTTGTATAAACAAGGTTTTGGGATTTGGTCAAGTTCTGACCAAAGCGTTGAATATAGCCTTCATGTGCTGAAGCGCTGCCTTGTTTTTGAAGCGAGCATGGTGGTTGTCAGCTGGAATTAAGGAAAAGCAAAAGGCAAAGCATGGGCTTAGTAGCAAAGTTGCTATCCCAAGACAGTAGAGGTACACGTGGTGAAAACCCTTTGGATAAAGACTCAGAAGGTGGTTGTGAGTATTAAATGAGCATTAAATGATGATGAGACTTATCACAACCAGAAATCCTGCAACGTGAAACTCTACACCAAGGCTTAGTTCTTGATCAGAAGTTATGCTTCAGCGTAGCATCCCATCTTCTGATCCTCTTATCTTCTGGCTCCAGCATGTTCTGAAGGAGCTTTCAGACTTTCTAGAAAGCTTGCAGCATGCTCTTTAACCTTCTTTGAATTACCCTGGAAAACTCTGACTGAGTTTTTATGAAAACTTGCCCAGAAGTTCTGACCAAACTCTGTCTTGAGAGTATCCAGAATTTGCTGAGCATTATGGTGATAACCTGGTCAGAAGTTCTGAATTTGTCATATTTTCTTAAACACTTAGAAAAATTCTAAGTATTTAGAATTTTGACCTCTTAGATTTTGATGAAACAAAACTTCATATTTCAACGTGTCTTGATGTAATATGATTCTTGAAGCTTGATTTTGATCCAAAAGTCAAAGTTTGACTTTTCAGTGTGCAAATGATCATTTTGCCCTTATGAGTGATTTTCTTGGAAAAATTGTAGTTCAAGGCTTGGAAACTTGATAGAAGCAAACATGGGATCCAGGGTGATCCCTTGTGAAATGAGAGGGCAAATTTTGGGGTGCAACAGTGAGTCAGTCTCATTGCATTATATTGTCATTAATATAATATTTGAGTTGTGTGGTTGGTGTATCATGTATGTATTACATGATAATTCAATGATATGTGCTGATGATAGGTGAATGTATAATTAACATTCAATATGATTGTTGTTGGTTGTGTGAGGGAGTGAGATGTGGAATGTGTTACTATGCATAAATATATTTGTTGTCTACTTACTATTGTACATTTCATTATATTGTTGTGATATCTCACCCTTATGTTAGAATGATACTTTATACGATATCGTGAAGATAGTCAGGAATAGTCTGAGGCTATAGATATCGGAAGAGGTTGCTCTTCGTTTTATTTCGAGTTGGCATCGTTTCTCTGATACGTAACACCGGAGGGAAGGGGTGAACGCTTAGTTGTTTTGTTGATTTTAATGAGTTGTTTGGAGTCTTATGAACTCCTTAGTACTTAAATAAATGTTGAATTATTTTGGATGAGATTGATTTAAATTTAAGTATGACTCTGCTGCTTAATAAAAGTTAAAGTTGAAGACTATGATATATTGTTTTTGGTTCATCCACAATTGTGTTATGTATCTTATACATGTTATGAGTAGGTTAAGTATGTTTTTGAAAATGTAACATCTTAATTATATGTTGAACGTTTTAAAATTACTCAGATTTTAATTATTATTCTTCGGGGGAAATTAGAGCGTTACATCTTATATTCGGGATGATTGGCTTGTGTGTCACGTTTGACGCCTCCTTATTAAATAATTATAGAAAATTAATTATAGAAAATAATTATAAAAAAATAGTTATACATATATTATTATAGAAAATAATTCTCGACTAATATATAATCCACATTTAATTTTATAATTTCATATATTTTCTGGACTAATTCACATATAATTTTATATTTTATATTTTATATATGTATAATAATTATTGCGCATTTGTATAGAGAATAGTAATTATTTTTTAGCATAAATAAATATTTATTTGTTCAGAAACTATTTTTTTATATGATTTATTTGGCATATATAAATATTTATTTGTTCAGAAACTATTTTTTTATATGATTTATTTGGCATTTATATATATTTATTTGGCATATAATTTATTTGATGGAATTGAAATCATTGTTTATTGAGAAATTGATGGTTATCGGAGATAGATACATCTTTCAATTAATCGAATTCGGAGATGTATCTACGAATTAATTTTTTTTTTAAAATGAGATTTAGTGCGTTCTGAGATGTATCTTCGAATTCACCCAAAAGTATTTTAAGATTTTCAGAGGTGCGTGCTCGAAAATATAAGGGTGGAATGAGAATTTTTATTTATTTTGAATGAGTTAAACAATGCTAATGATTTGAACATTTGTTGGAATCTCTCTCTAATATTTCTTCGCCTAAATATGCATATACCTTGTATGTGTTGGCATCTGATTCTGAAAGTTGGCTTTGGTTTGATTTTGCAGATGCTCGCTAATACTTTCTCATCCAGAGTTATTTTCTAACAAATTATGTTTGAGGTAAGTTATGTTTTTAGTAGTTTGTTGAATCTCATAGCTATTTTAACATTAACAAATCATGAATAGTCCTTGAGTTTGCATGTCACAGTTATGTGTTTATCTCAACTAACTAGAGAAGCTATTAGAAATAAATTTAAGTATGATAGTTCACTAACCAACCTTTGAAATATGCATCATCTAATCTAGTTTTTTTCATTATTAAAAGAAAGGCAAAGAATGTGACATAAAGATGGTATATGACAACAATCCAATCTCCTAGAGATTACAAGTCAAGACACAATCGTCCAACCCTTCAAGGAAAAACCATCTTCTTGCTTGTGTAATTCCCTTGAAGCAACCAATTGAGTATTCATATTCATATTCATATAAAAGGCATCAGATTCTTTACCAATATAATATTATATGCCACTTTCATTGGTTCAAAGTTCAAACAAGACATGGTGTGTGGTTCCAAGAATAATAACAACATGGTGTTTATTCTCATTCATGTTATTGTGTTATTTTCTATATGTATGACAGTGGTGAATTCAGTTGATTTGAGTTTCCCAGCAGTTTTCAACTTGGGTGATTCAAATTCTGACACAGGTGAACTAACTGTTGGGTTAGGCTTTCAGCTTGCCCCGCCTAATGGACAGAATTACTTCAAAACTCCTTCCGGAAGAGCGTGTGACGGCCGTCTCATCGTCGATTTCCTAAGTATAACTTCTCATTATACATTACATCAACTATATAGTTTTATATTTCTTTACATATTACATACTGTCTGTAGTCGTTAGATAGAGATCAGACGGATTATATAATACATTGTTGAATGAATACTTATAACAATGAGTTACTTGCACTACAAGTTAGGTCCACCAAACATCAAATGTCACATTACATGTGTCATATAGAAAGGTCATGTGTAACAAACTAACTAACTTTTCAGCAGATCTATGTTTCAAACACAAGCAAACTTTGAATGTCTTAAAATTAAAACACATTATTGCATAGAAACTAAGAATCAAGTAGTTATGGCCAGAGACAAATATTGCATGATTCTAACTATCATTACCATATTCTTGTTACCTTGTTCCAAATCCATTCACTTAGATTTTCCAGTAGTTTTCAACTTTGGTGACTCGAATTCTGATACTGGTACCCTTATTTCCACTGGTTTTGAGACCCTTTACCTTCCATATGGACAAACTTACTTTCATCCACCTTCAGGGAGATACTCCGATGGCCGTCTCATCGTTGATTTTCTTAGTAATAACTTGAAAATTTTCTGTTTTTTTTTTTCTTTCATGTTACTAATGATGGTAACTTTATGTGTTCTTGGTTGTTTTTTCTTGCAGTGGATGCATTCGATTTACCGTTCTTAAATGCTTATTTGGATTCGTTGGGTTTGCCGAATTTTAGAAAAGGTTGTAACTTTGCAGCAGCAGGTTCAACTATCTTACCAGCCACTGCATCATCAATCTGTCCTTTCTCTTTCGGGATTCAGGTGTCTCAATTTCTCCGGTTCAAAGCTCGCACTCTTGAATTGCTCGCAAAAGGTCTTTTATTACCACTGATTTCATTTTGAAAAACTATCTGCAACCGCAATTGTGGCCGCAAATTTCATTCATACATTCATTTCAGGTAGGAAATTCGATAAGTACGTCCCAAGCCAAGATAGTTTTGAGAAAGGATTATACATGTTTGATATTGGACAGAATGATCTTGCTGGTGCATTTTATTCTAAATCATTGGACCAAATACTTGCCTCAATTCCAACAATTCTTTTAGAATTCGAAACCGGAATCAAGGTTTGTGTCAAGTCAAATCATCTCCTTTCGAGATTAACAACATCTAAGAAACCTCATTCTTTGTTTTTATTTTTCGACAGAGACTATATGACGAAGGAGCTAGATATTTCTGGATACACAATACAGGTCCTCTCGGATGCTTAACACAAAATGTTGCCAAATTCGGAACCGATCCATCAAAACTCGATGAACTAGGATGCGTTAGTGCACATAACATAGCTGCTAAAACCTTCAATCTACAGCTTCATGCTTTATGCAGTAAATTCCAGGCACAATATCCAGATTCAAATCTCACATACGTCGATATCTTCGCCATAAAATTAAACCTCATTGCAAACTATTCAAGATACGGTTAGTATCTCGAAGTTACATTCATCTATTTCACTAATTTTTACACTGTCAGTCAACCATAATCCACGGATCATTAAAAAACATTTGACAGTAACGTTTCGATTATATATTTGTAGGGTTTGAACAACCTATAATGGCATGTTGTGGATATGGAGGACCACCATTGAACTATGACAGTAGAGTTTCGTGTGGGAACACGAAGATATTGAATGGAACATCGATAACGGCAAAAGGTTGTAATGATAGTTCTGAGTATATAAGTTGGGATGGAATACATTACACTGAGACTGCAAATCAGTATGTTGCATCACAGATTCTTACTGGAAAATACTCTGATCCTCCTTTCTCAGACAAAATGCCATTCCTTCTCAAACTCAAGTTCTAATTGAATTTTTTTACTTATTGATTTTATTCTTTATAATATGATAGTGTAATGAAATTGACATGGTACCATGTTTGTGTCACAATGTTAAAGAATTTGTACATTAATATTATTAAGGCTTCATAACCTTGGAATTTGATTTTTCAATTTTAGTTTTATGCATGCAAAATTTCTGATAGGAATATAGAATGGTGGTAATAGAGTCTAATGCATAATCTTTCAATGTTAAACATCTGACTTCTAACGGGTCGGGCTTAAAAGCATCCTAATTTTTTTATTCAAGTCCGGAATTTTGTGGCCTTTCGGGCCGGGCCGGTTTGTCCGGTCCATTTTCCCAGCTCTAGCAAGGTTCTTCATTTTGATGAGATATTGTTCCATCTTCATCTCTCCTTTGCAAGTGTTGTGAAATTCTAATTTGAGGTAGATTTTCTTGACTTTGTGTGTGCACTTGCTAGGCTTGGAGCTTCATCCCAAATTTCCTTACAAGTTTCACAGTGCGGCAACTGTGTTGCAATGTCAATGGCCATTGAATTCCTTAGCCACCCTAGGTGACAAACTGCTCAGAACATTATTTTGTTCCTAGTATGTAGCTATCAAGTTTGTAACCTTTAATCAATGGAAGAACTATTGATTTTTACAGTGGACAGTTATCTTTGTGTCTTGATAGAGACAATTGTAGGTAGGTCGTTTTTTTTAGTTTACATAAGGAGCGAATGATATGGTTGGATTGAGAGCCTTCAAGCTTAAGTGCTTGTCATGGTAGTTGTACACTCGTAGTGATCAGCTCATGAGTCTGGCATATAATGTGATCAATGTGTAGTTATTAAGATCACAACTTTCTCTAATTAATCGGATCAGATTTTTTAATTAATCATCCAAAACAGAACCGAACAATGAGTAAATTCATTTTTGAATCGGATGAATTTTTATCTTACAACTGATCCAAACGGCACCGTGAGGCGTGAACACCCCACCGGGCCACCACTAGTCATGACATGTCCCCTCTTCACAAATACAATATCCCCATAATCCTACCAACAACCCCAATTTTCAGGTTTTATGGGGGGCATTTTGACGCACATTGGACATGTTTTTGATTGAAGGAGTCATTATGTCAAACAAAGTCTTAAAAAACTACAATGGATTATGATCTTGCAAGTACTTGGGCTAATCACTGTCCCAAGCCTCATCTGCAACCTTTGGTGATCTCTTCTTATTGATATCACTTTTGACAATATTACTATTGTTTAGGCTTGTGGAGGAGTCCTCCTCACCATCTGATTTTGACATCCACTCTTCCGAACCGCTGAATACATCCGTGGACTCGGATTTAGTTCTACCTCTCACACTCTTTTGTGCGTTAAAACTATTATGATTGTTTTTGTTGCTCTTTAATTGGTCATTATGTTCATCATCGTCGCTGCTGCTGCTCTTGTAGTTACCACTACTGGCTCGTTTCAAATGTACCCAGTTGTTCTCCTCTTTGTCAGACTCCCACATTGCATTTTCAACTTCACTAAGCATACCTTCTGACTCAGAACCTTGTATGGCCATATTCCTCATAAATTTAGCTTCGCTGTGTTTGCTCGGACCGCCATTAACTTGAGACTTGCCAATACAGACATTATTTTTCCTTTCTCCTCTCCCCCTACTTTCATTGAACCTGCCTCTAGCTTCATCAGATCCATCGGAATTGTTATCATTATCAATATCATCTACAATACTACCGGAATGCCACTCATCATCGTCATCCTCGTCATCATTGTCAAAATGAGCATTTTCTTCATTGTCACTATCATTTGTCCGATACTTGGGATGTATTGGCTGTCGAGCCCTTGAACCTCTAACCTCACCATCATAGTTGTCATTTATAGAATCATCTGATCTTCTGAATCTTCCACCATACTCTTCTCTATTCCAATATCTAAGTCTACCAAACTCTTCTTTTTCTTTGGCCTCTTCTTCTTCATATTCTTTATCTGCAGCATCCTCTATATCAGCAATGAACCGATCCAGCTCCTCCTGATCACTATCAGCAGAAGGATCAGACTCTTCCAAACCTTCATTAGGTTCTATAACCGACGGTTTATCTCCACGGAAGACATAAGGACTTCCTTCTTTCTTGTCAATGGCATTGAAGAATGTGGAAGCAACTCTTTGGATGCTGGCCATTGCAGTAGGATCCTCGGGATTTACTCCCATTCGTCGGAGCTCTTGTTCAATTTTCTTAATATTTAGCTTCTGAGATTCAAGAGCTTGCTCAAATCTGGCCTTGAATAGGGCCTGCATATAACAACAGTAACAAATACATTATCTTCAGACGTATTCGAGTTCTTTTATAAAAGATACCATAATTAGGACCAATATGGCGATGTAATCTCACCTTCCTCTTTGTAAGGGTGTTAATTGGTATCAAGTTTTTGGGTTGCCGATAATTTCTACCACGGAACATAATGATTGTTTTCACATTATGAACGTTAAGCACAATCCCACCACTCAATCTCGCAAGCATTGAAGCCATTTCTTTTATCTTTTCCTTGGGGAAGTTGTCACAACAAACTTGGACAGTTTCATGAAACTTCCAATGGAGATGCATATTTTGTACAACTCCTCCAAAGACTCCACGAACACCAACAGGAACATAATTCTTATTCTTGAATCCAATTTTTTTATACGCCTGGAGTTGTTCGGGTGTAAAGAGCTCCGGGTCATGCCGTGGAGGAGGCAGCTCTGGCAAGTCATATTTCTTGAGTTTTTGTAGTAGCAATGCAATTTTCTTCTTCGCCTGCAACAGTTGAAGGCTAGGAAAATAAGATTTAACCAAATAATCATATGACGAACGCCACAACAAAATCAAGCAAATAAAATATCACAATTCAAATACATGCTGTGTTATCACAACTTGAACATTTTCACTTCACAATCATCGTGTGTAGTAATAATTAAGCAATCAAAGCCAATGAAGCAGCAAAAATGAAAAAACTACTTAAAGCTAAAAGGGAATTTGCAATATCTCCAATGAATAAGCAACAAGAATTTTATCCAGGACTCATGCACACATTCTCAAATGTACAACAATAGTTTTCAAAGTAACCGTCATTTTTTAATCAATCACCAGAATTATCATCCAAATTTTGTACAAGTTGGGACCATGGTAGCTCCTAATCTTGCCCGTTTTGCACCGTCATCGAAGTTTTGCCATCTCAAAAATAAGCCAATTCTGCTTTCACATAGAAGCAACATACATGAATTTAAAGTTAAACCTAAACTATAAACTTGAATGCGTATGTCAGAGGCTTACTACAGCTCAAAACAATATATGAAATCCAGTGTTATCAATCGCAGATTGAAGAAAATAGCAGTTTGTTTGAATCTCTCTACACTACAGTGCTATAGCCTCTATTCGTATAGCAGCTATTTGACAGCATTAACTAAGTAAAAACATGGATTACGTCAGTGTAGTCGAACTCAAAACAGTATTAGAAGAGCATCTAGATAATTTACTCTTTTGAGATTGTAAACAAGCCGCTCCTCCTCGGTCATAAGCTTCTTCTTCAATTTTTTAGCTCTTCGAATCTCCCTTAACGTCTTCCCAGACTCTTTTTGCATTCTTCTTTCCACCTTGCTTCGCATACTCCTTCCTCTCGTCGTTGACATTGTCCGATACAACCATCCATTCAAAAGATCCAACCGTTTAACACAACAATAAAAACTAACTTTATCATCATCAATGTTTCTTTGCTCTATTCCTTGTCCTAAAGGCACAACAACATTTCTGAACCAAAAACACAAAAACATTGAATCCCATAAAACAACTACTAACAAACATAAATCCATGTTAGAAAAAAAAACATGGGCAATAAACTAATGTTGTTGCTCAAAAAAACTATGGAAAATTGAGGGTGAATGAAGTAAAGGTATAAACTTTGAGGGAAAAGAGTAAAAGGGGTTGAAGGGTTTACGAGTTTGGATAGAAAATTGAAGGAAAGACTGAAAAAAAAACACAGAAATTGGAGTTGA
Organism: Vicia faba; assembly: GCA_948472305.1. NCBI lineage: Eukaryota > Viridiplantae > Streptophyta > Magnoliopsida > Fabales > Fabaceae > Vicia > Vicia faba. Next base: position 1,016,079,554 of record OX451735.1, read on the forward strand.
TAATTGATACCTGAAGGGATTTGGTTGAAGTTGAAGGAATGAAGAAAAGGGTTTGAAGGAGCAATGTTTCTGGAGATTTCTAATACTAAACATTGTTTCTTTGGGTTCAACAAATCACATAAGAGTTCGAATTTCTCATTCTGCATTTCACATGGATGCTTGAGGGTTTTTGCAAGTGCAAAAAACAGGGTTTTGATATGAACAATTTTTTGTTTAATTTTTGTAATATATATTTTTTATATGTCATTTTATTATTTTCAAAATATTTTCCACAAATAATTAATAAAGATTGTCAATAAAATACACATTTTAAATACAATTTTTTATTACTAATCAATCATTCTAATTTAATTATATTTATTAAATAAAAATTAGAATACTATAAAAGTGAACACCATAATACTCTTGAATTTATATATTATACTTTATTATATGCATTCAACTAAATAATACTGTCATATTTATATTTATTCAAACAACAGAAAATGGTTGTTAATCATTTAATAATTTTATTTATAGCTTTTAAATATAAAAAATTGATTTTAATATAATGTAATTTATAATATAAATCATATATAAAACAATAGGATGCTACTAAAAATGGCTAAAAATTGATGTACTTTTTAAAATATTTTTAACATAATAAACGGCAATTATAATACATCAATTACAGAAAATTTACACTCATTGTTCTCCTGTTATTTTTTAAATTTTCTAAAAATTAGCCACTACAAAATCAAGTTTTGTGTACAATTCATACATATATAGCTAATCCATTAATTAATTGGAGTTTATTATAAAAAATGATATAGAAACAAATTTTGATATAAAAATTATTTCAAATTAATATTTTTATATCATCAATTTCAAAAGGGATCAAATATACTTCATCTCGCCATTATTATAAGCAAAGATTTTCTTTTTAAGTTTATTGAATAATGAATAATGAATGTATCTCGTCTTTCTGCCATATTACAAAGAGCATACACATTAACAAAATTGTATACATGGCCCTTTCAATTAGCGTTGATCCCAACACATCCTTGACCAATGAAACTATAATTGAGAGATAATGAGTTTTTCTCCCATAGAATCACCATACCACCCGAAGCACCTCGAGAATTGCAAGCCGTCCATTCTCCTCCTTATTTCCCCAAAATGATCGAGCTAAAGAATCGTCGAAACAATGAAGCTTGGTCTCTTGAATAAAACACATATTTATGTTACTGGACTGAATCTAAAAACTTATCCTCCTTCTCTTAGAAGATAATCCCCCCCTTCCCCTCTTATATTGTACGATAAAAGGTTCATGGGAACTTCTTTTTTGCCGCCTTCTTAATTACCTTATCTTCTTTGTCTCTAGCTTCCATTGCTTCCATTAATTTTATGCTAACACTTCTATCAACTCTACGTACTACACTCATCTTCGTAACAGAGTCTCATAATCTCAAACCCACTTCTGAATTGTTGTTCTTAAGAATTCTATTATTGCATCTCAATACCTCAGAATCAATCAAAGATTTGCATAATGAAAATGTACCACTTGAAATGCTGTCATTTTTGTTGTTTCCTGCCGCTTCTGCACCGTGCACTGTCTGTTTACACCTTGCCTTTCATGGAGCAATACAATCGTAATATGAGGGTTAAACGTAACTTTTTACCCCAATTTCTTTACCTCCTTAATTTTCCTCCTTTTGGGCATATCCAGTTTCATATTTCTGCAAATTTCATCGAATAAAATTGGGCCTAATCCACCTGATTCTAAAGTTGGCCGATTCACCTCCCCATCTTCAATATTATCTCTATGGGACCCACCTTCTAAAAAGCTTTGGTCCCCTTTGTACTTTCACTTACTTGTGTCCCCAACGAAACTCCCTTCGAAAGATGAAATAAACTCCTCTGATGTGCTTGCCTTCTGATCAATTGTAATCACTTTTTTGTAAAAGTTATTCTCAGGAAGTTCAAAAGTCACCTTTTGAATAGGTGGCTCATTATCCTCCTTATTTGATGAAACGACCCTTTGGTCCACAACAGTTGTCCTCTGATCCCATTAACCCCTTCACCTTTCTTTATCGCATTAATTGTTACTTTTTCTTGGGACTCCACGTCAACCTTGAAACCTTCCATCTCATCACCGTCAACCTCCTCACCGGAATTGGAATCCTCCATAGACTGTGAAACGTCAAATTCATTATCTTCTCCCTTGCAAGCGAACGAATGAGCATCCGGCCGATGCACCTCTTCAACCATCATAGTATAGAAAGAATATACATCAATGATCAAAAAGAACTTTTCATTAATGAACTCAGTAGACTTAGTGAGAATACAAACTCTTGCCACATCTATCCTGAGTTTAAACATTGTGATATCATCACAACTAAGAAAGTTCCCTTCCATTTCGAAATTAACTCAAATAGTCTCATATCCCAGGCATGATATGGGATTCCTGAACATCTAACCCACACATTCCTTTCGTGATCAACATCTCTAGGTTTCCAAGGTCTAATCACCCTGAACCAATGATCTCACCACTTCTTGCGTTCATTAATAAAACTCATGGTTTCTCCTTCTACTAGATTGTGCAATAAACACATGTTAGCTCCCAAAGGAGTCACCCTAATCGCAAAGATGCCCTCCTCGTTAAGAGTTTGTTTCATGTTGAAAGCCATTCCTGGCTCCTTAACAATTCCAACAATAGTTTTTGTAATCTTTCCATTTCAACTTTGTCACAAGAGTAATGCAAAGACTCTTCAGCTTTTTCTTCATAGCCTTTCCAGGCCAAGTTTTGGGCCACCTCTGCAAAAGTTCTCTGATCTTCTTTAAAAAATAGCTCTTGAAAGTTATTTGCATTCTTCATATTGCCAACCCTGCCTATGTTTGATTTTCTCCCCCTTAAGTTGTGGTTGTCAGTCGCCAGTAAAACTGTTGCACTCCTTTGAAACCTAAGGATATTAGTGGAAAATTTATATAAGTTGTAGCCCAGTCGTTTTGGAAGAGAAGTTTTCAAAAGGGATTTGAAATTTCATGGTCAAAATGTACTTCCAGTTGAAAACAATTGTTGCGACTAGAATCAGGATGATGAGAGCTTCATAATAGTATCAAAGTTTGAGAGAATTGGTGAAGGAATCTACCTATTGAAGTTAAGTTGCAGAGCTCTAAAAATTTATTTGGCTAGCATGATTCAGAGAGTTTTAGAGCTTAATTCTTCTTCTGTTAGCTTCAGTGAGGTTCAAGGAAGATGAATTGACAAAGAAAAATGATTGAGAAAGATTGTAAGAGCAAATTCGAAGTTGCAGAAAATTTGGTTCAAGAGGGAGTTTGGCAGGGTGATTCTGGCTCTATAAGCTTGAGAAAATGAATGAGGTATGACCCTCTATTTATAGGGAAGTTGATTGAATGTTCAAGTGTGTGAAATGATGAAGTTTGGAGGGAAATCGTGCGAACCTGATACACGAGTAAGGTGTGATATGTTTTGCATCAAAGCTCATCCAATCCTTTCGTTTTAAGGCTCTAATCCACTTTGGCAAGTTGTTTAAACATATTTAGACCAAAAATGTGTGCTAATTTGATGTTTAGAAGCCAAAATATGAATTTCAAATTCTGACTTATGAAGAAACTTCAGTTTCAAGTTACCAAATTCAAATCAATGGCATTCTCAGCTCAAGGAGTCTTAGGACATGATTCTTGAAGCTTTAGAAAGATGATATTACAAGCTTTACAATGTGAAAAGAATGGCATAAAATGGATGCTTGAGCTGAAAATTGTGATGAGTCAAAGTTGAAAAAAAGAGGTTGACTTTCTATACTTAGAAAATTTCTAAGTTTTTTTCATCAAAAATGACTTATAATGTCTTAAATCCAAACATGGCCTTCCACTTAAAATTTTCTCTTGACCAAAAAAGATGGCATGAAGTAGATCTCTTGAATGGAATTTTAAGACTTGAACCATTTAAAAAATCCAAAAATTGAGAGAGTTATGACTTTTTGAAGTTGGCAAAAATTCATGAAATGACCTATAATCTTTTTCATCCTTAGGGCATCTTCCATCCATTTTCACACTTTTCACTTAAAATAAAGGTTGAAGTCAATATCTTTAAGATAATTATGGAAAAATAATAGGCTCAAGGAGATAAAAATTTACCAAGTTATGATCTTTTGAAGTCACATAAGGGAGTTTGATGATCCATCTAGAAGACTTGTAATCTTTCTTCATCATTAGGTACCTTCCACACAAAATTTCCTTGAAACTTTTGAAGTGATTTGTTGATAACCCATTAAAGAGAAGGATTTATTTGGAATCAGTAAAAAGTACCAAAAGATAAGAAAGATATACCCCTTTGAAGTTCAAAACCATAGCTCCTAGAGCAACAAAATACCTTAGAAATCCTTTTACAATTTTGATCAACTTTCTTGCACAAATACTTTTGTCATATAAATAGAAGTTGTTGAGGATGATAATGAGGAACCATAGAAACCATAACCACTTCCAAATATTTAGAATTGAGGGAAATATGCACTTGTGATAAATGAATCAAGAACTTGTCCAATTGGGTCAAACTTCTTCAATCAACCCTTGTACCTTTGAACTATTTTTGACAACTTGAGGCATGATGAATCATAATAGACTTTTCATGATATTACTTCAAAATATCTTCAATAATGAAGCTTGAATCTCAATGAAGCTTTATTGAAGAAGGCATGGAAATAAACTCATGAACCTATGGATCAACTTGCTAGAATGTATTGTTCTTTCACCTATGATATCAACAATTAGGGAAACCATACATTGTATTTATTAGTTAAAAGTTAGTCAAAACATTGATGACAATAATATACAAATCAAGGTACTTGGTGATTCCCCATGGGAAAAGCTAAAGATAAGGAGAAGAGCCAAACCCTAGTGTGTGATCTTGTTGTGATTGAGTTGATATGATATGATAGAGGAATATTAGGGGCAAATATTGGGGTACAACACGCACGAGTCTGATTCAAAAGACACCTTCTAATGATCATGTATAACAGCGTTAGAGAGTCTAAGATTTAATCTCTATCGCCTAAGGATCACCCTGCATCATATTTGATTAGACGAAAACTCATATCTCACATTAGGAAATACGAGATGATTCTAATTTTATTCGATATATAAATTCCACCACGTGTTGTTCAAAAGTATGTTCTCACTATAACTATCATTAAAAAAATTTCCACACCCCACTAACTTGAGAGTTAAAGTGATAACCCTTGCAGCTTCGTCCCACTTCATCAAACTAGAAAGCACTCGTTCTCGTGCGAGTCGACTGTACATCTTCATATCCATCATTTATTATTCCAGTACGGAACCATGTCACAGTCTGTAAGAATTAGCTTATGATTCTCACAAATTTCCACGCTCATATTCTTCTTGTTCTAAAGTAAAAAATTGCTACAACAATCTCGCTCGAAAGAAAACAAAATATCGGATCCATCTATCAAATTCACCATAAGTTTATCGAACTTATAATCAAAATTTTACCTCGTCGTCTCTCTGATTGATGGTGGATCATCTAGCATGGGGGATTAGACAAAAATCATTTGACACAAAGCTCTTTAAAATCATCAATGGTGATTAGAAGTAAGAAAAAAGATATGTATATCCTAGGGTCCCGAGACAGCGAGAAGGTGAGCAAGATCCCCAACATGACGCTTTTGTTAGCCAAAATGTATATATAGTGAACCACTTGGTGTTAGAGATCCTTATTGACGATGAGAGCTCTTGTGATGTCATGTATATCAACGTCTTTACAAAGCTAGGGTTACATATTAAGACCTCATACCATATGAAGGAATAAACCTTCTGGAATTCAACGACTTCAGTACTCGCCTTTACAGATTAGTGGAATTAGCAATTTCCATCAGAGAAGGGAATAATTAAAAGACTATGAACTTGATGATTCCTTGCAGAAATGTCTACAATTGCATCTTATGGATATATTTCCTCCCAAAATTAGATGTGGTAGCTTTTACTCTCCACCTAAATATGAAGTATCACAATGACTCTGGGGAAATAATCGTCATTTCGATCGATTTACGCAGAGCTCATCTGATACATAAAATGATACTAAAGAACCCTCGTGCAACCGCCCCCATATCTGAAAATAAAAGGAAGAAGAGTCTTATATTATCCATCACTTCAATTAACTTGGATGTACGAGAAGATGAATTCATGCAAGATGACAAACTTAGCTCACAACTAGAGACCAAAGCAAAAGCCCAAAGATCTATCCTAGATAGAAACTTCAAAGTTGTACAACTTAATGGGAATTAAGTAAGATTGGTCTGTAAGGGAGTTGGTTTTTTGGTCATATTAAAAGAAGGGCTCATAGAATACTTAAGAGTCAATTCTAATCTTTTCTCAATCTCTATGGGTGAGATGTCTGGCATAAACCCAAGTGTAGCTTGTCAAAGATTGAGTATCGATCCATATACCTGATATGTGGCCCAAATAATGAGACAAAAATTCCCCGAAAATATCGAAGTGACCATTTATACAGTCCAAGGCCTACTCAGTGCCAATTTTATTTCTGAGGTGAGATATAATTAATGGCTATCTAATGTTGTCTTGTTCAAGAAGTAATTAAACTCCCCCTCATAGATAAAGAGAGTATAATCTTCTCCCTTAAAAGTATACTTCTTTCCTTTTGACTTTACTAAAAAGGCGAATAAATAAATATCACAAGCACATATACCATGTATAACACATGGAGAAAGGGAAGAAGGATACAAAAAGAAACATGTAGAAGATTAATCCATGCATGATTGATTTAAGATTCCTAATTCAATTCTTATGAAAAATAAATTTTATTTACGAAAAGGTTTTGTAAAACTATTTGTCAGTTGATTAAGTGATGGCACATACTTAATTACTCAATCCTTTTTTTGACATGATCCCCAATATTAATGTGTTTAGTTCAAGAGCAAAGTACCAGGTTTTTAATGAGATTTATAGCGCTAGTGTTGTCACATTTTATTGGGAAAAATTGGAGATTAACTTCGTAATCACTTAACAAGTGTTTCATTCAAAAAAGTTACACACAACAACTACGCGAAGGGACGTATTCTGCTTCAACCATGGATAACACAACACTTTCTTGCTTTTTGCTATGCCAGAATACAAGCAAGTTTCCAAGCAAATGAATCATAATGGTGGTACTATTTCAATCTAATTTTCATCTAGAAAAGTTGGATCAGAGTATCCAACTAAAGTACAATCCATTTATTTGGGGTACCATAAACATATAAGTGGTGTGATAGTGAGATACCTTATAATATGTTTGACCGTTGTGAGGTGTGATTCTCTGGAGTGTCCTTTAAAACATACACACAAACATACATCAAACACGATATTAGGATGAGATGCAGTAAGATAAATGAGAGATCCTATCATTCCTAAATATTTCCTTTCTTCTATTATTTTTCCTTCTTTGTCCTTATCCTAATTGCATGGCATACTCATTCGGGTTGAGATTGACTTTGTTTTATCCATGCCAAATTTCTTCAGTAGCTCTTTGTAGTATTTTGCTTGATTGATGAAGGTTCCTTCCTTTGATTGATGAATTTGAAATATGAGAGTGTACTGCAAATCCCCCATCATAGACATTTTAAACTCATTATGCATCTGTGATACAGTGGGAGAACTGACTTGAATGTTTTGTGTTTGATCGCAAATGTTGCGGTTAGCAAGAGTCGCCACTAACTTTTCTTTTATCCAAGAGGAAAGGTAAAAAAGCACAGGAAAGACCTTTGAGATTATTTCTTGAGTTCGGGGGGTAGATTATGAAAAGGGAAGGTATTAGCACCCTTTTCATCCATGCTTATCCATGGGCTCTTAGTTACTTGCTAGATCACTTGCTTTTGTTTGAAATTGTGCTTAGTGTGGTTTTTTGAAAGTATTTTGTAAAGAGGTCATTGTTTAGGCAATCTTTGTAATGATTCTTGTTTGTAAGAATGTATACAAAGATGTTGATCTTTTGAAAATGTTTTCAAGTTTTGTAAGATGTTTTGAAAGTGTAAGTGTTTGTTTTTGAAAATAGCAAGGATGTTTTGTTTGAAATTGAGCAAGTAATTAGGAGCATTCTACCTACTCAAAAGTCTTTCTTGTTCATTTCCTTTCCTTTGACATTGTTATCTTACCATTGATTTGGTAAGTAACCCTATCTTTGGATGTAAACGGAACGGGCATGGGTCATCGTATAACCATAATTAGCAATGTTGCAAGGCATATTAGCATTCTCTTTTAGGGACTAAGATCATTTGTAAGGCAACTTAGATAGCGTCATCGAGGGACTATGATCTTGTATTCGTTTATTTTTGCTAAGATACCTCACATGCGTAATATGGCCATTTTGTAAGACAACCAAGTGGATTTTACCCTAGGGGTGCTTGTGTGTAAATGTGTTGTTGTCATGCTTTGTTTTTGTCTTGATTAGGGTTTGCTATTTTGTTGGTTTTAGTCTTTCCATACAAAACCCTAATTACTAGCATTTATATAAAGCGGTAAATTGTGAAGAAACCCTTAACGGAAGATTTTCATCTCGCCGCCTGGCATGAACCTCAGCACTCCAATGTCGATCAGATCTTGAATCTTGTTCTTCAAGGCCCAACAGTCGTCGGTGTCATGTCCTGGGCTGTAGGAGTGGTAAACACAAAATGCATCGGGATGATAGTTAGGAGCGGAGGTATTGGGCTTCCGAATAGGATCCCTCAAAGCAGTCAGATTGACCTCCAACAAGCGCTCCAAAACTAGAGATGATGGTATGTCAGTCTCAGTGAACTGTCTTCCCGACGTATTTGGATTACGCCGATTACCCCGTTGACGCTGGTGGGGTTGTGACCCTGAAGTAAGCAGAGGAGCCTTCCCCTTGTCTTCTTGAGTGGTGACTTGCTCTTTAACCTCAGATGTTTTCCCCAGTTGGTCGTTCCGAAGCATTTGGTTGACGAGAACTCTGAGTTCCTCTTGTCTTTGAGCCAAGTCCTAGATGAGAGCCATCTGGCCCACCAGTTGCCCCGTCATTTAGATCCTCATTGTTGTCAGCTCAGACTGCAGTGCTTCCAACTGATCACCCCTGGCATTGTTTGAATTCCCCTGGATCATGCCCGTTGTGAGGAGAGACTTCACTTCTTCTTGCCCCAGGGACAGGTTCAAGAACATCTCCTGCAACTGAGCAATCTGGTCCTGGATATCCTTGACAGTCCTCTCTAAAGCCATCTCTTACTGAAATAAACAGTATGAGAGTAAGGAAACCTGAAAAAGGAAAAATCGTCAAGATGCAATGCATGATATGTGGATGCATGCTTTCAAGGATCTCTCGGGGTAAACACAAGAGAATGTTAGAGGTTGAACTTTGATCTTTGATTGGAGATCTTTGCCCCGGTGGATGTCTTTCCACGAGAATCAAGCTCACCATGTCAAGTGGGTCATAGCCCCTGATTCAAGTTGTTGCACTTGATCTTTGATTGGAGAACTTTGCAACGGTGGATGTCCTTCCACGAGAATCAAGCTCACCATGTCAAGTGGGTCATAGCCCCTGATTCAAGTTGTTTCACTTGATCTTTGACGACATTTGTTTAGAGGAGAAACCTCTGGCCCTTTGGTAGACGTCTAGTTCAACGTAACCCTGCATCAAAAGAACCCTCGAGATCCTTGAAATGGTTATTGGAAATGCTATGGTATGATGATATAATGTTATGATAAAGCACACCACAAGTATTCACAAAGGCAAGCATGATAAGGCACACAAGTCACACAAGACAACCCTTAGGGTTTAGGCCAGCATGAAGTTTAGGTATTACCCTCTTTTAGTTTCGTTGGTTAAGACCTGTCTTATCAAAAGTAAACGGGTTCTAGAGAATCTCAATATCATTGACTACCCTCAATCGGTCATAACTCCAGCATCGCAATCTTTTCTCGCGGCCAGAACCATCGCGAGAGTTTAGCCTCAATGAGTGTAGCATACTGCTACTGTTCTATGGCCAAGTTGGGTCAATTTAGGGTTCTAATGTTGATTGGTGCTTAATGACTCCTTAGAAGACCCATATTCTCCTCGTTCCAACACAAGGGATATCGGTACAGACCAAGGTGTCACACCAACGTAGCCACTGCTTCACCCATGTCGGTCTACGCCGGACAGGTCCCTCACAGATTATGCTACCTAAAGGGTATTCCCCATATCCGGGTTAGGATCTATGAAACTCCGATGCAAAGCCCACAAATATAAAAGCAAACAAAGCAAGCAATTGAAAACAAGTGTGATCTAAATCCTAAGGTAACCCCACTTTTAAGAACTCCCCAGCAGAGTCGCCAGTTCTGTGATACGGTGGGAGAACTGAATTGGGTTTTGCATTTGTTTTTGCAAATGTTTCGGTTGAGCAAGAGTCGCTACTGACTTTTTATTTTATCCTAAAGGAAAGGTTAAAAAGCACAGGAAAAACCTTTTTGAGATGTTTCGTGGGTTCGGGGGGTAGATTATGAAAAGGGAAGGTATTAGCACCCTTTTCATCCATGGTTATCCATGGGCTCTTAGTTACTTCGTTTTTAGATCACTTGCCTTTGATTTTCAATTGCTTGAAATGGTGGTGTGTGTGTGTTTTGAAAATGTTTTTGAAATAGATGCCTTGTCTTAGGCAACCAATGTAATGACTCATGTTTGAGTATATACAAAGGTGTGTATCTTTTCGAAAAGATGTTTCAAATGTTTTTGAAAGTTTGTTTTTGAAAGTGTTTGTGGATTGGTTTTGAAAAGTAGGCAATTGTGTTTTGCAAGTTTGATCAAGTAACTAAGAGTTGTCTACCCCTAAATTTACTCAAAGGTTTTCCTCATGTTTTAACCCTTTTAACAATTTTGTTCCACCATTGTATTTGGTGGGCAATCTTGCGTTAGGATGTTAACGGGACAGGCGCGGGTCATCGTATGGACCATGAATGCAATGGTGCCAAGTGTCTATGGCAATTTGCTTGAAGGGACTATGATCATTTGATTATGCAACTTTCGAAAGCGTCATCGAGGGACTATGATCATTTGAATTGTTTTGCCAAAGAAACTCGACGTGCAAGCATGACCCATTTTGGAAGGCAACGAGTGGGATCACCCTAGGGGTGCAAGTGTGATTGTGTATTGATTTCGTGTATTTGTCTTTGTATTAGGTTATCTAGCGTTTGATTTTATGTACATACAAACCCTAGGTCTAACCATGGTATATTTGAAAGCGATAAATTGCGGGAATTTAAAGTCTACGCTATTACAAATAAGTATCCGGGAGTGGGGGTACAAATATTTACAAATGGGGATGAGACCTTAATAGGAGAGTAATGTCCAAATAATTACAACCAAATCGAATTGCGATCTCAAATGTAATATGTATCAATGTATAGGAATAAAACAATGTAAATGTGTCAATGTATTTGTGTATTGTAAATGTGTATTGTAAATGTGTATGATTTAATGTATTTGTGTAAGTGCACGTAATTTGTTTACAAGTGAAAAAATGTTAACTTAATGAAAAATTAAGTATTGGTTATTTATTTCTTTTGTTGATTTTTGTTAATTATGTACAAACAAAATATTTTAAGAAAAGAAAAGGAAATGTTTTAAGCTTTTAGAGAAAAGTATCATTTATACATTTTTGGTTTATGTACAAAGTTTTAATTAAAAGAAAAAGAAATAAAGGAAAGTTTATTTTCTTATGTATTCATTAATATGCATTTTTAATTATACTAACAAAAGAATAATTTAAGAAAAAAAGTTATATATATAAAAGGTTAAGTGTATCATTTTATTTTATAAAATTTAATTGTGTTAAAAAAAAGAAATAAAAGAGTTAATAAAATTTAGTGTAAAAAGAATTTATTGTGTTAGTTTATAAAAAATGTGATATGTAAAAAAGTATTAGTTTTAGAAAGTTGAATGGGCTAAAAGGGAATTAGGCCCAAACATAATTTGTAGAAAAAAGGAAAAGAAAGGGGGTGTGCCCCAAAACCTGATGGGCTTAGGCGTTGTAACGGGCAAGGCCCAAGTGGTTTACACGTTTTTTGTTTAGGGTTTCAGAGGATTTGCTTCATTTGGGAATGAGTTAGGGTTTGAGTTACAGAAGCGGCGCTCATCTTCTTCGTCTTCACTTCGTTTCCTCCATTCTTTCTCAAGCCATGGACTCTGAAAGCTTATCTCCTCGCCTCAAGTTGCTAGGCGTTGCCTCCGTCTCCCTCTTCTCAAGGTTGGGCAAAATAGTGATGACATGAAAGGTAGTTTCGTATATACTTTTTTAGGGTTTTCAAGTTTTCTGTTTTGAACATTTTACTTTTGTTCTGATTGTGTGTGTTATCATCGTTTGAGGTGCGTGAATGGAAAAGAAAAAGGAGGTATACTACCTTTGGAGACGGAGGAGGAGGACGGCGGCGCTTCCGGTGGCTTGACGGTGAGGGGATGGTAATGATGAAGCTAGCTTGCTGGAACACCTGGTATTTCGTATTTTGTCTTTTATGGGTTTTGTGATGACAACCTTCCTGAAAACCCTTACCCCCTGATTCTCTCTTCTGCTTATTTGCCTTTTGCTTCTGTTGCCTCGTATGCTTGACCCTTGAATGCTTGCTATACTGAGTTGCCTTGCTTATTGTTTTCCCAGAGATTATTTGATGATGATATGCTTGAAATGTTTGATATCTGATATGTTTCTGAGTATGCTTGTGATTGTATGCTTGTTGGTATTGAGATATTGATGATATTGGTAGCCCAGTGATGAGGATGCTCTGAGGGCTTATGTTGGTTTGGAAACTGGTTTTGGAAAGGGCTTGATGTTTAGAGGACGGTTAGGCTTTTGACAGGTTGGGCATTTCTGGTTCAAGGTTTGACACAGGTTGGTATGGTTATGTTTGTTCAACAGGCTGGCTTATGTTTTTGACAGGTTGAGCCTTCAGCAGGCTTTTGTTATATGAACTATGCAGGATTTAGGCTTTGGCTCGTATAGGCTTGACAGTTCAGGCCAGTTTTGATGTTTTGGTTTACAAGTTTGGGTGTTTACCAGCTTGTGGTTTGTTGTTTGTATGTTTGTTCTTTAAGCTTCTTTGTAAGTTGATCACAGGTTTGGGCAGGATGTTTTGAAGTGTTTGAAGTAGGTGAAGTCCTTGATACAGTTTGGAGGCAGGACTGTGTTTTTTGTTACAGTTTGTGACCTTCTTGCTTTTGTGATATCTCTGCCTCCTGTTACTGTGTTGATGACAGTTTGTTTTATATATTTATCCTTAAGCCTCAAACTGCTGTAAGCCTATTTCTCTTCTCTCTTCTCTCTCTCTCCAGATTTAAGCATAAAATATTGCTTTGATTTGTCTTATTCTAAAAAAGCAACTTGGCTGGAAAGTGATGATTTGAACCTTTGCTTGCACTAGTTGGTTTACTCTGCATATTCCGGCTTTCCTGCATACTTTATGTACTTCTTTGACAGCCCTTTGTACTTTGATATCTTGATATCTTTTTGGACAGCTTTTTGGATATCTTGGATAGTTTTAATTTGTGAATTTCAGTTAGGAAATTCAGTTCAGTTTGCATTTGGACTTGTACATGCTGTTAGGAATTTTTGAAATGGGCAAATTGTTGACAATGCAATAAGTTTGACAAATTTGAATTTGTGCAATTATAACTTTTGTGCATTTTATACTTTTGCAAGCATTTTTATCCCTCTTTGTGAACCGGGAGAAATCTCGTGATTTGCAGAGAGGGCAAACTGATTCCGGCCAGTTGCTTTTAATGATGAACCCAATTTTATTTGTCTGCTCTTTAATTATTTTATCTGCATTTGACTTTTTTTCTCTTCTTTGTTTTGCAGATGAAAATCAATGGAGCAAAAAAGGAGTAGCAGTATAGAAGATGAAGACTTAGGAATTTAGGATATAGCTTTGTTTCTATTTTAATTATTTGTAATAGTATTAATGTAAATAACTGTAAATAAATTTACAGTATTTAAATAATATCTGTAACAAACAATTCAAAATAAATGAACATCCCTCTTTTTATCAGTTAATTCTTCTTCCAATTCATTGTTCATTTAATTATTTATAATTCTTAAAATTATAATAATTGGAAATAAATCCCAATCATTTTAACTCAGAATAATAAATAATCAATAAACGTCCAGAATCTTGAATAATCAGAGCACTGCACAGCTAACAACACACGTCCACATGTCCCTTTTTTTATTTGATTAAATCCAACACTGCAAACTCAAATCAAATGTCTCAGTCCACATCTCAGAATAACTTGAAAAACACTGTAGAATTAAATCTTTCTGAGAAATATGTGCACAAACCCTAGTTCTTGATTAAATGTCAAAGAAGCGTCCTCGTGATCAAAACCTGAGCCAACTCAAACAAACCCTAAGCAATCTGCCTGAACTGCTTTAAAATCAATGAAAACCCTAATTTTGTCTGACTGACGAGAAAAGTCTGTTTGACCGATTCTTGAGCCAGTCTGAAAACTCAGGAAAAGCCCGAAGCTGTGATTTCTTGTGGAAAAAATACGAGGGCAAATTTTGGGGTACAACAGTTGCCCCTGTTCAATCTTCTTGAACCTGAAGAGTTAGATTGGCAAGTTTGTCGTTCGCGACTCGATGGTAAAAGGAGATTGGACACTAGAGTGCCCAAAAATTTGCACTCGATGAGGTGATGGTAGAGGGAATGGGCTTACAGATGCCATTTGGTGATGGGCTTAAAGATGCCATCTAGGGATGTGACAGAATCTGGTCGGGGGATGGGCTTAGAGATGCCATATGGAAATGGGCTTTAAGATGCCATCTGGGGTGTCGATCGTATAAGAGATTCCTTAGCGAGAACTTGCGTACCTGAGAAAGAAAGATGGTTTCTTGGATTGCTATCGGTTGATCTTCAAACTCTTCATGCAGATATGCCCTGGCTGGATACAGGTATCGAATCTACAATCAAACGCTCATAGATATGCCCTGGCTAGATACAGGTATCGAATCTGGAATCGGTTGTCTACAGATATGCCCTGGCTGGATACAGGTATCGAATCTGGAATTAGTCGTCTACAGATATGCCCTGGCTGGATACAGGAAGCGAATCTCTAAACTCTTCATGAAGACATGCCCTGGCTAGATACAGGTGTCGAATCTGGAATTGGTCGTCTACAGATATGCCCTGGCTAGATATAGGAATCGAATCTCTAAACTCTTCATGCAGACATTCCCTGGTTGGATACAGGTATCGAATCTACAATCAGTTACTCACATATATGCCCTGGCTAGATACAGGTGTCGAATCTGGAATTGTCGTCTACAGATATGCCCTGGCTGGATATAGGTGTCGAATCTGGAATTGTCGTCTACAGATATGCCCTGGATGGATACAGGTGTCGAATCTCTAAACTCTTCATGCAGATATGCCCTGGCTAGATACAGGTGTCGAATCCATAATCAAATACTCACAGATATGCCCTGGCTAGATACAGGTATCGAATCTGGAATTGAGATAGTTGATAGTAATCATCTTTGGATTGTCCTTTTTCCTGAAAAGGCAAAACATCAGTTGTATGCAATGTCATGATGTATGAAATGCATGAGGTCATGATGTTTTCAAGGATAAATGAGATTATGTGATATGATGCGTATATGCATGCGTCATGGTGTATGATAATGTGATGAATGTATTTTTGTCTAGGAAAATAAATCCTTGACGACTGCCGGGAGTTTGTGGAATCCTGGGCTGATGTTGAAGAGTAGAGTTCTTCGCTTCCGCTGGGGATGATGGTTGTAAGAATAAACCGGTAGGAGAAGATGACTCCGTTGGGGAATAAACTTGTTGGAGAAATTACTCTGTGGGGAATTACTCTGTGGGAAGAGATACTTCGCTGAGGCTTTGATGAGAATTCTGCTGGGGATTCCACTGGTAAGTTATGTTGGGGAATTTGATGAACCGCTGGGGATTGACAGTTTTGGCTCCACTGGGCATTTTGAAACTTGATTCTGAGGGGAATTAGATTCTGTAAGGCTCTATGGCTGGGGATTGCAAGAATCTTCTGATTGCTGCAAGTGTTGATCTGGAATAAGTTACTGAATGTCGCCATCTCTGGGTCACATCTTGAACTATCTCTAGAAGCAAATCTGGAATGAGTATCGGAATGTCGCCAAATCTTGGGTCACATCTTGAACTATTTCTGGAAGGAAATCTGGAATAAGTTACTGAATGTCGCCAAATCTCGGGTCACATCTTGAACTATTTCTGGAAGGAAATCTGGAATAAGTTACTGAATGTCGCCAAATCTTGGGTCACATCTTGAATTATTTCTGGAAGGAAATCTGGAATAAGTTACTGAATGTCGCCAAATCTTGGGTCACATCTTGAACTATTTCTGGAAGCAAATCTGAATGAGTTATAGAATGTCGCCAAATCTTGGGTCGCATCTTGAACTATTTCTGGAAGGAAATCTGGAATAAGTTACTGAATGTCGCCAAATCTTGGGTCACATCTTGAACTATATCTGGAAGCAAATTTGAATGAGTTATAGAATGTCGCCAAATCTTGGGTCACATCTTGAACTATATCTAGAAGCAAATCTGAATGAGTTATAGAATGTCGCCAAATCTTGGGTCACATCTTGAACTATATCTGGAAGCAAATTTGAATGAGTTATAGAATGTCGCCAAATCTTGGGTCACATCTTGAACTATATCTGGAAGGAAGTCTGAATAAGTTATAGAATGTCGCCAAATCTTGGGTCACATCTTGAACTATATCTGGAAGCAAATCTTGAATAAGTTACGGAATATCGCCAAATCTTGGGTCACATCTTGAACTATTTCTAGATCTTGATTTTGTTAAGGGTCAGAAATTGGGAGTATACCAATCTTCTGAGGTGATAAGGATGAGAGTCTTCACTCTTGAGAGAAACAGATTTTTAGGAGCTTCAAATGTCCGTTATTCTGTCGGTGGTTGTAACTTCCAGCAAGTGATGAAGGAATTGTTGAACACTTTTGACATTCGAATGCCCCAAGTGATGATGAAGGAGTCTTAGATCAGATTACTCTGCAAATTGAGAGATTTCTTGAAATCTTGACTGGACTTCCCCAGGTTAACTGAACTTTGAAAGATCTGTTGAAACCTTGACTGGACTGCCCCAGGTTAACTGAACTTTGAAAGATCTGTTGAAACCTTGACTGGACTGCCCCAGGCTGACTGGATAGTGACATGTCAAGCCCCCTTGTTGATAGGAGATTTGTCAATGGAAGTGTCATCCTTTTTGAAGTGATTTTACTCACTGAGAGAGTTTTCATTCCTCCGAACATTCGCTGTATGAATTTCTTCGTTGTCAAACAAATAGTCGAATGCAAATAGTGATATTCAAATAATGCAAAGTTTTTGTTTGTCTCGAAGTTTTGAGAAATGCGTTTTTTAGCAGAAAACTTTTCATAAGACAAATCAACACAAGATCTTAGAGCAAAGCCTTACAGGAGTCAGGATACCTTTTGTAACAGTATGCTTTCGAACTAACCCATACTTCAATTAGGACTTTTGAAGGGTTGTAACGTGGCTTGGTTCACGGTTTAAGAAACAAAGGATAAAGGCTCAAAGTATATTTGTACCCACCCGCTCTTTGTGATGTTCTTCAATCCTAAGCTCAGTTAATTGTGTGTCGCACTCTGTTTGAGTTTGGAACGACTTTTGGGTGATGGTTCACCAATTGAATTTTGGGAGACAATCATCATCTCCTTTTTTCTTTGCAACATTTTTCATGTTGTTAAGGATTTGTAATGACCTCTTTATTTTGATTTTGATTTGTTATCCCTAACTTTTGCCTGACTGCTCCCGTTTTCGAGATCACAGTCAGCGGGATGCCCCAGCTTTCTTAAGCCTCCTTTACAGGTTTTGGCTTGGTGGGCTTTTCTCTTTTGAGAGATTGACTGCCTAGGTGATAGGGAACCATCACTGCCTTTTGATTCCAAAGGAATGCTTTTCACTCATTGTGTTACGAACTGAGAGTTTGCGACTTCAATGCGCATTTTCTTGAATTAACTGAGAGACTACCCTGCCCCAGGTTTATATCAAAGGTTTTGATTGTTTAGAACAGAAAACTCCTACTTCTTTGGCTCTAAGGGGTTGACTAGGGATTATCTTCCTTATAACTCTAGTGTTTGGGAATTGAAAGAAATGCCTGTACATCATCAGCAAGGTCTGTTCAAAAGCATACTGTATGAGATTATGGTATTGTTTCGTCATCCTCCCTCTAAAGGCTTGCAGCTTTTTATCAAGAGTTAAATATCATAAAGAAAAGCATAAGAGTAGTGAAAACGAATAGATGAATTCAAGACAAACATATGCAATGCATTAATGAAACAGAGTTTAACATCAACAAATAATTGTTTGAATAACAAAAGAAATTACAACTTTGAAAATTCAAATGAAGCAAAAGTTTTTCAGTTTGAGCTTTGTCACTTCAGGTGGAGAAACCCTTAACAGAAGATTTTCATCTCGCCGCCGGGCATGAACCTCAGCACTCCAATGTCGATCAGATCTTGAATCTTGTTCTTCAAGGCCCAACAGTCGTCAGTGTCATGTCCTGGGCTGTAGGAGTGGTAAACACAAAATGCGTCGGGATGATAGTTAGGATCGGAGGTATTGGGCTTCCGAATAGGATCCCTCAAAGCAGTCAGATTGACCTCCAACAAGCGCTCCAAAACTAGAGATGACGGCATGTCAGTCTCAGTGAACTGTCTTCCCGATATATTTTGATTACGCCGATTACCCCGTTGACGCTGGTGGGGTTGTGACCCTGAAGAAAGCAGAGGAGCCTTCCCCTTGTCTTCTTGAGTGGTGACTTGCTCTTCAACCTCAGATGTTTTCCCCAGTTGGTCGTTCCGAAGCATTTGGTTGACGAGAACTCTGAGTTCCTCTTGTCTTTGAGCCAAGTTCTGGATGAGAGCCATCTGGCCCACCAATTGCCCCGTCATTTGGATCCTCATTGTTGTCAGCTCAGACTGCAGTGCTTCCAACTGATCACCCCTGGCATTGTTTGAATTCCCCTGGATCATGCCTGTTGTGAGGAGAGACTTCACTTCTTCTTGCCCCAGGGACAGGTTCAAGAACATCTCCTGCAGCTGAGCAATCTGGTCCTGGATATCCTTGACAGTCCTCTCTAAAGCCATCTCTTACTGAAATAAACAGTATGAGAGTAAGGAAACCTGAAAAAGGAAAAATCGTCAAGATGCAATGCATGATATGTGGATGCATGCTTTCAAGGATCTCTCGGGGTAAACACAAGAGAATGTTAGAGGTTGAACTTTGATCTTTGATTGGAGATCTTTGCCCCGGTGGATGTCTTTCCACGAGAATCAAGCTCACCATGTCAAGTGGGTCATAGCCCCTGATTCAAGTTGTTGCACTTGATCTTTGATTGGAGAACTTTGCAACGGTGGATGTCCTTCCACGAGAATCAAGCTCACCATGTCAAGTGGGTCATAGCCCCTGATTCAAGTTGTTTCACTTGATCTTTGACGACATTTGTTTAGAGGAGAAACCTCTGGCCCTTTGGTAGACGTCTAGTTCAACATAACCCTGCATCAAAAGAACCCTCGAGATCCTTGAAATGGTTATTGGAAATGCTATGGTATGATGATATGATGTTATGATAAAGCACACCACAAGTATTCACAAAGGCAAGCATGATAAGGCACACAAGTCACACAAGACAACCCTTAGGGTTTAGGCCAGCATGAAGTTTAGGTATTACCCTCTTTTAGTTTCGTTGGTTAAGACCTGTCCTATCAAAAGTAAACGGGTTCTAGAGAATCTCAATGTCATTGACTACCCTCAATCGGTCATAACTCCAGCATCGCAATCTTTTCTCGCGGCCAGAACCATCGCGAGAGTTTAGCCTCAATGAGTGTAGCATACTGCTACTGTTCTATGGCCAAGTTGGGTCAATTTAGGGTTCTAAGATCGGTTGGTGCTTAATGACTCCTTAGAAGACCCATATTCTCCTCGTTCCAACACAAGGGATATCGGTACAGACCAAGGTGTCACACCAATGTAGCCACTGCTTCACCCATGTCGGTCTACACCGGACAGGTCCCTCACAGATTATGCTACCTAAAGGGTATTCCCCAGATCCGGGTTAGGATCTATGAAACTCCGATGCAAAGCCCACAAATATAAAAGCAAACAAAGCAGGCAATTGAAAACAAGTGTGATCTAAATCCTAAGGTAACCCCACTTTTAAGAACTCCCCAGCAGAGTCGCCAGTTCTGTGATACGGTGGGAGAACTGACTTGGGTTTTGCGTTTGTTTTCGCAAATGTTTCGGTTTAGCAAGAGTCGCCACCGACTTTTTATTTTATCCTAAAGGAAAGGTTAAAAAGCACAGGAAAAACCTTTTTGAGATATTTCGTGGGTTCGGGGGGTAAATTATGAAAAGGGAAGGTATTAGCACCCTTTTCATCCATGGTTATCCATGGGCTCTTAGTTACTTCGTTTTTAGATCACTTGCCTTTGATTTTCAATTGCTTGAAATGGTGGTGTGTGTGTGTTTTGAAAATGTTTTTGAAATAGATGCCTTGTCTTAGGCAACCAATGTAATGACTCGTGTTTGAGTATATACAAAGGTGTGTATCTTTTCGAAAAGATGTTTCAAATGTTTTTGAAAGTTTGTTTTTGAAAGTGTTTGTGGAGTGGTTTTGAAAAGTAGGCAATTGTGTTTTGCAAGTTTGATCAAGTAACTAAGAGTTGTCTACCCCTAAATTTACTCAAAGGTTTTCCTCATGTTTTAACCCTTTTAACAATTTTGTTCCACCATTGTATTTGGTGGGCAATCTTGCGTTAGGATGTTAACGGGACAGGCGCGGGTCATCGTATGGACCATGAATGCAATGGTGCCAAGTGTCTATGGCAATTTGCTTGAAGGGACTATGATCATTTGATTAGGCAACTTTCGAAAGCGTCGTCGAGGGACTATGATCATTTGAATTGTTTTGCCAAAGAAACTCGACGTGCAAGCATGGTCCATTTTGGAAGGCAACGAGTGGGATCACCCTAGGGGTGCAAGTGTGATTGTGTATTGATTTCGTGTATTTGTCTTTGTATTAGGTTATCTAGCGTTTGATTTTATGTACATACAAACCCTAGGTCTAACCATTGTATATTTGAAAGCGATAAATTGCGGGAATTTAAAGTCTACGCTATTACAAATAAGTATCCGGGAGTGGGGGTACAAATATTTACAAATGGGGATGAGACCTTAATAGGAGAGTAATGTCCAAATAATTACAACCAAATCGAATTGCGATCTCAAATGTAATATGTATCAATGTATAGGAATAAAACAATGTAAATGTGTCAATGTATTTGTGTATTGTAAATGTGTATTGTAAATGTGTATGATTTAATGTATTTGTGTAAGTGCACGTAATTTGTTTACAAGTGAAAAAATGTTAACTTAATGAAAAATTAAGTATTGGTTATTTATTTCTTTTTTTGATTTTTGTTAATTATGTACAAACAAAATATTTTAAGAAAAGAAAAGGAAATGTTTTAAGCTTTTAGAGAAAAGTATCATTTATACATTTTTGGTTTATGTACAAAGTTTTAATTAAAAGAAAAAGAAATAAAGGAAAGTTTATTTTCTTATGTATTCATTAATATGCATTTTTAATTATACTAACAAAAGAATAATTTAAGAAAAAAAGTTATATATATATATATATATATATATAAAAGGTTAAGTGTATCATTTTATTTTATAAAATTTAATTGTGTTAAAAAAAAGAAATAAAAGAGTTAATAAAATTTAATGTAAAAAGAATTTATTGTGTTAGTTTATAAAAAATGTGATATGTAAAAAAGTATTAGTTTTAGAAAGTTGAATGGGCTAAAAGGGAATTAGGCCCAAACATAATTTGTAGAAAAAAGGAAAAGAAAGGGGGTGTGCCCCAAAACCTGATGGGCTTAGGCGTTGTAACGGGCAAGGCCCAAGTGGTTTACACGTTTTTTGTTTAGGGTTTCAGAGGATTTGCTTCATTTCGGAATGAGTTAGGGTTTGAGTTACAGAAGCGGCGCTCATCTTCTTCGTCTTCACTTCGTTTTATCCATTCTTTCTCAAACCATGGACTCTGAAAGCTTATCTCCTCGCCTCAAGTTGCTAGGCGTTGCCTCCGTCTCCCTCTTCTCAAGGTTGGGCAAAACAGTGATGACATGAAAGGTAGTTTCGTATATACTTTTTTAGGGTTTTCAAGTTTTCTGTTTTGAACATTTTACTTTTGTTCTGATTGTGTGTGTTATCATCGTTTGAGGTGCGTGAATGGAAAAGAAAAAGGAGGGATACTACCTTTGGAGACGGAGGAGGAGGACGGTGGCGCTTCCGGTGGCTTGACGGTGAGGGGATGGTGATGGGGTCTGCGATCGACTTAATGTCTGACGGTATCTTAACTGCAAGCGCACAGCCTATCGGGGTAGTAATAAAAGATTGTCGAATCCACATGGACTTTGTAATCACGCTAGTGTTGTAAAACAGGTTGGTTTAGCTAAGGCGAAAATTGTCACGTTGGTTTTGGGAAGATTAAGGAAGGTAAATTAATTGATTTTAAAGTAATTATAAAATGAATGGTCGGTATGCAATAGAGTCGACCTAAGGGATCTAATCGGACCTAGGCATATAAGGATGGTCAACTTGGTTTGTCTGTAGAATTAATCAGTTTAAAAACCCTCAACTCACACTTTCATGGTCTTATCTCGGATTATACGTCTAAAGCCCTATACCTGCTTTCGCTAGCCTATAAGTGTTTAGAAGTATTTTTTGGAAACTTAATTAATTCTAATTTGGTTTAAAGCGCTTTCACTGTATTTAAATCAAATGCCTAACTTTAGCTATCCGGTTAAAAACCTCACACTTTCGTGGTCTCGATCTAACCTATTTACTCTTCTTACTTTCGTAACAAAGATTTTATTATTAAGCATAAAAAGTTATAACCAGAGTTAAGTTGATTAAAGTTTTAGCCTAAGTTTGATAGATGCCTAATGTCTCTTACTATCCCATACCGACACTAAAGGTTTAGCTAGCCATAGAAATTATAATAAACATAATGTAAATAAAAGCAAACAAATATAAATTAGACATTATAAATAATAAATAACAAGCATGCATTAATTAATTAATTAAAATGAATTTAATACAATTGCAAAATAGAAACCTGACAGTAAAGCCAATACTTCAATCCTTCTTCTACAACTCGGAAACTCGGACTTGGTATCGGGAGTATTGCAAATTCTGAAGCTTGAATGATAAATCCTAAACTATAATAATAATTCCCTAATGTTGGAAATTATTATTTGGACAGTGGAATTAAAAGAATTGAGATAAACAAATGCTGGAAAATAATAACTGAAATAATACTGGTTTTAATTTTGGCAGAGCTTCGACACAATTAAGCTGTAATAAACTCTGTACTTTTAATGTTCAATATTGAGGTATTTATAGAAGAATAAAATCTGGCAGTTGGCTTGAAAACTTGTAACTCAGTCTTCCTTCAAAATCTCCAAAAATATAGTAACGTGAGTAGTTGAGGGAGAAATGGTGAACGTGGTGTTTGACTGGAGAGAATTAAGGAGTTCGGAAACTCCTTCTATTTTGATTTGCCACGTTCTGCATTCTTCAAATAAACTATATTCGCGTTACGTTCGTTAGCTTGGCGTTACGAGCAGCTTTTGGTCTTTCCCGTGTTACGGTCGTGGCCACTGTTACGGTCGTAACACGCTTCAAGATGGCTTACGGTCGTGGCAGCTTCATTACGACCGTCACAGCTACAAAAATGCAGTTCTTTGACATATTTATCTTTTTCTTCTGTTCTTTTGATGCTTTCTTGCATTGTTTCATGTTTTCTTCTGTTTTGAGCTCAGTTATGAAATACCTGTAAAAAGTGATGACAAACTCAAAATATTCGGGAATTAATTGGGTCAAAATAATACAGAACGGGCGAATTTCATAGAAAATAAACGATACGATTTCGTGTTATCAAATTCCCCCATACTTAAACCTTTGCTTGTCCTCAAGAAAAATAATCAAATTAAAAATATCGGACAAGTTTTTATAAACGCACATAACTAGTATACCTTTCGTTTTCAAATAATTTCAAAAAAATCCTAAGTTAGTTCGGCCGAGAAAATCGAATGAAACAACAACGATACGTAAATGATACAAGCAACAAGCTAGTCGACAACTATCCGTTTTAAACGAAACGTCCAATTATACCATTATAATTCAACTCAAGGTTTCTCGTTCATTTTTCACCCGGTTTCGTTCTTGCGCAATCACATTAAGCCCATTATCCTTGCACGCACGTAGTGGAATAGCCGGTTAGTGGTTCTGATCAAAACGTGACGGTTTCTGGCACAATTATGTGGCAACCTCTTTTATCCAATTGCAAGATGCGGGGGATCAAACCGTAGTCTGCCCTACCGAGTTCAGTACCAGATGCTTCCGAACCACCTAGACAATGGATTCTTATGTTACTTAGTAGAAGCTTTTGCATCCGTTGGATTAAACGATCGGGTGAGGATCGCCCAATTTAATTGGTACAATATCTATTTCCTTAAAGCATGTAACATTGTATTTAAATCAATTTGCAAGATCATCCACTTATGTTCATCGACTTTCCACGTGGATTGTGTTAGGACTGGTGCTGACTGCTAATATAAACTACTAGGGGCTAATTTAAGGTTCAAAACTCAAAGTATCGGTATAACGAAAATGGAGACGATTCGCGTGAGTAGAGAGTCGAAGGTGTCATAATCGCATAGTTCTCGTTGGATCGTTCTCGGCCTTCTAACTAAGATTTCAGTTAAAGAAGGTAACTAACGGTTATGCGAATATAAAAGGCGAAAATTTTTTTGGTATGGCTAAATAAAACGGGGAGAAAATGAAATAATGAAATATAACAGAAATAGAAATGAAATTACTCGTTCTATATTAAGAATGCAGTACTCCTCCCACACTATATCAAACATTGTCTCAATGTTATGATATAATGGCGAGGTTAAATAAAAAGTACATCGGAAAAACAAGGTAAACAACAAGAAAAGGAAAAACTACTGGCGACCACGGCGGCTTCGGGTTCGTGACCGTCTGGAAGGATTAGCTCCAGGGTCAGTGTCCTGGGGTCCAAGAGATGTAACATCCATCCTCAAAGCATTAAGATCGCATAGCACTTCATCAAGCCTTTCATTTGTCGAGCGTTGACCACTCAAGATTTGGATATTTTGCTGATGTAAGGCGTCGTAACGCTCTTGATTCTTCCTTTCAAGAGCTACAACCATCTGATTTTGCTGATGGAGGGCTCTAAGGACGTCCTCCATAGTAAAAGGAGGTGGTGCAGAAGAGGATGGCTCAGGAATGTCAGGCGCGGGAACTTCTCGATCCAGTTCTTCCTGCATCTCATCAGCGGGGCTGACATGAGGTTCTTCTTGAGCAGCAGCAGGGCCTTCAGGGTTGAATAGCCAGTTGGCTCGGTTCTGAGGGTCGATTCTGTCCCTGCAAGGCAAAACAATATTAGTGTAAACTCGGTTTTGTATCACTGGATGAAATCTTCCATCGTCCCGCTCGTGGATGAGGTGGGCCGATTTACAATGATCCAAAGTGAGCAGAACCGGTGGTCGGGATGGCAGATGAACAAGGGTGTCACCATGGTTTAGTGCTAAAGCAAGAGAAGTGACAAGCCCTCCAAAATAGAAAGGTTTGCCGCCTCTGGTGCAGATGGAGTGAATATGAGCCAGGAGGAAAGGTGCGGCATTAATTTTCTGACCCGAGAATGCACAATGCATGAAAAATAGCTCCTTTGAGTTGAGCTTGTGGTTGCTATCTCTTGCAAAGATTGTGTTGGACAAGATGCAGTGGAAGTAACGAATGGCGGGGTTGTGGATTTGGGTGGCATTTAGGTGATCGTATGAATCAGCCCGATTATTGGTCAAGCTATGCCACAGGTTGAAAGATTCCTCATGAAAAGTGTCAGGCACACGTAGGTGAGCGCCTTCATCGATACAGAAATCAAGTAGGCGACCGAATGCGTTCTGAGGGAATTCGTATTCGGTGCTGAAAATTCAGAACCTTACCACACCGGTAAGTTGATTTCTTGCACCGTTTAGAGTAATGTAGCAAAATGAACTGAGAAACTCAAGTGTGAGAGTCTCATACGTCGGTTGTGGCTGGCTACATAGCGTCCAAAGGTTGATACTTTGTAATAGGTGTTGGACACTTTCGAGCAACCCGAGGTTTCGGAGGCAGTCAGTGTCGACGAACCTCGTAGGGTGGATGCCTCGGCGTTGAAACTTTAGGAACCGTGTCCGCTGAGTTTCACCTGCTTCGCCATTTCGTAGGGTAATGCCAGGAACGAGATTGTTCGCCATTTGCATGCAAAGTGTTTGAGTGAAAATGGGTCTTGGTTGGTGAATGAGACAATGAGAATGATGATACGGGTAATGGATGTATATATGGTGGAGGGAGGTAGTGGAAGTTTGAAAATTGATAGGGATTAATTTTGGGTTGAATGGGGTTAATGGGGGGTTATGGAAGAAGAAGAGAGAAAGGTGCGGGAAAAGGGAACGTTCTACTAACAGGGTTACTGATGTAACCCATGTTACGGTCGTAACACCTGGCTGACGAGCGTAACGCTCTGAAAGGCGTGTTACGGTCGTGGGGGATAGATGACGATCGTGGCAGCTACAAGTTTTGGTTTTTCACAGAACAGAACACAATACAATTGCACAGAGTATATTTTTATAGCAGCAGAACATCTCAGGCATTCCAACATAAACACAACATTAATTAATTCAACATATAATCCAACATATATAATTCGCAATAGAGTAGAAAACCGTAAAACATTGTAAGCGGCATAATGATTGTAAGTTTAAAACTGAAAACAAACAATTGCATTAATTTAAATTGAGTAACTTGTTCTTTTTTGACAGAAAATAAATGACGTGTAAATTGAAATGCAGTAACTTAACAAAAATTGAAACTAACTAAGAACAAAGCAGAATGGAAAAAGTCTAAAAACAAAGAATTGAAAAACTGAAAACTGAAAACTAAGAAACTATAAACTGCTTCATCCAATCTTTTCTTTTAATATTTCCAAAGCTTGAGTGATGTTATAGAATTGTTCCACCGAGATGTCAGTTAAACCAATAAGATCCAAACGCATAGTCTTCAATTCATTCTTTATTCCATCAATATCAGTTTTATAAGCATCCAAAGTGGTCAGAATGGTGTTTAATTGGGTAGTATATTCTCCTTGGTTTGTATCAGGGGCTGCTTGTGCTTCAGCCATATTTGTAAAGTCATGATAACCAGGAGGGGTTTCAGGATCTGTTTCATTTTCAGACATGAAATTATTATCAACAAAATATGATTGTGGTGTTTCCGGTGTCGAAGGGTGATCGGGTGGATTCAATTCGTACAACCAATTTTCACGATTGTGGACACTTATTCGGGCATGGTTCGGGAGGGTAAAAAGAGTAACAACTTCGTCTTTGATCAGGTAATCATAAGGTGCAGGGCCTAAATTTCCTATTATTCGGTTGTTAAAACAGAAATTAATATTCATAGGCCTAATTGATCCAAATGGTGCACAGTTATTAAGTTGGCAACGAGGTCCAAGAGCATGTGCAATCATTGTAACTAATCCTCCCACACTGACAGAAACATTAGGGTCCTCACTAATGCGGGTAAAGGTCTTCATCAGGAGTGGGACCGCATTGACAGGGCTACCTAGGTTCATACAATAAAGTAGAGATAATTCATCCTTGGATACAACATTTTGATTTTGTGCTTTTCCAAACAGGGTGTGGGCAAGAATCCTATGGAAATAACGGATGGTTGGGTTATGTATTTCATTGTTATCCATACTTTCTGGGTCAGGGTGATAGTTTCCGGTTAAAGTACCCCAGAAGTAATCCAGCTCAAAATCCAATAAATCGGCCTCAGGGGTAGTAAAAGCTAAGGGTCCAATGGGGAATCCTAATAAAGCAGCTAAGTCCCTATGGTTATAGGTGAACTCAATACCAAAAAGTCTGAAGGTAATGAATCCTTTTCGGGCTCCAACACCGTGGTCAGGGATGTGAACTAGAGAACTTAAGAATTCAAGGGTAAGCTCTCGGTAAATGACGAACCTATTTTTCAGGTGGGCTTTCTCCCATCCCAACTGGTTAAACATGTAGTAAATACTGTCAGTAATGCCTAAAGAGTCCATAGTGGGTACATCATGATACAGGGTTAAACTGATTGCTCGTTGAGACAAAGCCTCAAATCTTCTTTGTTGGTTTCTACCTCTAAAGGCGGTTTCCATAAAGTTCTGTGGAGGATCCATAGCAAAAACAAAGCGGGGAAACAGAGTAGAGGAGAAAGTAAAGAGAAAAAGATTATTCAGAAATCCTGTGTCAAGTAAAATTAATTTGAAATCAGCAGCAGTTTCATAAATTTTTTTTTTTAAAAATGAAAAATACTTATATAGAATGCAAAAACAAATAATACAAACAAAATAGCAGGTAAAAACAAATAAAATGGGTTGCCTCCCATGAAGCGCTGTTTTTAACATCATAAGCCTGACGAAATGCCTAGTGAAATATTAGTCGGGAGAAATAGGTAGCAGTTCTACGAGTTTAACCTTATTCGTATAATCTCTATTATCTATACAATGATATTGTTTTAACCGCTGCCCGTTTACAATAAACGGGGCGCTATTTCTATCCGTGATTTCTACCGCTCCGCTAGGAAAAACTCTTGTAATTTCGAAAGGACCGGACCATCTAGATTTAAGTTTTCCAGGGAAGAGTCTAAGTCTAGAATTAAATAAAAGTACGGCATCTCCCACACTAAATTCTTTTTGAGATAAACGCTGATCGTGCCATTTTTTAGTTCGTTCTTTGTATATTTTAGCGTTTTCGTAAGCGTCTAGTCTTAATTCTTCCAGTTCATGTAAATCGAGGATTCATTTCTCGCCAGCAGCAGTGTAATTAATATTGAGTGTCTTTATCGCCCAATAAGCTTTATGCTCTAATTCTACCGGGAGGTGACATGATTTTCCATAAACAAGTTTGAAAGGTGTAGTTCTGATAGGAGTCTTGTAAGCCGTCCTATAAGCCCATAAAGCTTCGTTAAGCTTGGATGACCAATCTTTTCGAGATATCGCGACGGTTTTTTCTAATATTTGTTTAATCTCTCTATTCGAAACTTCGACTTGTCTGCTAGTTTGCGGATGATAAGGTGTTGCTACACGGTGGCTCACTCCATATTTAGATAGTAATTTATCAAATATCTTCGAAATAAAATGAGATCCACCGTCACTGATAACAAGTCGGGGAACACCAAAACGCGGGAAAATTATATTCTTGAAAATCTTTATCACTACTCGTGTGTCATTTGTAGGAGAAGCTATTGCCTCGATCCATTTTGAAGTGTAGTCGACAGCGACGAGTATAAACTTGTTTCCAAAAGAAGATGGGAAAGGTCCCATAAAATCTATTCCCCAAACGTCAAAGATTTCAACTTCAAGTATTCCTTTCTGAGGCATTTCGTCGTGTCTTGAGACATTACCGGTGCGTTGGCATCGGTCACAGTTTTTAACGGCGACGTGGACATCCTTCCACATGTTAGGCCAGAAAAGGACGGCTTGGAGAATTTTGGCACACGTTTTAGAGGTGCTAGTATGTCCTCCACAAGGAGATGAATGACAATGGGAAATGACGTTTTCTATTTCTTCGTCAGGTACACACCGGCGGAAAATTCCATCAGGTCCTCGTTTAAATAAAAGTGGTTCGTCCCAATAGTAACTCTTGAGATCATGGAAGAATTTCTTTTTCTGTTGGTAAGTTAAGTCAGGTGGAAGCGCTCCAACAGCTAAATAATTAACGATGTCAGCATACCAAGGCAATCATATGGTCGTGTCGATGGCTTCCACGACTTCTTTAGCTTCTGGTTTATTTAAATCCAATTGAGTTAGGTCGCTTATCATATGTGCTATCAGATGTTCATACGGAAAATCATCGTTAATTGGCACTTGTTTGAGTTTTATACCTTCTAAACGGGATAAATGATCTGCCACGACGTTTTCGGTTCCTTTCTTATCTTTAATTTCCAAGTCGAATTCTTGTAAAAGTAAGATCCATCGGAGGAGTCTGGGTTTTGCATCTTTCTTGGCAAGTAAATATCGGATAGCAGCATGGTCCGTGTAAATGATGATTTTCGCTCCTACAAGGTAAGAACGGAATTTGTCGAGTGCGAAGACCACAGCTAAGAGTTCTTTTTCAGTGGTGGCGTAGTTCATCTGAGCTGAGTCTAGCGTTCTGCTGGCGTAGTAAATTGCGTGAAGTTTCTTATCTTTTCTTTGTCCAAGAACTGCGCCGACAGCGAAATCACTTGCATCGCACATGATTTCGAAAGGTAACCTCCAATCGGGCGGTTGCATGATTGGTGCAGAAATAAGTGCGGCTTTAAGGGTTTCAAAAGCTTGAAGACAATCTTCATCGAATATGAACTCAGCATCCTTCATTAATAGACCGGTAAGTGGTTTTGTAATTTTCGAGAAATCTTTAATAAAACGTCGGTAAAAACCGGCGTGTCCTAGAAAACTTCGTATGTCTCGAATGGTCTTTGGTGGTTGGAGTTCTTTAATCACTTCTATCTTAGCTTTGTCAACTTCAATTCCTTTATTAGAAATAACATGTCCAAGTACGACTCCTTCTCTGACCATGAAGTGGCATTTTTCCCAGTTAAGCACAAGGTTTACTTTCACACATCATTCTAAAATACTTTCTAAATTAGACAGACATCCTTCAAAGCTTTGTCCACACACAGAGAAGTCGTCCATAAACACTTCCATGATGTCATCAATGAAATCTGCGAAGATGGCCATCATACATCGTTGGAAAGTTGCAGGAGCATTACATAATCCAAATGGCATTCATCTGTACGCGAACGTTCCATAGGGACACGTGAATGTAGTCTTCTCTTGATCATCAAAGTGAATCAGAATTTGGAAAAATCCGGAATAACCGTCTAAATAGCAGAAATAGGAGTGTTTGGCTAATCGTTCTAACATTTGATCAATAAAGGGTAAAGGAAAATGGTCTTTCCGAGTAGCTTTGTTCAGTTTTCGATAATCAATGCACACTCTGTGTCCACTAACTACTCTTTGTGTTATTGATTCGCCTTGTGCGTTTTTCACGACAGTGACACCTCCTTTCTTAGGTACGACATGCACTGGGCTAACCCATTTACTGTCGGAGATCGGGTATATAATTCCAGCTTCCATTAGCTTTTTGATTTCATCTCTGACTACAGTGCTTAGAATCAGATTGATTCTTCTTTGAGGTTCTCGAGAGGTTTTGCAATCCTCTTCTAATAGAATACGGTGCATACAAATTGAAGGACAAATTCCTTTTAAGTCTGATATGTTGTAACCTAACACAGTAGGGTATTTCCTTAGAACGTCTAAAAGTTTTTGAGTTTCGAGCGTTCCTAAACTGGAATTCACTATTACAGGTCGAGTTTGTTCAGTATCAAGGAATTCGTAGATTTTTAGGTAGAACTTTCAATTCTAGTTTTGGTTTCTTGGAACATGGCATATGATCGGGTGTAAGTGCTAGACTTTCGCTTAGACTGTCATCTTTATATGGTTCTCGCCAATTGTCGTCTTCGAATATCAGAGGGGTTTCGATTTTCATTATTTCGGAATATGTGGTTTGTTCAACTTCCATCTCTCTTACGCACTCGTCTATAATATCGAGTAAATAACATGTGTCATTCATGGCGGGTGCTTGTAGAAATTGAGTGAGGATGAATTCCACTTTTTCCTCTCCGACTTCGAATGTTAATCTGCCCTTCTTTACATCAATTATAGCTCCGACGGTGGCTAGGAATGGTCTTCCTAGTATGATAGGGGTAACTGAGTCCTCGGTTATGTCCATGATAATGAAATCGGTAGGGATATAGAATTGACCTATTCTAACTGGAACCTTTTCCAGTATACCTACAGGATATTTAACCGATCGGTCGGCTAATTGGACGGACATTTTCGTGGGTCTGAGTTCTCCCATCTCTAGCTTTTTGCAAATAGATAAGGGCATGACACTAATGCTTGCTCCTAAGTCACATAGAGCTTTGTCTATGACAAATTTTCCAATATTACAAGGTATAGAGAAACTACCTGGGTCTTTTAGCTTAGGAGGCATATTGTTTTGAATGATCGCGCTACACTCGGCAGTGAGTGTAACTGTTTCGTTATCCTCTATCTTCTTCTTGTTGGATAGGATTTCCTTAAGAAATTTAGCGTACGAGGGCATCTGAGTGATGGCTTCTGTAAAAGGTATGGTTATATTGAGTTGTTTCAGAAGTTCAACGAATTTCTTGAACTGGCCCATCGTTTTGGAATTTGTAAGTCTATGAGGATACGGGATTGGTGGTTTATAAGGTGGTGGAGGTACATAAGGCTTCTCTTGCTCCACTGCCTCTTGCGTTTCGCTTTCCTTTTCTTTTTCTCTAGGTTCATTGGCTTGTTCAGGCGGCTCGCTCTGCTTTTGGTACATGGCTGGATTTTTTAGTCTCGGGTCAACAGGTCCGTCGAGTTCTTTTCCACTTCTCAATATCACAGCATTATCATGTTCTTTCGGGTTGGGCTGTGGTTGACCAGGAAAAATTCCAGCTGGTGCCGCAGTAGATGCTTGTTGTTGAGCTACTTGTGAGATTTGCGTCTCAAGCATCTTGTTATGGGTGGCTAAAGCATTAACCTTGCTAGCTAATTGTTTTATCTTCTCATTAGTATGCAAATTTTGATTCATAACGTCTTTATTAGTCTGAGCTTGGGAAGCAACGAAGTGTTAAATCATGATTTCTAGGTTAGATTTCCTAGGAGCATTAGGTCCATTACCAGGATGATTTGGGATAGCTTTTGGATAACCGGGTGGTGTGGCAGGAGCTTGTATAGGCGCGTATAACGCGTTGTTACTTTTGTATGAAAAGTTCGGATGATTTTTCCAGCCTGGGTTATAGGTATTTCTATAAGGGTTCCCTTGTACATAGTTTGCTTGTTCAGCTGGAACTTCTGTTAGAAGTGGGCATTCTGGAGCAAGATGTGATTGAAGACCACATAGATCGCAGGTTTGGACAACTGCAGCTACGGTAGCTGCAGGAGCAGTGGTAAGGTTTTCTAGCTTTTGGGTAAGAGCTTCCACTTTAGCGTTGACTTGGTCCAGCATATTCACTTCAGACATTCCACCTTTGGTTTGGGATTTCTCCACATTAGCTCTTTCGCTTCCCCATTGATAGTGGTTCTGGGCCATACTTTCGATAAGTTGATTTTCTTCGGCATATGGTTTATCCATCAGTGCGCCACCAGCAGCGGCGTCTATAGTCATTCTTGTGTTATACAACAGACCGTTATAAAACGTATGAATGATTAGCCATTCTTCTAAACCATGATGAGGACAGAGTCTAATCATATCCTTGTAACGTTCCCATGCTTCGAAAAGTGATTCGTTATCTTTTTGTCTAAAACCGTTGATGTTAGCTCTAAGCATAGCAGTTTTGCTTGGTGGGAAATATCTAGCCAAGAAGACCTTTTTCAATTCATCCCATGTGGTGATTGAATTTGAAGGAAGGGATTGGAGCCAGGCTCGGGCTCTGTCTCTTAAAGAAAAAGGAAATAGGCGCAATCGTATCGCCTCGGGGTTTACACCATTCGCTTTTACAGTGTCTGCGTACTGCACAAACACTGATAGATGTAGGTTAGGGTCGTCAGTAGGAGATCCAGAAAATTGGTTCTGCTGAACGGCGGATAGAAGCGAAGGTTTCAGCTCGAAATCGTTTCGAGCGATAGCAGGGGCGACAATGCTGTTGTGAGGCTCCGCTTGCGAAGGAACTGCATAGTCCTTAAGAGCGCGAGGCGGATTTGGTACGTCAGCCATTATTGATTCTTCGGTAGATTCTGATAACGGGATATCAGGAATTTTTGTTGGAGGAAGATTATTGAGAGATCGGTATTCTTGAATTCGGCGTCTTAATCTTAAGTAACGCTCGATATCATTAATTTGTAAATGCAAAGGCTCGTTTTGAGAACGAGTGTTTGGCATACACAGAGGGAAATATAAAAATTTGCCTTAGTCTAGACAGCGTTGTTTTCAGATTACACTAGTGACTAAACTAAAGTCCCCGGCAACGGCGCCAAAAACTTGATGGGGTCTGCGATCGACTTAATGTATGACAGTATCTTAACTGCAAGCGCACAGCCTATCGGGGTAGTAATAAAAGATTGTCGAATCCACAGGGACTTTGTAATCACGCTAGTGTTGTAAAACAGGTTGGTTTAGCTAAGGCGAAAATTGTCACGTTGGTTTTGGGAAGATTAAGGAAGGTAGATTAATTGATTTTAAAGTAATTATAAAATGAACGGTCGGTATGCAATAGAGTCGACTTAAGGGATCTAATCGGACCTAGGCATATAAGGATGGTCAACTTGGTTTGTCTGTAGAGTTAATCAGTTTAAAAACCCTCAACTCACACTTTCATGGTCTTATCTCGGATTATACGTCTAAAGCCCTATACCTGCTTTCGCTAGCCTATAAGTGTTTAGAAGTATTTTTTGGAAACTTAATTAATTCTAATTTGGTTTAAAGCGCTTTCACTGTATTTAAATCAAATGCCTAACTTTAGCTATCCGGTTAAAAACCTCACACTTTCGTGGTCTCGATCTAACCTATTTACTCTTCTTACTTTCGTAACAAAGATTTTATTATTAAGCATAAAAAGTTATAACCAGAGTTAAGTTGATTAAAGTTTTAGCCTAAGTTTGATAGATGCCTAATGTCTCTTACTATCCCATACCGACACTAAAGGTTTAGCTAGCCATAGAAATTATAATAAACATACTGTAAATAAAAGCAAACAAATATAAATTAGACATTATAAATAATAAATAACAAGCATGCATTAATTAATTAATTAAAATGAATTTAATACAATTGCAAAATAGAAACCTGACAGTAAAGCCAATACTTCAATCCTTCTTCCACAACTCGGAAACTCGGACTTGGTATCGGGAGTATTGCAAATTCTGAAGCTTGAATGATAAATCCTAAACTATAATAATAATTCCCTAATGTTGGAAATTATTATTTGGACAGTGGAATTAAAAGAATTGAAATAAACAAATGCTGGAAAATAATAACTGAAATAATACTGGTTTTAATTTTGGCAGAGCTTCGGTATAATTAAGCTGTAATAAACTCTGTACTTTTAATGTTCAATATTGAGGTATTTATAGAAGAATAAAATCTGGCAGTTGGCTTGAAAACTTGTAACTCAATCTTCCTTCAAAATCTCCAAAAATATAGTAACGTGAGTAGTTGAGGGAGAAATGGTGAACGTGGTGTTTGACTGGAGAGAATTAAGGAGTTTGGAAACTCCTTCTGTTTTGATTTGCCACGTTCTGCATTCTTCAAATAAACTATATACGCGTTACGTTCGTTAGCTTGGCGTTACGAGCAGCTTTTGGTCTTTCCCGTGTTACGGTCGTGGCCACTGTGTTACGGTCGTGGCCACTGTGTTACGGTCGTAACACGCTTCAAGATGGCTTACGGTCGTGGCAGCTTCATTACGACCGTCACAGCTACAAAAATGCAGTTCTTTGACAGATTTATCTTTTTCTTCTGTTATTTTGATGCTTTCTTGCATTGTTTCATGTTTTCTTCTGTTTTGAGCTCAGTTATGAAATACCTGCAAAAAGTGATGACAAACTCGAAATATTCGGGAATTAATCGGGTCAAAATAATACAGAACGGGCGAATTTCATAGAAAATAAACGATACGATTTCGTGTTATCAGATGGTGATGATGAAGCTAGCTTGCTGGAACACCTGGTATTTCGTAATTTGTCTTTTATGGGTTTTGTGATGACAACCTTCCTGAAAACCCTTACCCCCTGATTCTCTCTTCTGCTTATTTGCCTTTTGCTTCTGTTGCCTCGTATGCTTGACCCTTGAATGCTTGCTATACTGAGTTGCCTTGCTTATTGTTTGCCCAGAGATTATTTGATGATGATATGCTTGAAATGTTTGATATCTGATATGTTTCTGAGTATGCTTGTGATTGTATGCTTGTTGGTATTGAGATATTGATGATATTGGTAGCCCAATGATGAGGATGCTCTGAGGGCTTGTGTTGGTTTGGAAAGTGGTTTTGGAAAGGGCTTGATGTTTAGAGGACGGTTAGGCTTTTGACAGGTTGGGCATTTCTGGTTCAAGGTTTGACACAGGTTGGTATTGTTATGTTTGTTCAACAGGCTGGCTTATGTTTTTGACAGGTTGAGCCTTCAGCAGGCTTTTGTTATATGAACTATGCAGGATTTAGGCTTTGGCTCGTATAGGCTTGACAGTTCAGGCCAGTTTTGATGTTTTGGTTTACAAGTTTGGGTGTTTACCAGCTTGTGGTTTGTTGTTTGTATGTTTGTTCTTTAAGCTTCTTTGTAAGTTGATCACAGGTTTAGGCAGGATGTTTTGAAGTGTTTGAAGTAGGTGAAGGCCTTGATACAGTTTGGAGGCAGGACTGTGTTTTTTGTTACAGTTTGTGACCTTCTTGCTTTTGTGATATCTCTGCCTCCTGTTACTGTGTTGATGACAGTTTGTTTTATATATTTATCCTTAAGCCTCAAACTGCTGTAAGCCTATTTCTCTTCTCTCTTCTCTCTCTCCAGATTTAAGCATAAAATATTGCTTTGATTTGTCTTATTCTGAAAAAGCAACTTGGCTGGAAAGTGATGATTTGAACCTTTGCTTGCACTAGTTGGTTTACTCTGCATATTCCTGCTTTCCTGCATACTTTATGTACTTCTTTGACAGCCCTTTGTACTTTGATATCTTGATATCTTTTTGGACAGCTTTTTGGATATCTTGGATAGTTTGAATTTGTGAATTTCAGTTAGGCAATTCAGTTCAGTTTGCATTTGGACTTGTACATGCTGTTAGGAATTTTTGAAATGGGCAAATTGTTGACAATGTAATATGTTTGACAAATTTGAATTTGTGCAATTATAACTTTTGTGCATTTCATACTTTTTGCAAGCATTTTTATCCCTCTTTATGAACCGGGAGAAATCTCGTGATTTGCAGAGAGGGCAAACTGATTTCGGCCAGTTGCTTTTAATGATGAACCCAATTTTATCTGTCTGCTCTTTAATTATTTTATCTGTATTTGACTTTTTTTCTCTTCTTTGTTTTGCAGATGAAAATCAATGGAGCAAAAAAGGAGTAGCAGTATAGAAGATGAAGACTTAGGAATTTAGGATATAGCTTTGTTTCTATTTTAATTATTTGTAATAGTATTAATGTAAATAACTGTAAATAAATTTACAGTATTTAAATAATATCTGTAACAAACAATTCAAAATAAATGAACATCCCTCTTTTTATCAGTTAATTCTTCTTCCAATTCATTGTTCATTTAATTATTTATAATTCTTAAAATTATAATAACTGGAAATAAATCCCAATCATTTTAACTCAGAATAATAAATAATCAATAAACGTCCGGAATCTTGAATAATCAGAGCACTGCACAGCTAA
The DNA here is from genome assembly GCA_948472305.1 of Vicia faba. NCBI lineage: Eukaryota > Viridiplantae > Streptophyta > Magnoliopsida > Fabales > Fabaceae > Vicia > Vicia faba. The sequence goes on from OX451735.1 coordinate 1,016,117,179, forward strand.
ACAACACACGTCCACATGTCCCTTTTTTTATTTGATTAAATCCAACACTGCAAACTCAAATCAAATGCCTCAGTCCACATCTCAGAATAACTTGAAAAACATTGTAGAATTAAATCTTTCTGAGAAATATGTGCACAAACCCTAGTTCTTGATTAAATGTCAAAGAAGCGTCCGCCTGATCAAAACCTGAGCCAACTCAAACAAACCCTAAGCAATCTACCTGAACTGCTTTAAAATCAATGAAAACCCTAATTTTGTCTGACTGACGAGAAAAGTCTGTTTGACCGATTCTTGAGCCAGTTTGAAAACTCAGGAAAAGCCCGAAGCTGTGATTTCTTGTGGAAAAAATACGAGGGCAAATTTTGAGGTACAACAGGGATTGCAAGAAAGTTAAACCTAATTATCTATTACAACCATATTGAATATTATACAAAATTGAAAATAAAATGCAAGAATATAGATGGAAAAAGAAATAATCTTTGTTGTTTTTATGAAAGGAGTTTTAACCTAATTAAGAGAGATGATTAATGAAAAATAAACAAAATTTAAACCTAAATTAATTAAGAAGGAAATTAAGTTAAAATGTGTTTTAGGGTCTTTTTTGTGAAAAGGTTTTAACTTAATAAAAATAATATAAAAATTAATTAATTAAAATAAACCTAATTTCTAAATTAATTTTAATTAAGAAAATAAATAATTAAACCTATGTCTAGATATTAATTATTAAAAAGAAATTAATTATTAAGAGAAATATTTTTTAGTCTTTTTGTTTTATAGAGAAAATAAAATATATAAGTGTAAATAATAAATAAAAATATTTTTGGATTTTTATTAATAATAATAATAATAATAATAATAATAATAATAATAATGATAATAATAGTGAAAATAATAAAAGAAAAATATGAAATGAAAATAAAATAAAATAAAGAAAATAAAATAATAAAGGAAATAATGGGCCAGTGGTGCAAAAGTAAGGTAGGGGTTAAAGCCAGCAAAAAATGGAAGGCTCAACATAAGGGCCCAGGCGCTGCTTGTTTGTAACAAAAAAAAGGAGAAAAAAATGTGAAAAATGAGAAAAGTGGCAGCGCTGGGGCTTGAACCCACGCCCTGAGCATGAAACGCGCGCTGCCTTACCACTGGGGTGGCTATACATCCGTTTATTAAAATGAAATGATAAATATATAATGTAACATGCTTCCAAGGCCTGTACTTTGTCTTCAACCTTCAGCCAGCCATATTACCTGTAACTTCTTCATCTCTCAACAAAAAATGGAAAGCTCAAACATGAAAGTTGTGGCATTTCTTTCCACGAATCCAACCATATAAATAACTAAAACTATAAATCTAAGATGAGTGAGAATTTTTCTGGCCCTAAATTAAAACCTAAAAATTTCAGAAACTTCAACTTTAAAATTCTCTAAGCTCAGGCCATATAAATGCAAACTATGGACATGTACAGCTTCGTGGCAATGATATCTACATTTTATCTTCACAAATCAGAATCAAATGATGCTTGTATGAAGAGATAGAAGTTTGAAAATTTACCTCTTGCAGCTGGAGTTGTGTATGAAGTTTGAGCAACCTTTGTGATGGCCTGATGATTTCTGTAGCTTTCCTGGGCCTCCTTGAGTGTGTTCCAACTCCTACTTTGCTCTGAAACCAGCTAGAACTCTCTACTCAAGTCCAATTGTAATGGAGATTTTTGAAAATGCTGGATGATGAAGATGAAGCTACAAAAGTGTAACAGGTGTTGAGATGAGTTCTATATGATGTATGTGAAGTGTTTAGATGGTTAAAAGTGGAAACACACGAGTGGAAATGGAGATGGGTGTTTGAAGCTCAAAATGGAGTTTTTAGCCAGTTCTGACTTATGAAGACTTTAGGGTGTTTGAGGGCTTGTAAAAAAGTGTCTTATGTTGCAAATAGTCTCCCTAAATATAAGCAAAGGGTTAGTGGTTTTGAAATGATCAGAAAACAAGAGATCACATGTTATGGATTTTGCCTTGTTTTTAAAGCAACATTGACAAGCATTGTTCCAAGGCAAGGTACAAGGCTTGTAGGGGGGCTGAAACCTTTAAACACACTTGTTCTGATTGTGTAGAGTGTGTTTGTGCAGAAAGAACAAATGCAAGGCTCAATGCAGCTGACTTTACATAAAGCTTGCTTTTCTGAAATGGCAATGTTGCCTTTCTTCCCAAAATGGAATTATACTTGTACAATGCATTGAATGTTTGGATTAAAGCTTCCAATAGCTGTGACAATACTTAATTATGGAGTGAAATTCAGGTTAGAAGCCTGCAAATTGAGATTTGTACAACATGCTTGAAAATTGGATCAAATGTTCATCATGAAAATGGCTTGAAAAACAAGAATGGAACCCTAACTTCATCTCTTCGATTCTCCCTGCTCAAAAATGATCTCAATGAGTTCTTGGACATTTTAGAAAGTTTGTAACATTCTCTACAACCCATATTTGAATTTCTTTTGAAGATTCATCTTGGGACTATGTGAAAAATTGCCATGAAGTTAGGTCAAAAAATCTGCCTAACTAGGGCAAAATTTCACTAAGTCTTTTTTAGTTCATGAGCATGTATTCATAAAATTATAACTTAAGATCCAAGCAATTTTGGAAGAAGTTGTGTGAAGAAAATTTGTAGATTTCATGGATATCTACAACTTTCATGTTAGAAGTTTCCTTTGAATCATCTTTCATCATAATGAAACAATTGCTCAAAGTTATGAAAAAATAAGAAATTTTTAACACTTAGAAAAATTTCTAAGTTTAGAAATTTTGACTTTTCAAAATGAAATCTTGATTTCTTGATTTCTTGATGAATAACTTTCATATTTTGACATGTTTTGATGAATCATAATCTTTGATACTTGATTTTGACTAAAAAGTCAAAGTTTGACTTTTTAGTGTACAATTGACTTTTGACCAGTTGATTGAAAATTCAGTTGTCAATCAATTGATCTTGAGAAATGTTTTGAGTCATGTCATTAGGTAAAAATGATGCAAATGAACCCTTGAGATCATATTTCAAACCAAATAACCATTTTCTAGGTCAAAAATCAGAAATTACCCCTTCTCAGTCAAAACCCTAATTTTGACCATTTTGCCCTTTTAATGACTTGATCAAATTTCTTGAGGAATTATGATCCAAACTTGATCAAATGACATATATGGGTTCATGATATTGATATGGCTCAAAAATTATGAAGTTTGACTATAAATTGGTCATAGTTGACTTTTTCCCAATACAGTTGATTTTTAGGTCAACTGATCAATTGACTGGGCAAAAATGTGATTCAAGACTTGAAACTTGACATGAGCAATCTTGAGGGTCCAAAATGATCCATGAAAGTAATATGGGGCATTAAAAGTCCATTTTTCCTTGTTCAATCTCAAACCCTAATTTTCAGTCATCAGTGCTTAAGGAGGTGTCTTGAGCTGATCAACCCTAATGCAGTCTTGATCCAAAGGGGATCTTGTGAGAAAATTCTTGATAAGTGAGAGGGAAAATTTTTGGGTACGACAGCTGCCCCTGTCTAATCTTCTTAAGCCTGAAGAGTTAGATGGGCATGCCTTGCCATTCGTGACTCGAAGGTGGGAGATGATTGGACACTAAGTGCCCAGAAATTTGCACTCGGCGATGTGGTGGTAGATGGAATGGGATTAAAGATGCCATTTAGAGAGGTTATAGAAAGTTGTAGGAGATGGGTTTAAAGATGCCATCTAAAATTGATTATTTGTATTGTAATTTGTAAGCTGAAAGAACGAGTATCAGAATGGCGTCCGTGTCTGTAGTGTATCTGAACCACATTTGGAAGATGATTTTGAATGAGTATCGAAATAGCGTACGTGTCTGGAGTGTATCTGAACTGTATCTGATAGTTGAATCCGAATGAGTATCAGAATGGCATCCGTGTTTGGAGCGTATCTGAATTGTATCTGAAAGTTGAATCTGAATGAGTATCAGAATGGCATCCGTGTTTGGAGCATATCTAAACTGTATCTGAAAGCTGAATCTGAATGAGTATCAGGATGGAATCCGTATTTGGAGCGTATCTGAACTGTATCTGAAAGTTGAATCTGAATGAGTATCAGAATGACATCCGTGTTTGGAGCGTATCTGAACTGTATCTGAAAGTTGAATCCGAATAAGTATCAGAATGGCATCCGTGTCTGGTGCGTATCTGAACTGTATCTCTAAATTGAACATTGTTAATGGTAGCTGTTAACCTTATCCTGAAAAGGGTAAAATGTTAGCTAAAATGCAAAGTCATGATACATGAAATGTATGCATAATGGGATTATGTTGTATGCGTTCGTGTTATCAATGTTTATGATATATGAATGCGATGTATGCGTATGTGAGCTGATCTGTTGCACTGTTGTTTGATTGGGGAAAATAAATCCCTGACTACTGTTGAGGATATGGAGTATAAGTCTTCATGTTGTGAAGTTGAAGTGTTGATGAATTTCCGCTTTGATAAAGAAACTCTGTTGCAAGGGAAATGTCGTGTACTGCTTGTAAAATCCTGTTGGGAAGTCCTGAGAAATTGAACGACTTCTACTGGGGATTGGTAATTGAAAGCTTGTTCCGTTGGGAATTAAACTGCAAATTATGGGGGATTTATGGAAATAACTTAGAGATATTTCCCTACCTCTTAAAGCCATTAGTAATTGTCTTTTATTTTGTTTATTTGTAAACAGTAATTATGTTCAAATGCATATGTTCAACAATGAATCATTGGACGTTTTTGTAAATAAAACACAAGAGTAAAGAAAAATAGATAGTTTTGCACTTTCAAAGGAATATCTTTGTATTGACTTTGAGTAAGTATTTTTGTATAGTGAGACAAACATTCTAGTAAGAGAATGCCGTCGTAAAAAATGAAAATTTTAATATAAAGAAAAGATAGCTATGTGCAATAATCCCAGGGGGTTCCCATTCTGCTATATCCTTCATGTCTCTGAGCATCCTGTCTATTTGTTTCCTTGTCCGAAGATGATTTGATTGTTAAGGAATGTCGAGTTTGCAAGTTGTCCTCAAAGTGATCCAACGGGACATAGTCATACGCTTTAATTCCCTAACTTTTTCCTGGACCGCCCCTTCGGGTTTTCAGTCCATCGGGATACCCTTTTTTGCCCAACTCGCCCTTTCGGGTTTTTAACTTGCCGGGTGTACAAATTTTTTTGTTTTATCCCTAATTTTTGCTCGAACCTTTTTGGTTCTCCGGGATGCCCTTGTTTTTCCTAGGTATGTCAACCTAGCGGGTCTCTTATGCGTAGTATCTTTTGACTATGTCCGCATTCGCAGGATGCGGCAGGTCGTCGCCATCCATGGTGGTTAAGATCATTGCCCCACCAGAGAAAATGTTTTTGATTACAAATGGTCCTTCATAGGTAGGAGTTTATTTGCACATGGGATCACCTTGCGGCAGTATGATGCGTTTGATCACTAGATCCCTAACTTGATACACTTGGCGTCTGACCTTCTTGTTGAAATCCTTGATCATCCATTTTTGATACATTTGACCATGGAAAACAGCAGTAAGTCTCTTCTCATCAATCAATTTCAGTTGATCAAGTCGAGTATGGATCCAATCGTCTTCGTTCAGCCCTGCATCCTTCATAATCCTCAGAGAGGGGATCTGGACCTCGATAGGCAAGACAGCCTCCATGCCGTAAACCAGAGAATAGGGTGTTTCCCCGGTTGATGTGCAAGTTGTGGTACGATACCTGTGGAGAGCGAATGGTATCATCTAATGCCAGTCTTTGTATGTGACTGTCATTTTCTGTATGATCTTTTTAATGTTCTTATTTGCAGCTTCGATAACACCATTCATCTTCGTCCGGTAAGGAGAAGAATTATGATGTTGAATCTTGAATTGTTCGCACAAGGCGGTGATCATAGTGTTGTTGATATTTGTACCATTGTTAGTGATGATCCTCTCCAAGATACCGTACCAGCAAATGAGATTTTGCTTGATGAAACGGGCAACAACATTCTTGGTAACGGAAGCGAAAGAAGCTTCCTCCATCCACTTTGTAAAATAGTCAATGGCCACTAGGATGAAGCGGTGTCCATTGGAAGTTGTTGGCTTGATTTCCCCAATCATGTCAATCCCCCACATAGCAAAGGTCCAAGGAGCCGTCAAGACATTTAGAGGGACCGGAGATACGTGCACCTTGTCAGCATAAATCTGACACTTGTGGTAGGTTCAAGAGTGTTGATAGAAATCTACTTCCATGGTAGACCAGTAATATCCTGCCCATAGGATTTTATTTTCCATCGTATGCCCACTGAAATGGGTGCCAAAAGTGCCTTCATGCAATTCAGCCATGATCTTTTCAGCTTCAACCTTATCTACGCACCGAAGTAAAACAGAGTCATGATTGCGTTTGTACATGATGCCATTACTAAGGAAGAATTTAGCAGAGAATCTCCTTAAGAACTTCTTATCATTAACTGAAGCTCCTTCCGGGTATTCTTGAGCCTCGAGATACCTCTTGACTTCGTGAAACCAGGGCTGGTCCACTAATTATTCAGTATTAATCTCGTGACAGTGTGCTGGTTCATCCATTCGTTCGATGGTGATTTAGGGAGCCTCGTCATCCCATTTAAGTTTAAACATGGATGACATTCTGGCTAGTGCGTCTGCTAGCTGATTTTCTTCTCGCGGGAAATACTCGAAGGTAATCTTCTCAAAATGTGGTAGAAATGTCAAAACATGTTCTTTGTAAGGGATCAAGTTAGGGTGTTTGGTGTCCCATTCCCCTTTTATCTGACTGATGACCAAAGATGAATCTCTGAACACACTCAAAGATTTGATCCCTATGTCTATGGAAGCTCTGAGGCCAAAGATGCATGCTTCGTATTCCACCATGTTGTTTGTACAATTGAAGCAGAGTCTGGAAGTAAAGGGAGTATGACACCCTTCCTGAGATATGAGTACAACACTGATACCATTTCCAAGTGCGTTATATGTCCCATCAAAGAACAGGGTCCATCAGGATCCTTGTTCAGGTCCGTCACGTGGCCTGAATTCTTTACAGTTGTCTAACGTCGTGATGCCTTCATCCGGAAATTCGAACTTCATGGATTGGTAGTCTTCCACGGCTTGGTGAGCAAGGTGATCAGCTAATACACTACCCTTTATTGCCTTCTGGGTGGTATACTGTATGTCGTACTCTGTTAGGATCATCTGCCATCTCGCTATTCTCCTGGAGAGAGCAGGTTTCTCGAAGATGTATTTTATCGGATCCATTTTAGATATCAATAAGGTAGTATGGGTCAGCATAAACTGTCTTAGCAGGCGAGCAGCCCATTCCAGAGCCCATCAAGTTTTCTCGAGCAGTGAATATCTTGTTTCACATTTGATAAACTTTTTTCTCAAGTAATAAATAGCATGCTCTTTTCGGCCAGACTTGTCATGTTGCCCCAACACACACCCCATTGAATTTTCCAAAACAGTCAGATACATGATCAATGGTCTTCCCTCAACTGGTGGCATCAAAACAGGAGGCTCTTGTAAGTATTCTTTGATTTTGTCAAAAGCAACTTGGCACTCGTCATTCCATTTGACTACTTGATCTTTCTTTAACAATTTGGAGATTGGTTCACAAGTAGCTGTCAGGTGAGAGATGAATATGGCAATATAGTTCAAACTCCCCAAGAATCCTCTGACTTCCTTCTCAGTACGAGGAGCAGGCATCTCTTGTATTGCTTTAACTTTGGCAGGATCGACCTCGATACCTTTGTTGCTGACGATAAAACCTAGGAGTTTACCATATCGTATCCCAAATGTGCATTTGTTTGGATTCAACCTCAGCTTGTACTTCTTCAGTCTCTCAAACAGTTTTTATAAGTGATCAAGATGCTCTTCTTCTATTTGAGATCTGACTATCATATCATCCATGTAGACCTCTATTTAGTGATGTATCATGTCATGAAATAAAGCTACCATGGCACGCTGATAGGTTTCCCCAACATTCTTTAGTCCGAATGGCATCACCTTATAGCAGAAAGTGCCCCACTGCGTGACAAATGTTGTTTTCTCTATGTCCTCAGGTGCCATTTTGATTTGATTGTAACCTGAGAATCTATCCCTGAAGAAAAACACTTTGTGTTGTGTCGTATTGTCAACTAGAATATCAATGTGGGGGAGTGGAAAATCATCCTTAGGGCTTGCCCTATTCAAATCTCTGTAGTCCACACACATTTGCACTTTGCCGTCCTTTTTAGGCAGGGGAACAACATTGGCAACCCATTGGGGATAAAAGGTGACAGCCAAGAATCCAGCGTTGAATTGCTTTATGACTTCTACTTTAATCTTTTATGACATATCAGGCCTCATGCGGCGAACCTTTTGCGTTACTGGTGGACAATCCTCTCTTGTAGGCAGACGATGTACCACAATGTCTGCATCAAGTCCCGGTATGTCTTCATACGACCAGGAAAATACTTCAACATAATCATGTAACAACTGAATCAGACGCTCCTTGACATCGGGTTCCAGAATGGCACCCATCTTGACCTCTTTTTTGTCTTCTTCGGTACCTAGGTTGATTGTATCCACGAGTTCTTCGTGAGGCTGAATGGTTCTCTCTTCTTGTTGTAGTAGTCTGGCAAGTTCCCCTGGCACTTCACAATCTTCCTCACCTTCGTCTTTGGCTTGGTAGATTAGATTCTCAGAGTCACAAAAGGCCATAGCAGTATCGTTACCCATGGGATCCCGAATGGATGTATACCTGCATTGTGAGTGTAAGTGTGTGTAAGGGTATAGCTATCTTTGAAAGAAATGAAAATGTAAAAATAAAAACAATGAGCACAAAAGTTTGTATGCGAAAACGTCCATGATTCATTGATGTCATATGAAAATGAGATAATAACCCTTACAAATGGACCATTGTGCCTCGAGTAAGACACAAGGTTTTAAGAGTGCGAATTGTTTTAATATTACAGATCCAACAAAATGTAAAGACAGATTACTATGGGATAAAAGTGATCGGGACAAAATCTCTAGCCTCCCAGTTGCTGAGCCCTCCACTGACAGTTGGGAATATCCAGTCCTCCAAGTCACAGCTATCTTCATCATCTTCTACGGTGTTGACCTCGCGGTTGCTGATCTTCAGGGGTGGTCCTCTGGCACGAACACGACGCACAACCTTTTGGGCACCTGAAGTGAAACCCAGGCTAAATTTGTTAGACTTATATGAGATATCTGGGAGTTGTCCCCAGATAGTGCACCCACCTTCTTCTACCACTGCTTGGGCATCCTTCAGAGATGACATCTAGAGTGGAGGACTTGTAATCTTGGGAACCTGGGACACAACCTTGGTCACTGTCACATCTTGGGGGACTTCTTCAAAGTGTTGAAATGGAGTTTCAATAAATTCACCATATAATTCCACATATCTGAAGGAATTGAGATGACTGATCATATACTCTTCTTCTCCATGAACGGTGATAATCTTCCGTTGAATTGGATATTTTAGCATCTGGTGCAATGTAGAAGTAACTACACCGGCATTGTGAATCCACGGTCGACCTAGCAAGCAAGAATATGAGGGGTGAATATCCATTACATAAAAAGTTGAATCAAATGTTTGTGTTCCAACTTTTATGGGACTGTCTTGTTAGAACATAGTTTGATTCTACAACCCTTGATTAGAGTTTTGATGATAACAAAATATAAAGAATAAATAAATTCAAAGGTATATATATAGAACAAATATGCTTCTCAAAATTATGTTTTATATATACAGAAGTTCTGATGGAATCAGCATCAGAAGATCATATCAGCATCAGAAGATCAGTAACATGTGTTACACGCTGAAGTTACCAGATTATATGCTGAAGACCTAATGACCAGAATCTGCACATAAAACACTCTGACTCTGATCAAAGATCTTTACCAAGTTATCAGCACTCAGAAGCGTCAGCATAAGTTTAAAGCAGAAGACTCTGAAGCGTTACTATGTACTCAAGACAAAATTAATTACCAACGGCTTTATTCAAGACAGGATCTTCTCAAAAAGGAAAGAGCATTATTATCATTGAAAGTGCTTTATGGACATTATGGTCAACGTATCTCTTCCTTGGATATTTAAACAAGTCTGTGTGAGAAAAGACCACGCTAATCTACACGCACGCACGCATACATTTTGCTAAGCCTTCAAACCACGCTTACTCAAACGCATTAGCAATCCAGTTTTTCTCTAAGCTTAAATTGTGTATTATCACAGTTGTGATATACTGTTTTATTAGAAAACATTAAACACGTCTTTGTTCAATTATTTGTAAGAGATTTCCTTGAGATAAATCGATTTGTGGTTATACTCAAGAGGGCTTTAACAGTTGTTAAAGTAGTTGTGTAATCCTTTGAATATATTGGATTAAGACCTCGTTGGAGAGAGGCGAAATCACCTTGACGGGTGGACTGGAGTAGTTTGAGATCAAACGAACCAGGATAAAAATACAGTGTTGTTTAAGCTTTTGATTTAAGTTTTACAATTCAACCCCCCCTTCTTGTGTTTTTCACATCTTCAATTGGTATCAAAGCGCCTGGTTCTGAGCTTATAACACTTAACCGTGTCAGTACAAGATCCAGCGTCAGAAAAACACAATGGCAGGACCAAATCAAAACATCAGCAATGACAACAATGAAGAAAGAGACAGATTCAGTGGCAAACCTCCAGTCTTTGATGGAGAGAACTTTGACTACTGGAAAGACAGAATTGAAAGTTTCTTTTTGGCCCATGATGCTGATCTGTGGGACATGGTGACTGATGGATACACGCACCCAGTGGATGGAAGTGGTCAGAAGATTGACAGGAAAACAATGTCTGATCAGCAAAAGCGTGAGTTCAGAAATCATCACAAGGCCAAAACAATTCTTCTCAGTGCCATCTCTTATTCAGAATATGAAAAGATATCAAACAGAGACACTGCAAAGAATATGTTTGACTCTTTGAGAATGACGCATGAAGGCAACATTCAAGTCAAAGAAACCAAAGCCCTTGCACTCATTCAGAAGTATGAGTCATTCAAGATGGAAGAGAGTGAATCAATAGACACAATGTTTTCAAGATTTCAAATTCTTGTTGTTGGTCTAAAAGTCCTTGACAAAGGGTATTCCACTGCTGATCATGTTAAGAAGATCATCAGAAGCTTGCCAAAACAGTGGAGGCCAATGGTCACAGCGCTTAAGCTAGCCAAGGATCTCAACAAAATCTCTCTGGAGGAACTTGTCAGCTCCCTCAGAAGTCACGAGATAGAGCTAGAAGTAGATGAACCTCAAAAGCAAGGTAAGCCATTAGCTTTAAAATCTAACAGAAAATCTGACTCCAAAGTTTTGCAGGCTATGGAAGAAACCTCTTATGGGTCCTCATCAGAAGAAGATGAACTATCTCTCCTCTCCAGAAGGGTGAACCAATTATGGAAGCAGAGGCAAAGGAAGTTCAGGAATCCCAGAAGATCAGAAAATCAGAATGAATCTTTCTCCAGATACATAAGGTCAGAATCCTCCTCTGGACACAGAAGATCTAAAGGTTCTTCAGGAAACAGAAAGCCAAACAACAAAGACATCATCTGCTATGAATGTAAAGGGAACTACAAAAGTGATTGCCCAAAGCTTCAGAAGGAAAAGCCCAAAAAGAAGTTTGGCAAGGAAAAGAAGAAAAGTCTCATGGCTACATGGGATGATTCTGACACATCTGAAGCTGACTCAGAATCAGATGATGAAAGACCAAACATAGCTCTCATGGAAAACATAACAGAAGACAGTGAAGCTTCTGAGTAAGACTCTGAATCATATACAGAAGAGGTATTCTCTGACATTGCTATAAACTTTACTAAGGCTGAACTAGCTGAAAGCCTTAATGAAATTCTGGAAAGATATCAGCAGATTAGAGTCAAATTCAGAAACCTGAAAAGGAATCTTGCTTCTGACTCTGATAAGACTGAGAGTCTCAAATTGGAGAATTCTGAGTTAAAAGATAAAATTTCAAAATTAGAAAACCAATTGCAAAACTCTCAGAAGGAAACAATCCCTGAAACTCCCAGCAATGCTGATGAGATCATCAAGGAGTATGATCACAGCTTTCAGAAGTTTCTAGCTAAAAACATAGACAGAAGCAAAATGGCTTCAATGATCTATGGAGTTAGCAGAAATGGCAGAAAAGGGATAGGATATCAAGGTAAGATACCTACACCAAAAACTGCCATGGATTTAGTCATAAAACGTACTCCACTTGATTCACACTTTATATATGGGCACACACATGACATAAATTATACAAGTAGTGATTACTCTGTCAAACCAAAATTCAACCAGAGTTTTGGTAAAACTAACAAATCAGGACCCAAGAAAATATGGGTACCTAAGGATAAAATAATACATGTGGCAGATATCTTTAGCAGCAAAGCAAAAACACCAGTCATGGTACCTGGACTCTGGCTGCTCACGACACATGACAGGAAGAAGGCATATGTTCCAAAGCCTGGAACTTAAGCCTGGAAGCCACATAGGTTTTAGAGGCAATCAGAGAGGAAAGATCATTGGCTCTGGAACAGTAGGTAATGGAAATCTTCCCTCTATAAGTAATGTTTTATTAGTAGATGGATTAATGCATAACCTGTTATCCTTAAGTCAATTAAGTGACAACGGTTATGATATAATCTTCAATCAAAATTCATGCAAAGTTGTTAATCAGAAAGATGGGACTATCCTATTTAATGGAAAGAGGAGAAACAACATTTATAAAATAAAACTTTATGAACTAAAAAGTCAGAATGTAAAGTGTCTTCTGTCTGTTAACAACGAGCAATGGATCTGGCACAGAAGATTGGGACATGTTAGTATGAGAAGAATATCTCAGATTAACAAACTCAATCTGGTCAGAGGACTTCCTAACCTGAAGTTCAATTCAGATGCTTTGTGTGAAGCATGTCAGAAAGGCAAGTTTGCAAAACCAACTTTCAAATCCAAAAACGTTGTTTCCACCTCCAAGCCATTAGAACTTCTGCACATTGACTTATTTGGACCAGTTAAAACTGCTTCAGTCAGTGGCAAGAAGTATGGGTTAGTAATCGTAGATGACTATAGCAGATGGACATGGGTAAAGTTTTTAAGACACAAGGACGAGTCACACTCTGTGTTTGTCACCTTCTACAACCAAGTTCAGAATGAAAAGGATCTTAAAATCATCAAAGTTAGAAGTGATCATGGTGGAGAGTTTGAAAACAAAGATTTTGAGTCATTCTTTAATGACAAAGGCATTCTACGTGATTTCTCTTGTCCTAGAACTCCCCAGCAAAATGGAGTTGTAGAATGAAAGAACAGAACATTGCAAGAAATGTCTAGAACCATGATCAACGAGACTAACGTTGCTAATATCTTCTGGGCAGAGGCAATAAACACAGCGTGTTACATTCAGAATAGAATCTCCATAAGACCTATTATGGAAAAGACTCCATATGAATTGTGGAAGAACAGAAAGCCCAACATTTCCTACTTTCACCCATTTGGATGTACATGCTTTATCTTGAATACAAAAAATTATTTGAACAAGTTTGACTCTAAAGCACAAAAGTGTATTATGTTAGGATATTCTGAACGCTCAAGAGGGTACATAGTATACAATACAGAAACACAGATTATGGAAGAGTCAATCAGTGTTCGTTTTGATGATAAGCTTGACTCTCAAAAGTCAAAGCAGAATGAATTACTTGCATGTATGGAAGTTGAATTCACCGGTACTGAAGACAAATCATCAGAAGCTCTTAACAGAGACACTCCCTCAACATCAGAAAGAGGCACTGCAAGCAATCCAGCACCTTCTGTTGATCAACTTTATAAAAGACTATCCAGAAGCAACATGGATCACCCAGAAGAAACAATCTTAGGAAGAAAGGAAGATTCAATCAGAACAAGATCTAGCTTCAGAAACTCTGAAGAATCCCTCATGGGACTGGTTTCTCTAACTGAATCAACAACAATTGATGAAGCACTTCTGGACAATGACTGGATTCTAGCAATGCAAGAGGAGCTAAATCAATTCACAAGAAATGACGTATGGGATCTAGTTCCCAAACCAAAAGGATTCAACGTCATTGGAACAAAATGGGTGTTCAGAAATAAACTGAATGAACAAGGTGAAGTCATCAGAAACAAAGCACGACTGGTAGCACAAGGTTATAGTCAGCAAGAGGGGATAGACTATACAGAAACCTTTGCTCCAGTCGCCAAGTTAGAATCTATCGGACTCTTAATCTCATTTGCTGTTAATAAAGGCATCACTCTGTATCAGATGGATGTTAAGAGTGCATTCTTAAATGGCTATACAGAAGAAGAGGTATATGTGCACCAACCCCCTGGCTTTGAAAGTTCCAAAAATCCAGAATATGTTTTCAAACTAAAGAAGTCACTCTATGGTCTGAAATAAGCTCCCAGAGCTTGGTATGAAAGACTAAGTAACTTCCTGTTAGAAAAGGAATTCACCAGAGGGAAAGTGGACACAACTTTGTTCTGTAAGACAGTTAAGAATGACATTTTAGTATGTCAGATTTATATTGATGACATCATATTTGGATCTACTAAACCTTCTCTGGGAAGAAATTTTGCTAAATGTATGCAGGCAGAATTTGAGATAGCCTAATGGGGGAACTAAAATTCTTTCTGGGCATTCAGATTAATCAAACCCCAGAAGGAACTTACATTCATCAGAGAAAATATGTCAGAGAACTTCTGAAGAAATTTGATCTCTCAGAATGTAAGCCATCAAAGATTCCAATGCATCCCACAGGCATTCTGGAAAGAGAAGAGGTAAGTAAAAAGGTAGAACAGAAGGTTTACAGAGGTATGATTGGTTCTCTTCTCTATCTGACGGCTTCAAGGCCTGACATTCTATTCAATGTTTGCATTTTTGCTAGATTCCAATCAGATCCTAGAGAATCTCACTTAACAGCAGTTAAGCGAATTTTCAAGTATCTGAAAGGTACTGCTAATCTGGGTTTGTTTTTATAGAAAATCAAGTGATTACAGCTTAGTAGGATACTGTGATGCTGATTTCGTCGGAGACAGAGTAGAACGTAAAAGCACTTCTGGAAGCTGCCAGTTTCTGGGAGAAAATCTGATCTCATGGTCCAATAAAAGACAATCCATAATTGCCCTATCAACAGCAGAAGTTGAATACATAGCAGCAGCTGGATGCAGCACACAAATGCTCTGGATGAAAAGTCAACTTGAGGACTTTCAGATATTTGAGAGTAACATTCCTATCCTCTGTGACAATACTTCTGCCATTTGTCTCAGCAAAAATCCTATTTTGCATTCTAGGGCTAAGCATATAGAAATAAAACATCATTTTATTAGGGACTATATTCAGAAAGGGATTTAAAATTTAAAATTTATTAACACAGACCATCAATGGGCTGATATTTTTACAAAACCTCTTTCTGAAGATAGGTTCAACTTCATTCTGAAACATCTCAGCATGAAGCTCTGCCCAGAATAAAATTGTTTTGATTCCATATATTAACCTTCAGAACTTTGTTTATTTTTCTGTGAACTACTGATCAATCTCTCTTCAGATCTTTAGAAGTACAAATTGTATCAGAATCTATCCATGAAGATCTAAGCGCTTCATTTCAAGGATAGAAATGTGCTGTTTACTCAAGCAAACAAGTGTCATCCAGTCATCAGCTATTTTCTGAGGCTAAACACGCGTTCACGTTTCTGAAAAGGCAAAAGCGCTGATTGGATGCATTGAGACACATGTCATGGGTAACCGTTCCAAATATCTTTCTGAATCCCCTAAAATCAGCTATCATTAAATGCTAATAATCATTATTAATTTCTCTCTCTTGCCTTTTATGTTTTCAAAATTGTTTAGAAATCTATTTAAACACACTTCACACTATTTACACTATTTTACCTTCACTTTCATTTTCTCTCAAACTTACTGATTTCAGTTTTCATACTTTCTCAAAACCCTTTCAATTTCTTCAATACCTTCATGTGAACATGGCTTCTTCCAGCATTCCTACTTCAAGTTCCTAGAAAATAGTTTTATCTGAACAATACCCTACAGAACGCTTCTCACTCCTATCAAAAATCTAGAAGTTTTGTCAGAATTGATCGTGGATTTCAACAGTCTTCAGAAGAATGGGTTTAATCTCTCTGAAGAGGTTAAAGCTCAAGGCTAGGAAAAGTATTTTGACCGTCTGGTGGGTCCAACACTCCCTATTCTGGTAAAGGAATTTTGGATTCACGCTTCATCTTCCAACCATCAAGTTACGTCTTACATTATGGGGAAGAAGATTGTTATCACTGAGTACCTCATTGCACGTTTAATAGGCTACAGTGGTGGTGGTGTTCGTTGCATTGACATGGTAGAAAGGTGCGCTAATGCTGCCCTAATTGCAAGGGAAATCTTCACTCTGGGGCTTCCCTCCAACAAGATAAGGGATTTAAAAGACCAACACAGAATTTGGGCCAAGATCATTCTGAGGTGCATTAACCACAGGAAGCCTACCAGCTCTCCTGACTACATCAACATTGATCAGCAATTTCTGATCTATTTCATCTCTCAGAAGGTCAAGGTGAATCTGGCTCATCTTCTGTTTAACCATCTGAAGACCAGTGTTAAGGAAACCAGAGAAGAGGAGCGGACAAAAAGAGATTGGATACCCCTAGGAAGACTTATATCAGATATTCTAATAGAGAATAAGCTGATTGATCACCTTACAGAGGCTCAGGAAATCAGCTCTTTGGAAGCTACTGTGGGAAAACAGCTGAATGCTAAGAATCTGAAGAAGATGAAGTTGATTGAGAACATCAAGAAGGAACCCAGCGTC
This sequence comes from Vicia faba, assembly GCA_948472305.1. Taxonomy (NCBI): domain Eukaryota; kingdom Viridiplantae; phylum Streptophyta; class Magnoliopsida; order Fabales; family Fabaceae; genus Vicia; species Vicia faba. The sequence continues at coordinate 1,016,134,050 of OX451735.1, forward strand.
ACTCCTTTTGTTGCAATCTCCAGCAGAAGAGTCCCCCTGGATAACTTCCCTCTGTTCTCAGAGATTGATTCTAAACCAGATATAATACTCAGATATCTGGATGCTTACAAGGCTGATGGTACAACACCAAATCTGAATATTCAAGATCTTCAGCAGAAGGCTCCAGAAGTTGTGCTGAAGAAAACCAAGAAAAGGAAAGCTGCAGCAGAAGGATCCTCTCAGCAAACTCCTAAAAAGAGAGGTAATCTTTCTTCTGTAACTGTTTTAGATTCAGTTGCTGTATCAACATCTATCCCAACTTCCACTCAACCTGAAAACCCCACACCACAAACTTTTGATGACTTTGATATTGACTTTGACCCCTCTGAATCATTAACTCTTAGAAGATCTCGCTCCCAACCTCAAAATCCAAATATTGATGAAACCCAACAAGAACTTGCAAAAGTTCTGTCTGATATAGACCAACACACTTCTGCTCCCATACCAGAAAATCCAAATCCTGAAACCACCACAGAACCACAACCAGAAATTCCCATCTCACCACAACCAGAAATTCCACTCTCTCCAGAACCATAAATCCCACTACCTCCATCTCCTCAACCAGAAATTAATCCACCTTCTCCACAACCAGAACTATCTCATCCAGAAGTTCAAACTTCTGAAACTCAACCTTCTGAATCCCCTGAACCAGAACCTCAGAACCAAACTGGTGATTCTGATACCACTCCCATTCCTGGAATCACAGAACCTCTGGCCATTCATTTGCCCTTTGGCACCATTGTGAATTTTCCCCAACTTCCCTCTTCACCAGAATTAACTCCACCAAATTCTCCATCAAGTCCAATCATAATTCATGACTCTCTCACTCCCTCACTAAAAGACAATCCAGAAGACAACATCAAGACTGTCATTGACTTAACAGTTTTTGAACGTCTTGCTGCCATTAAACACAAAACTGCTATCCCAAAACCAAAACATCCAGATGTTGGTACCAGCATATTGAACTTTGAAACAGAAGTACAGAAGTGGATCACTTCTCTGAAACAAGCTAGTCTTGAGCTGGTTGATCCTGCTGCATCAGACTACCTTTGGACAAAGTTTAGAAGATGGGTATGCTCTGAAACCTTTAAGTTGCAAGAACAGAGCTACGGACAAGCTCAACAGAACTTCAGCAATATGCTGAAAGAAATTGAAGGTCCAGTTCTGAGCAAGCTGCTTAAGGAAGAAGTTCTCCCTCTGGATAATGCTCCTTGGTCTGAACACCGTCCAGCATCCAAAGTTCAATCTGATACTCAAGAGCAGATGGTTCCTGCTGAAGCACTGGGTCAAGAAGAAGATATTGCAGAAAGCTCTGAGAAGCATCATGTTTCTGAAGATCCTCAAGCTTCCTCCCTTGACAGGCAGACTCTAGAAGACTTGAAAAGATCTGATATGTTGATGAAGGAAAGAATGGATAAGCAGGACAACAAAATTGAATCAATAGCAAGCATGTTAACCCAGCAACAGGAAACCAACACCCAGATCAAGAGCATGTTGGAGGCCCTGTTCACACGACTTCCTCCTCCTTCTTAAAATTTCCTTGTTTTTATAACTTGTTTATCTGTAATATTTTTACAATGTTCTGAACTTATCATTGCTTCTGTTTTTAATATAAATTCATTTTTAGCTCTGATCTTATGTTCTTTTTGATAACTGATAAAAAGGGGGAGAAAGAATGATATTTTTCAATAACGGATTACTGTGACATAAGTCTCAAACATTCTGATCTATTTAAATTTTTTCTCTTCTGAAAAGCTTGAACAGGTACAAAACTCTGAGGAAAGATACAGTAAAGTTCTGATGCTCAAAGACTCATGGAATTAAAAGGAAGTAATCAACTCAGGGGGAGTTTTCTCTTCTTAGCTCTGATACTTTTTATTCTTTATTTTTAATTGAAAAAAATCTGGTTTTTGTCATCATCAAAAAGGGGGAGATTGTTAGAACATAGTTTGATTCTACAACCCTTGATTAGAGTTTTGATGATAACAAAATATAAAGAATAAATAAATTCAAAGGTATATATATATAGAACAAATATGCTTCTCAAAATTATGTTTTATATATACAGAAGTTCTGATGAAATCAGCATCAGAAGATCATATCAGCATCAAAAGATCAGTAACATGTGCTACACGCTGAAGTTACCAGATTATACGCTGAAGACCTAATTACCAGAATCTGCGCATAAAACACTCTGACTCTGATCAAAGATCTTTACCAAGTCATCAGCACTCAGAAGCGTCAACATAAGTTTAAAGCAGAAGACTCTGAAGCGTTACTATGTATTCAAGACAGAATTAATTACCAACGGCTTTATTCAAGACAAGATCTTCTCAAAAAGGAAAGAGCATTATTATCATTGAAAGTGCTTTATGGACATTATGGTCAACGTATCTCTTCCTTGGCTATTTAAACAAGTCTGTGTGAGAAAAGACCACGCTAATCTACACGCACGCACGCATACATTTTGCTAAGCCTTCAAACCATGCTTACTCAAACACATTAGCAATCCAGTTTTTATCTAAGCTTAAATTGTGTATTATCACAGTTGTGATATACTGTTTTATTAGAAAACATTAAACACATCTTTGTTCAATTATTTGTAATAGATTTCCTTGAGATAAACCGGTTTGTGGTTATACTCAAGAAGGCTTTAACAGTTGTTAAAGTAGTTGTGTAATCCTTTGAATATAGTGGATTAAGACCTCGTTGAAGAGAGGCAAAATCACCTTGACGGGTGGACTGGAGTAGTTTGAGATCAAACGAACCAGGATAAAAATACAGTGTTGTTTAAGCTTTTGATTTAAGTTTTACAATTCAACCCCCCCTTCTTGTGTTTTTCACATCTTCATGTCTACCTCCCCATGTACCATCATTTTTGAACCGTCAAAATCCCTTACTACTATGTTACTTGGCTTCAATGTTAATCCCTCACAGTCAAGCCTATCAAAAGCTTTTTTTGGTAATACATTCAGAGATGAGCCAGTGTCCACCAAAACATGAGCCAAGGTTGTGCCCCTACATTCAATTGAGACATGCAATGCCTCATTATGCTTCCTTCCTTTTGGCGTTAAATCAGCATCTGAAAAACCTAGACCATTATCTACAGTTAAGCTAGCTATGCAGTCTTGGAACTAATCGGCAGATGTCTCTTGGGGTACATGGGCAGTTTTCAGGAATTTTACCAAGGCTTTTTCATGCGCCTCGGAACATAGTAGTAAAGCTAGCATGAAAATTTTATATTGAGTTTACCCCATTTGCTCAACTACATCGTAGTCACTTCTTTTTATGATTTTTAGAATTTCCTCCATCTCCTTCCGGGAGGTCTCAGGGATAGCCAAAGATCGTGTCTTCGTCTTGACAGACTCAACCAGAACACCTTTTCCTTGAGTCTCGGTTAACTTGGTAGCAGGAGTATCAGTAGGAATGATAACAGGGATTGTAACAGCTTTGTCAGTTGGAGTATTAGTGGAGATGATTGTAGGACTGGGAATAGCCTTCAGCGTAACAACAATAGGAATGATTACGGGTCCAGAAACTGCTTTTGGGAGAGCAATTTCTGTAGAGAATATCCTTCTGCTTCGGGTAATCTTGCTAGTTCCTGCAATATTACTGATGTCGGAGTTGACTTTCTCGGAACTCGAATCTTAGGCGGCTGGCCAATCCTGCTTGATACCATGGTAGTAGACATCCCCTCCATAATTCTATGGTATGGTTTTGTCTGACGAATATGGGACTGGTCCAGGCATTGTAATTATCAAAGGAGTTGCTTCCGGAACTGATGTAATTCTAACGGGTCTTTTGGTGGAGACCTTGTAAGAATTGGCGGAAATGGTAATGATAGAGACATCTTTAAAAGGAACAGGTGGAACATAAGTCTTTTCAAACAAAATTTCTTTGTTATCTATTAGGCACTGAACGCCTGTTTTCAACAAAGGAAAGCTGGTTGGTGAGGACATAAAAAAAGACAGCCTTCATCACAGCCCAGGAACACACCGGCATTCAACAAGTTCACTTTAATAGTTAGGAGTGGGGTCATAAGTTCATCAACTGAAGTAACAAACATTTCTTCTTCAATGGCATTGGTATTATGGCCATGTTTGGGCATAGGGGCAAAAATGACATTTGGCTTTTCGGGCGCATCGAATTCAATCTCTTTTGCTTCAATGAGGTCTTGTATTTTGTTCTTTAGAGCCCAACAGTTATTAGTGTCATGGCCGGGACTTTCAGAGTGATATGCGCAACGGGCATTGGGATGATAGTGAGGAAAGGTTGTATTAGGGTTTTTCAGAGCTTCTTTCAAGGTCACCAAATTGGATCTTAGTAGATGTGGTAATACTTGAGATAGGTCATGTTAATTCTGGTGAACTGCTTGACCGGTCTTTCCATCCTTGGTTGATTGTTTCTTTGTTGATCAGGCGCAGGTTTAGGGATCATCACAGCCCCCACCATTGGTCGGCGCTCGGCCCTATCTTGATTTCTTTGGGGATATACAACAACCACCTCTTTCTTTCTGATGAAAGGCTTCCTTACAGCTGCAGAAGAGGATGTATCTTTTTGGATCTTTCCATTCTTTATACCGGCTTCTACCCTTTCTCTGGTCAATATCAACTTAGTAAAACCTGTTGATGAACTTCCAATCAAGTGATTGAATAAGGGACCAGACAAGGTTCCTAAGAACATGTCTACCAACTCTCTCTCAGATAGAGGAGGTTGAACTCTTCCGGCTAAATCTCTCTATTTTTGCGTATAGTCCTTGAAGCCTTAATTTGAAGCCATGGCCATACTCTGAAGTTGAGTACGGGTAGGTGCAAGGTCAGCATTGTATTGATATTATTTGTAGAAGGCTGCAGCAAGATCTTCCCAGTTATGAACGTTGGCTCTTTCTAGTTGGTAAAACCAGTCAAGTTGAGTTCCAGACAGACTTTCTTGGAAGAAGTGTACCCATAAGTCTTTGTCAGCGGTATGGGGTTGAATTTTCCTCACATAGGATCAAAGATGCATTTTTGGATATGAGACTCCGTCATACTTGGCGAACACAGGTGCTTTGAATTTCGGGGGGAATGACAATCCCCGACACCAAACCCAATTCCTCAAAGTCCAAGCCAGGCACTTTTTGGATTTCCATTGCACCCAATAGCTCTTCGAGATGTTTATACTTGTCATTAGCTGGAGGGTATTGTTCTTCAGAATAGTCTTCTTCTTCCTCTTCCTCTTCTGATTCTGACGGGACAACTGTTTCCTTGCCTTTCCCATCTTGATTGTCTCTTTCACCAGATGTCGTTGCAAAATCTAGGGTCCTTCTTGTCTGCCCATGAAATCTTCTTCCCATGTTTAGGACTTCGGTCACCTTCTTTGTCTTCTTTTTCTTCTCCCCAGCCAGCAAAGTCTTCAACTTATCTTGTCCTTTGTCTAGGGTCAAGAGCAACTTTTGAAACTGTGTATTCTGAGCTTGGAGGTCCTTCAGTGTTTGCTCGAGATCCATCTTATTGAAATAAACAGTAGAGAGATAAGGAGACTTGTTGAAAAAGACCTGCTTATGTTATGATGAATGGTATATGCATATGTAATGATTTCAAGGATTTCAAAGATTCAAATTTGTTTTAGACAAAAAGGAAACACACGTTATATTAATAGATTAAAGCTCAAGTACATCAATGCCTTCTCGGGCAAAATAATACAAAAACTCTAAGATAAAAAGGTAGTTCGCATCCTCTTTGGTGCGATGTAGGCATTTAGAGTCTGCTCCTCATGAAGTAGTCTAGTGAGTTCCAAAACCTTCTTCTCGCTTGCGTAGAATTGGGCTTCGAAAGTATCTCGCTCTCCCTTGATTTGTATCCAATCTCTTTGTAGGTCTTCAAGAGAGGTGGGCATATCAGGATGTAGGATAGTGTATGGAACATCTCCCTCCATGACAGGCTCAATGATTACCAGGAGAATGGAGGGGTAAGGCATTATAAGACTCTGAGCACGAGTTTATACCCATTTGAGGTAAGGCTCAAGAGGGATGGAATTCTTGTGCCACAAAGTCTTCCTATCCACATTATTCAACATCCTCCAATATTGGATAAATCTCTGGCGAAGACCTTGATCGTCGTTGTCATAGTCAAATACCAAACCTTGAATCAGCATCTCGTGCGGGCCATCCCTTCGGGCGTAACCAAACTGTCTTAAGGCTAAGCATGGGTTGTAGGTGATACCTCCCCTAATTCCAAGTAAAGGGACATTATAGAATTCTCCACAACGATCGACAATGATAACATTCTCTTTGGATCGGGAGCACCAATGAATGTCCGAATGTTTGAGCATCATCAACCTTTGTGACCACCTTGAACCTTGCTCATTTTTTAATACAGATTGGGGAAGATGCGAAATAAACCATCTTTCCAAGAGAGCAGTGCAACACATAAGGACACCTATTTTCCTCATTGTGAGAGTGTGAAAAGAGTGTAGGATATCTCCTAGCAATGTAGGCACCGGATTGCGGGATATGAAGATTTTGACAGCATTGACATCTATGAGTTGGTCAGGATTTGGAAACAAAAACATCCCATAGATGAGGAGAGCCACAATTTCCTCAAAGGCTTGAAATTCCAAGGAGTTCCAACAAATTTGGGCTTTCTCAAACAAGAACTTTGCTAAGAAACCTTTGACACCACTCCTTGTTTCCCAATGAGTTGTGATATCAGATGAGTGCAAGTGTAAAGCTTGAGCAAGCTCTTCTGGCTTTGGGTCTCTTTCTGTACCATTGAAAGGTAGTTGATTGAGAATGAGAATCCTCAAGAGTTGGGAGAATTCTTCCAAAGTAGGAACAAGTTGATAGTCGGGAAATGTGAAGCAATGGTGTAAAGGATCAAAGAACTGAAAAAGCACCTTCATCATGTCCTCATGTGTGTTGGAGGTGACCAAATTGAGTAGGCGACCATGTCTCTCAGTGAATGGAGAGTTTTCAGGAATCCTTGAAGCTAGCTCCTTGAGTTGTGGAGGGATCTTTACAAGATTGACTTGAATAGTTTTTCTGCGAAGTGAATCCATATCCTACAAAACAAGAACAAAGATGAATCCCAAAATCCTTGAAATGGTTAGTGGATGTATATCATGTTCATGATGTTATGTACAAGTATGCATATACAAAAAAAAACAAATCCTTAGGTTTAGGCTTGCATGGAGTTTTATAGGTAAGTACCCTCTTAAAGTTTAGTTGGCTCAACTTGTCCTAACAATAGTAACTGGGTTCTAAGGAGCTCAATATCACTGGTTTGTTTCCTTGGTCATTGTTTCAGCACAAGCCTCTTTAATGGCGACCGAAATATCCCAAGAAACCAAACCTTAATGAGTGTGGTATCGAGTATCTATCAACTTCGGACTGCACCAAAGTCGGTCATCTCACTACATCCTAAAGGCCAAGTTGGTCAAGTAAAGGTTCTAAAAGTTCATTAGTGCTTTATGACATCACTCAACGGCCCCGTATTCTCTTTGATTAACTCAAAGGCTACCGGTACCCACAAATATGTTGCACTAACATAGCTATTGCTTAGACCAGCTGGTATACCCCGCACAGTTTCCACAGCGTATTGCTACTTACCTATAAGGTATCCCAAATCCGGGTAGAGGATTCAAACCCAAACAAAGAACCATAATGTAAAGCATACAAACCAAACAATGAAAGCAAATAGACGTGATCTATCCCTAAGGTAACCCTACTTCCATAAAACTCCCCAGTAGATTCGCCAGTTCTGTGATACAGTGGGAGAACTGACTTGAAGGTTTTGCGTTTGATTGAAAATGTTGCGGTTAGCAAGAGTCGCCACCAACTTTTCTTTTATCAAAGAGGAAAGGTGAAAAAGCACAAGAAAGACCTTTGAGATTATTTCTTGAGTTTGGGGGGTAGATTATGAAAAAGGAAGGTATTAGCACCCTTTTCATCCATGATTATCCATGGGCTCTTAGTTACTTGCTAGATCACTTGCTTTTGTTTGAAATTCTGCTTAGTGTGGTTTTTTGAAAGTATTTTGTAAAGAGGTCATTGTTTAGGCAATCTTTGTAATGATTCTTGTTTGTAAGAATGTATACAAAGATGTTGATCTTTTGAAAATGTTTTCAAGTTTTGTAAGATGTTTTGAAAGTGTAAGTGTTTGTTTTTGAAAATAGAAAGGATGTTTTGTTTGAAATTGAGCAAGTAATTAGGAGCTTTCTACCTACTCAAAAGTCTTTCTTGTTCATTTCCTTTCCTTTGACATTGTTATCTTACCATTGATTTGGTAAGTAACCCTATCTTTAGATGTAAACGGGACGGGCATGGGTCATCGTATAACCATAATTAGCAATGTTGCAAGGCATCTTAGCATTCTCTTTTAAGGACTAAGATTATTTGTAAGGCAACTTAGATAGCGTCATCGAGGGACGATGATCTTGTATTCGTTTATTTTTGCTAAGATACCTCACATGCGTAATATGGCCATTTTGTAAGGCAACCAAGTAGATTTTACCCTAGGGGTGCTTGTGTGTAAGTGTGTTATTTTCATGCTTTGTTTTTGTCTTGATTAGGGTTTGCTATTTTGTTGGTTTTAGTCTTTCATACAAAACCCTAATTACTAGCATTTATATAAAGCGATAAATTGTGAAAAGTAAAATTACTACGCTATTACATCATTAGGGGAGGGGTGTACAAATTTACAAATGAGAATTGAAGAAGTGAAAAACACAAGAAGGGGGGTTGAATTGTAAAACTGAAAACCAATGCAATGAACACGATATTTTTATCCTGGTTCGTTTGATCTCAAACTACTCCAGTTCACCCGTCAAGGTGATTTCGCCTCTCTCCAACGAGGTCTTAATCCACTATATTCAACTGAATATTACAATCTGCTTTAACAACTGCTAAAGCCTTCTTGATGCAAACCACAAACCGGTTTGTCAAGGAATCACTTTCTTACAAAGAATAGAAATCTAGGTGTGTGAATGTTTTCTACAAAACTGTTTATCACAACTGTGATACTACACAACTTAAGCTTATGGAAACTAGATTGCTAAAATAATTGAGTAAGGAAATTTGGAGCTTTTAGCAAACTGAGAATAAGAAGATGATGAATAGCTTTTAGGCGTGTAAATTGATGTAGAGCATTAGCCAGTTCAATCTTCATTGTCTTGTTTATATAACATTGAAATTGGTGAACGTTGGAGCAATAATCTTGATTCAATGCCAATAACAAACTTTTCTTATTAAGCAGATCTTGTCTGGAATGATGTCGTTGGTAATAACTCATCTTGAATGCACAGTGCCGTTGCTACTTAAAGCGTGTTCTGGCTTTGGCTCATTCTGACGCTGCTTAAGTGCTGATGAACTATTGTTGTCTTTATCAGAGATCAGAGTGTTGAGCGTAGTTCTGTTCATCAAGCTTCAGCATGAGCGAGAGTTGTTCTTCTGATTCTGGTATCTGATATAGCATCTTCTGATGCTGATATTGATAACCAATATTTTGATGTTGATTATGATGTACTCTTGCTGATACCTATCAGAGTTTCTGCAAAACAGAAAGTAATATTTTAGGTAGCAAGTAGTTCTTACATGAATAATATATCTTTTCATTTTGTTATCATCAAAACTTAAACTTAGGGTAGTAGATTCAAACTTTGTTCTAACAATCTCCCCCTTTTTGATGATGACAAAAACTAGATATTTTTTAATTGAAAATTGCGTGAAAAAGTATCAGAGATAACTAAATGATAAGTTGCATCAGAATTAAATAAGGAGTTATCAGAGATAAGGGATAAAGAGATATCAGAGATAGGATCGGAGATACTCCCCCTGAATTTATTACTTCCCTTTTTAATTCCAAGAGTTCTTCAGAATCAGATCTTTATTGAATTCTTGAACATCAGAATGTTAGAGCTTTGACTATCAGAACTTCAGATCAGAGTATCAGAGCTTTATCAGAGCTTTGCTTTGGATCAGAGTATCAGGGCTTTGGGCTTCAGTGTATCAGAGAGCATTCTTGTACCTGTAGACTTATGCAAAAACAGAAAACATTCAAGTATATCAGAGTTAGAGAATGTTTGAGACTTTTTGTCTCAGTAATCCGTTATTGAAAAATATCATTCTTGTTCTCCCCCTTTTTGTCAGCAATCAAAAAGTATAAGTGATGTGCTAAAACGATAAGAGCAGAAAAACTTGTTATATTAAAATATTCAGAGCCAGACAAAACAGTACAGAAGATATGCAAAGAAAACATGAAAATAGCATGAATGAAAATCTAAGGTTGGGGAGGAAAGCGTGTGAACAGAGTCTCCAGCATTGCTTTAATCTGATCAGCAGTTTCATTCTGCTTGTGCACCATGCTGACTACTGTATCTATCTTGCTGTCCTGCACATCCATCCTTTCCTTCATCTTCTGATCATTTTCATCCATCCTTTGCTGCAAACGAATATCATTCAGCTTCAGCTCTTCCAGAGTCTGCCTGTCCAAGGCAGCTTGAGAAGCATCAGAAGCAGGAAGCTTCTGAGAGCTTTTTGCAACATCTTCAGCTTGACTGACTTCAGCTTGAATTGTCTGATCTTCTTCTGGCTGCACCTTTGAAGCTGGGCGCTTCTCAGACCATGGCTCACTATCCAGAAGGAGCACGTCTTCCTGTGGCAGCTGACTTTCAACTTCCTTCAGCAGCTTGCTGAAGTTCTGTTGTGCCTGCTCATTGTTGATATCCTGCAACTTGAGGGCTTCAGCACGTACCCAAATTCTGAAACGTGACCAGAGCTGGTTTGAGGCAGCAGGATCAATCATTCCAGGACAGACTTGCTTCAGAGAAGCAATCCACTGCTGCAAACCTGTTTCAAAATTCTCAATGCCAGAGCCAACATCTGGCTGTTTTGGTTTTGGAATGGCTATTTTATTTTTGAGATCAGCAAGACGGTCAAGGATTGTTAAATCGATGAATATCCTGCTGGGGTCATCTGTAGTTTGTTTGGGAGATGTTTGTTTGGGAGATGGAGTGGGAGAGTCAGAAATAATGATTGGACTGTGGGGAGTCTTTGGAGTGTTTGGAGGGGTAGTTTCTGGCGAGGATGGCAACTGGGCCATGGTTACAGTTGTTCCACATGGCAGCTGAATTGCCAGAGGTTGTGGCTCAGAGGATTGAGGATAATGAGGTTCAGGAGATGGAGTTTCAGAATGATGAAACTCAGGTTGAGGAGGTGATGGAGGAGGTGATGGTGGATGAATTTCTGGTTGAGGAGAGGGAGAAGGAATTGCTGGTTGTGTAGAAGGAGGAGGAATTTCTGGTTGTTCAGGAATTTGAGGTTCTTCTGGTATGGGTGAGAGAGGATGTTCTGGTTGAGGAGAGTGGGCAATTTGTGGTTCAGTGTTTGGATTATTTGAGATGTGATCAGAAACACGTTGATCAATGTCAGACAGAACTTTGTCAAGTTCTGATGTTGTTGAAGTTGTTGGTTTGGGATGTTTGGTGCGGGGTCTTCTGAGTGTTAGTGCCTCAGAAGGGTCATCTTCTGGTTCGGTTTCATCTATAGTTGGTATGGGGATTGGAATTTCATGTGAAGCTGGAGTTGGGATAGCAGAAGAATTTAAAACAGAAGCAGCAGATAAATTACCTCTTTTCTTAGGAGTCTGCTGGGATGTTCCTTCTGAAGTGGCCTTCCTTTTCTTCGTCTTCTTTAGTGTAACTTCTGGTTGAGGTTGGTGCAGATCTTTGATATTCAGCTTGGGATTTGTACCATCATCCTTGCACGCGTCCAAGTATCTGAGAACCACCACTGGTTTAGATTCTATCTCAGAAAATAATGGAAAGTCGCTCAGTGGGACTCTTCTGCTGGTGATGTCAGCAATAGGAGTAACGCTGGGTTCCTTTCTGATATTCTCTATTAATTTCATTTTCTTCAGATTCTTCGCGTTCAGAGGCTTGCCAACAGTTGGTTCAATAGTACTTAATTCTTGAGCTTCTATAAGGTGCTCTATAAGCCTATTCTCAGTCAGAATATCTGATATTAACCTTCCAAAGGGTATCCAATCCCTCTTTGTTCTTTCTTATTCCCTGGTTTCCTTCACGCTTGTTCTGAGGTGATTAAACAGAAGATGGGCCAAATTGATTTTTACCTTCTGATTAATAAAGTAGATCAGAAACTACTGATCTATATTTATATAATCAGGGGAACTTGTTGGCTTCCTATGATTAAAGCACCCCAGAATGATCTTCGCCCAAACTCTGGTGATCCTTTAAGTCTCTGATTTTGCTGCTGGGCACCCCAAGAGTGAAAATCTGTTCTGCTATGACACCAACGTCAGAGCATCTTTTAGCCATATCAATACAGCGGACACCACCGCCACTGTAACCAATCAATTTTGCTATGTGATCCTCAGTGATCACAATCTTCTTTCCCATTATGTAGGAGGTGACTTGATGCGTTGATGAGGATGCATGAATCCAGAACTCCTTGACTAAAACTGGGAACGTTGGTCCAACCAACCTGTCAAAATATCTCTCCCATTTATGTGCCCTAACTTCTTCTGTCAAGTCAAAACCATTCTCTTTCAGACTGCCAAAGTCAATAATCAGTTCAGACAACACTTCTAGATTCTTCACTGGTGTAAGGAGTGTTCTGAATGGAACTTGGTACTGTTCAGAGGAATCCTTCTTCTGAGAACCTGCAGAAGCACTGCTGGAGGTTGCCATGTTCACACTTAGGGTTTTTCTGAGAAAACTGAGAAAATGGGTTTAAGTTTGAAAGAGATGAACACAGAGAAAATGCAGAAAATATTTGAGAGATTATGAGAAACGGTAAAGGATTAATGTGAGAAGTTAAAGTGCTTAAATAGATTTAAGAAATTTTTTGAAAGTGTAAATGGTTTCAAGAAAGAGAAAATAAAATCATGATTACGTTTTTAAAACATGATTACTTTCATTTAATGCTTGCTGATTTTGGGGGATTTGAGAAAGATACTTGAAACGGTTACCAGACATGTGTCTCAATGCACCCAATCAGCGTTTTGCCTTCTCAGAAGCGTGCACGCGTTCTACTTCAGAGATTTGCTGATGATTGGATGACACTTGTTTGATTTAGTGAGCAGCACGTCTATCCTTAAGCTGAAACGCTCAGATCTTTAAGACTAGCATCTGATACAATCTGCATGTTCTATCTTTCTGAAAAGAGATTGATCATAAGTTCACAGTAAAACAAATACATTCTGAAAGATAATATATAGAATTTAAAGCATTTTCACTCTGGGCAGATTTTCATGCTGAGATGTTTTAGAATGAAATTGAACCTATCTACAGAAAGGGGTTTAGTGAAGATATCAGCCCATTGATGGTCTGTATCTATAAATTTTAAATTCAAAATTCCTTTCTGAATATAGTCCCTAATGAAATGATGTTTTATTTCTATATGCTTAGCTCTAGAATGTAAAATGGGATTCTTACTTAAGCAAATAGCAGAAGTATTGTCAGAGTATAGGGATGTTACTCTCAAAAATCTGGAAGTCTTCAAGCTGACTTTTCATCCAGAGCATTTGTGTGCTACATCCTGCTGCTGCTATGTACTCAGCTTCTGCTGTTGATAGCGCAATTGTGGATTGCCTTTTGCTGGACCAAGAGATCAGATTTTCTCCCAGAAACTGACAGCTTCCAGAAGTACTTTTACGCTCTACTCTGTCTCCAGCAAAGTCAGCATCACAGTAGCCTACTAAGCTGTAATCACTAGATTTTCAATAAAATAAACCCAGATTAGTAGTACCTTTCAGATACTTGAAAATTCGCTTAACAGCTGTTAAATGAGATTCTCTAGGATCTGATTGGAATCTAGCACAAATACATACGCTGAATAAGATATCAGGTCTTGAAGCTGTCAGATAAAGGAGAGAACCAATCATACCTCTGTAGACCTTCTGTTCTACCTTTTTGCTTACCTCTTCTCTTTCCAGAATGCACGTGGGATGCATTGGAATCTTTGATGGCTTACATTCTGAGAGGTCAAATTTCTTCAGAAGATCTCTGATATATTTGCTCTGATGAATGTAAGTTCCCTCTGGAGTTTGATTGATCTGAATTCCTAGAAAGAATTTCACTTCCCCCATGAGGCTCATCTCAAATTCTGCCTGCATACACTTAGCAAATTTTCTTCCAAGAGAAGGATTAGTAGATCCAAAAATAATATCATCAACATAAATTTGACAGACTAAGATGTCATTCTTAACTTATTTACAGAATAAGGTAGTGTCCACCTTCCCTCTGGTGAATTCATTTTCTAACAGAAAGTTACTTAGTCTTTCATACCAAGCTCTGGGAGCTTGTTTCAGACCATATAGTAACTTCTTTAGTTTGAAAACATGTTCTGGATGTTTTGTATTTTCAAAACCAGGGGGTTGGTGCACATAAACCTCTTCTTCTATATAACCATTTAAGAATGCACTCTTGACATCCATCTGATACAGAGTGATGCCTCTATTAACAGCAAATGAGATTAAAAGTCTGATAGATTCTAACCTGGCGACTGGAGCAAAGGTTTCTATATAGTCTATCCCCTCTTGCTGACTATAACCTTGTGCAACCAGTCGTGCTTTGTTTCTGATGACTTCCCCTTGTTCATTAAGCTTGTTTCTGAACACCCATCTTGTTCCAATGACGTTGAATCCTTTTGGTCTGGGAACAAGATCCCATACGTCATTTCTGGTGAATTGATTCAGCTCTTCTTGCATTGCTAGAATCCTGTCGTTGTCCAGAAGTGCTTCATCAATAGAAGAAGGTTCAATCAGAGACACAAGTCCCATGAGGGTTTCTTCAGAGTTTCTGAAGCTTGCTCTTGTTCTGATTTGATCTTCCTTTCTTCCTAAGATAGTTTCTTCTGGGTGATCCAAGCTGCTTCTGGGTAATCTCTTCTGAGGTTGGTCAGCAGCTGTTGTAGGATTGCTAGCAGTGCTCCTTTCAGATGTTGAAGGAGTGTCTGTGTTGAGAGCTTCTGATGACTTGTCTTCAGAACCTGTAAATTCAATTTCCATACCTGCAAAAACTTCATTCTGCTTTGACTTTTCAGAGTCAAGCTTATCATCAAAACGAACACTGATTGATTCTTCCACAATCTGTGTTTCTGTATTGTATACTCTGTACCCTCTTGAGCGTTCAGAGTATCCTAACATAATACACTTCTGTGCTTTAGAGTCAAACTTGTTCAAATAATTATTTGTATTTAACATAAAACAAGTACATCCAAATGGATGAAAATATGAAATGTTGGGCTTTCTGTTCTTCCATAATTCATATGGAGTCTTTTCCAGAATAGGTCTTATTGAGATTCTATTCTGAATGTAGCACGCTGTGTTTATTGCCTCTGCCCAGAAGATCTTAGCAACATTTGTCTCATTGATCATGGTTCTGGCCATTTCTTGCAATGTTCTGTTCTTTCGTTCTACAACTCCATTTTGTTGGGGAGTTCTAGGACAAGAGAAATCATGCAGAATGCCTCTGTCATTAAAGAATGACTCAAAATCTTTGTTTTCAAACTCTCCACCATGATCACTTCTGACTTTAACGATTCTAAGATCCTTTTCATTCTGAACTTGGTTACAGAAGGTAACAAACACAGAGTGTGACTCGTCCTTGTGTCTTAAGAACTTTACCCATGTCCATCTGCTATAGTCATCTACGATTACTAACCCATACTTCTTGCCACTGACTGAAGCAGTTTTAACTGGTCCAAATAAGTCAATGTGCAGAAGTTCTAATGGCTTAGAGGTAGAAACAACATTTTTAGATTTAAAAGAAGGTTTTGCAAACTTGCCTTTCTGACATGCTTCACACAGAGCATCTGAATTGAACTTCAAATTAGGAAGTCCTCTGACCAGATTGAGTTTGTTAATCTGAGATATTCTTCTCATACTAACATGCCCCAATCTTCTGTGCCAGATCCACTGCTCGTTGTTAACAGACAGAAGACACTTTACATTCTGACTTTTCAATTCAGAAAGTTTGATTTTATAGATGTTGTTTTTCCTCTTTCCATTAAACAGGATAGTCCCATCTTTCTGACTAACAGCTTTACATAATTTTTGATTAAAGATTATATCATAACCGTTATCACTTAATTGACTTATGGATAACAGATTATGCATTAATCCATCTACTAGCAGAACATTATTAATAGAGGGAATATTTCCATTACCTACAGTTCCAGAGCCAATTATCTTTCCCCTCTGATTGCCTCCAAAGCCAACGTGGCCTCCAGGCTTAAGTTCCAGGCTTTGGAACATATGCCTTCTTCCCGTCATGTGTCGCGAGCAGCCAGAGTCCAGGTACCATGACTGGTGTTTCTGATTTGCTGCTAAAGATATCTCTTCAGTATCTGATTCTGAGTCTGATTCAGAAGCTTCACTATCTTCTGAAATGTTGGCCATGAGAGCTATGTTGGCTCTCTCATCATCTGATTATGAGTCAGCTTCAGACGAGTCAGAGTCATCCCATGTAGCCATGAGACTTTTCTTCTTTTCTCTTCCAAACTTCTTTTTGGGCTTTTCCCTCTGAAGCTTTGGGCAGTCACTCTTGTAGTGCCCTTGCTCATTGCACTCATAGCAGATGATGTCCTTGGTGTTTGGCTTTCTGCTTCCTGAGGAGCCTTCAGATCTTCTGTATCCAGAGGAAGAATTTGTCCTTCTGTATCTGGAAGAAGACTTGTTCTGATCAGATCTTCTGGGATTCCTGAACTTCCTTTGCCTCTGCTTCCACAGTTGATTCACTCTTCTGGAGAGGAGGGAGAGTTCGTCTTCTTCTGATGAGGATCCATCAGATGTTTCTTCAACTGCCTGCAAAACTTTAGACTCAGATTTTTTGTTAGATTTTAATGCTAAAGGCTTACCTTGCTTCTGGGGTTCATCAGCTTCTAGCTCTATCTCATGACTTCTGAGGGAGCTGATAAGTTCCTCCAGAGAAATTTTATTGAGATCTTTTGCTAGCTTCAGAGCTGTAACCATTGGCCTCCACTGCTTAGGTAATCTTCTGATGATCTTCTTGACGTGATCAGCAGTAGAGTAACCTTTGTCCAGAACCTTGAGACCAGCTACCAGAATCTGGAATCTTGAGAACATTGTTTCAATGGATTCACTTTCTTCCATTTTGAATGCCTCATACTTCTGAATGAGCGCCAGAGCTTTAGTTTCTTTGACCTGAACGTTGCCCTCATGTGTCATTCTGAGTGAGTCAAACATGTTCTTAGCTGTGTCTCTGTTAGATATCTTTTCATATTTAGCATACGAGATGGCGCTGAGAAGGATGGTTCTGGCCTTGTGGTGATTTTTGAAGTCACGCTTTTGTTGATCAGACATTGCTTTTCTATCAATCTTCCGACCGCTTGCATTCACAGGGTGCGTGTATCCATTTGTCACCATGTCCCACAGATCAGCATCATGTGCCAGAAAGAAGCTTTCAATTTTTTCTTTCCAGTAATCAAAATTTTCTCCATCAAAGACTGGAGGTTTGCCGCTGAATCTGTCTCTGTCCTCATGGTTGTCATTGCTGGTGTGAGAATAAGTTCCTGCCATTGTGTTTTTCTGACGCTGTATCTTGTACTGACACGGTTAAGTGTTTTAGCTCAGAACCAAGCGCTCTGATGCCAATTGAAGAAGTGAAAAACACAAGAAGGGGGGTTGAATTGTAAAACTGAAAATCAATGCAATGAACACGATATTTTTATCCTGGTTCGTTTGATCTCAAACTACTCCAGTCTACCCGTCAAGGTGATTTCGCCTCTCTCCAACGAGGTCTTAATCCACTATATTCAACTGAATATTACAATCTGCTTTAACAACTGCTAAAGCCTTCTTGATGCAAACCACAAACCGGTTTGTCAAGGAATCACTTTCTTACAAAGAATAGAAATCTAGGTGTGTGAATGTTTTCTACAAAACTGTTTATCACAACTGTGATACTACACAACTTAAGCTTATGGAAACTAGATTGCTAAAATAATTGAGTAAGGAAATTTGGAGCTTTTAGCAAACTGAGAATAAGAAGATGATGAATAGCTTTTAGGCGTGTAAATTAATGTAGAGCATTAGCCAATTCAATCTTCATTGTCTTGTTTATATAGCATTGAAATTGGTGAACGTTGGAGCAATAATCTTGATTCAATGCCAATAACAAACTTTCCTTATTAAGCAGATCTTGTCTGGAATGATGCCGTTGGTAATAACTCGTCTTGAATGCACAGTGCCGTTGCTACTTAAAGCGTGTTCTGGCTTTGGCTCATTCTGACGCTGCTTAAGTGCTGATGAACTATTGTTGTCTTTATCAGAGATCAGAGTGTTGAGCGCAGTTCTGTTCATCAAGCTTCAGCATGAACGAGAGTTGTTCTTCTGATTCTGGTATCTGATATAGCATCTTCTGATGCTGATGTTGATAACCAATATTCTGATGGTGATTATGATGTACTCTTGCTGATACCTATCAGAGTTTCTGCAAAACAGAAAGTAATATTTTAGGTAGCAAGTAGTTCTTACATGAATAATATATCTTTTCATTTTGTTATCATCAAAACTTAAACTTAGGGTAGTAGATTCAAACTTTGTTCTAAAAAGAATTGCAAGAAAGTTAAACCTAATTATCTATTATAACCATATTGAATATTGTACAAAATTGAAAATAAAATGCAAGAATATAGATGGAAAAAGAAATGACTTTTGTTGTTTTTATGAAAGGAGTTTTAACCTAATTAAGAGATATGATTAATGAAAAATAAACAAAATTTAAACCTAAATTAATTAAGAAGGAAATTAAGTTAAAATATGTTTTAGGGTCTTTTTTGTGAAAAGGTCTTAACTTAATAAAAATAATATGAAAATTAATTAATTAAAATAAACCTAAGTTCTAAATTAATTTTAATTAAGAAAATAAATAATTAAACCTATGTCTAGATATTAATTATTAAAAAGAAATTAATTATTAAGAGAAATGTTTTTTAGTCTTTTTGTTTTATAGAGAAAATAAAATATATAAGTGTAAATAATTAAAAAATATATTTTTGGATTTCTATTAATAAAAATAAAAATAAAAATAATAATGATAATAATAGTGAAAATAATAAAAGAAAAATATGAAATGAAAATAAAATAAAAAAGAAAATGAAATAATAAAGGAAATAATGGGCCAAGGGTGCAAAAGTAAGGCAGGGGTTAAAGCCATCAAAAAATGAAGGCCCGGTATAAGGGCCCAGGCGCTGCTTGTTTGTAACAAAAAAAAAGGAGAAAAAATGTGAAAAATGAGAAAAGTGGCGGTGATGGGGCTTGAACTCACGTCCTGAGCATGAAACGCGTGTTGCCTTACCACCGGGGTGACTATGCATTCGTTTATTAAAATGAAATGATAAATATATAAAGTAACATGCTTACAAGGCCTGTACTTCGTCTTCAACCTTCAGCCAGCAATAGTACCTGTAACTTCTTCATCTCTCAACAAAACTGGAAAGCTCAAACATGAAAGTTGTGGCATTTCTTCCCATGAATCCAACCATATAAATAACTAAAGTTATAAATCCAAGATGAGTGAGAATTTTTATGGCCCTAAATTAAAACCTAAAAATCTCAGAAACTTCAACTTTAAAATTCTCTAAGCTCAAGCCATATAAATGCAAACTATAGACATGTACAGCTTCATGGAAATGATATCTACATTTTATCTTCACAAATCAGAATCAAATGATGCTTGTATGAAGAGATAGAAGTTTGAAAACTTACCTCTTGCAGCTCGAGTCGTGTATGGAGTTTGAGCAACCTTTGTGATGGCCTGATGATTTCTGTAGCTTTCCTGGGCCTCCTTGAGTGTGTTCCAACTCCTACTTTGCTCTGAAACCAGCTAGAACTCTCTACTCAAGTCTAACTGTAATGGAGGTTTTTGAAAATGGTGGATGATGAAGATGAAGTTACAGAAGTGTAACTGGTGTTGCGATGAGTTCTATATGATGTATGTGAAGTGTTTATATGGTTAAAAGTAGAAACGCACGAGTAGAAATGGAGATGGGTGTTTGAAGCTCAAAAATGGAGTTTTTGGCCAGTTCTGACTTATGAAGACTTTAGGGTGTTTGAGGGCTTGTAAAAACGTGTCTTATGTTGCAAATAGTCTCCCTAAATATAAGCAAAGGGTTAGAGGTTTTGAAATGATCTGAAAACAAGAGATCACATGTTATAGATTTTGCCTTGTTTTTGAAGCAACATTGGCAAGCATTGTTCCAAGGCAAGGTACAAGGCTTGTAGGGTGGCTGAAACCTTTAAACACACTTGTTCTGATTATGTAGAGTGTGTTTGTGCAGAAAGAAAAAATGCAAGGCTCAATGCAAGCTGACTTTTCATAAAGCTTGCTTTTCTAAAATGGCAATGTTGCCTTTCTTCCCAAAATGGAATTATACTTGTACAATGCATTGAATGCTTAGATTAAATCTTCCAACAGTTGTGAAAATACTTAATTATGGAGTGAAAGTCAAGTTAGAAGCCTGAAAAGTGAGATTTGTACAGCATGCTTGAAGATTGGATCAAATGTTCATCATGAAAATGGCTTGAAAAACAAGAATGGAACCCTAACTTCATCTCTTCGATTCTCCCTGCTAAAAAATGATCTCAATGAGTTCTTGGACATTTTAGAAAGTTTGTAACATGCTCTACAACCCATATTTTAATTGCTTTTGAATATTCATCTTAGAACTATGTGAAAAATTTCCATGAAGTTAGATCAAAAAATCTGCCTAACTAGGGCAAAATTTCAGAGTCTTTTTTAGTTCATGAGCATGTATTCATAAATTTATAACTTGAGATCCAAGAACTTTTGGAATAAGTTGTGTGAATAAAAGTTGTGTATTTCATGGAAATCTACAACTTTCATGTTGGAAGTTTCCTTTGAATCACCTTGCATCATCATGAAAAAATTGCTCAAAGTTATGAAAAAATAAGAAATTTTTAACACTTAGAAAAATTTCTAAGTTTAGAAATTTTGACTTTTCAAAATGAAATCTTGATTTCTTGATTTCTTGATGAATAAGTTTCATATTTTGACATGTTTTGATGATTTTAATCTTTGATACTTGATTTTGACCAAAAAGTCAAAGTTTGACTTTTCAGTGTATAGTTGACTTTTGACCCGTTGACTGAAAATTCATCTGTCAATCAATTGATCTTGAGCAATGTTTTGAGTCATTTCATTATGTGAAAATTATGCAATTGAACCCTTGAGATCATATTTCAAACCAAATAACCATTTGCTAGGTCAAAAATCAGAAATTGTCCCTTCTCAATCAAAACCCTAATTTTGACCATTTTGCCCTTTTGATGACTTGATCAAATTTCTTGAGGAATTGTGATCCAAACTTGATCAAATTACATATATGGGTTCATGATGTTGATGTGGATCAAAAATTATGAAGTTTGACTTTAAATTGGTCATTGTTGACTTTTTCCCAATACAACTGATTTTTAGGTCAATTGATCAATTGATTGGGCAAAAATGTGATTCAAGACTTGAAACTTGACATGAGCAATATTGAGGGTCCAAAATGATCCATGAAAGTCATATGGGGCATTAAAAGTCCATTTGTCCTTGCTCAATCTCAAATCCTAATTTTCAGCCATCAGTGCTTAAGGAGGTATCTTGAGCTGATCAACCCTAATGCAGTCTTGATCCAAAGGAGATATTGTGAGAAAATTCTTGATAAGTGAGAGGGAAAATTTTGGGGTACAACAACATCATATCAAAATTATTTACACAAGAACTCATTATTGTTACCGCAAATAATACCATTGACTTAAGCTTGCACAAGTAAAATGTTATGCTTGGTTTTCTTAATAAAAATACTTGTATCATCCTTCCCTCTTTGAAAATTGTTTTCAAACAAAAACTTGCTCAAACGTTTGTACCAATCTCAAGGTTCTTATGTTAAACTGAAGAAATCCTTTTTCAGATTAAAAACAGGTCAGGAAAAAAAGAATTTAAAAACCTGGGAGGTTTATGAACATACACTTCCTCTTGGATGTAACCGTTCAAGAAAGAAATCTTTACATCCATTTGGAAGAGTTTAAAATTCAAAATACTTGAAAAGGCGAAAATCATCCTTATGGCCTTTAATCTAACTACAAAAGCATATGTTTTATTGAAATCTATATGTTGTTACATTTCATTAGCATAAATTTATAGGCAACATGTGAAACAAGATGCCATGACATTGTGATGAGACATTATGTCTATATGAACTTAAACCAAGAGGCAAGATATGGAGCAAGATGTGCCACACATGTGAAGTAAGATGCCATGGCATTGTGTTTTATTGAAATCTAGCTACAAGAGCATATGTTTCATTGAAATCTACGTGTTGTTACATTTCATTATCATAAATTTATAGGCAACATGTGAAAAAAGATGCCATGACATTGTGTTGAGACATTATGTCTCTATAAGCTCAAACCAAGAGGCAAGATATAAAGCAATATTTTCCACACATTGTGATACATTCTGCCTCGCTCCGAAGCTAGATTGCACTGATTAAATCTTGCGCCTAATAAAGTTTTTTTTATAATTTGTGTATTTTATGTGCTTTGTGGAATATAGAAAGTTTTCCCATAAGAACAATTTTCAAAATCTTAAAAGAACAAATCATATTTATATAGATTTACCATATCAAATATTTTAAATCATATTAATGAAGATTAATGTATTGCACTTTTTAGATTTTCTTAAGTCGCACAAAATGTTACAAACCCTAACGGGCCACGCAGTTGAATTTTATTATACTTAAGGAGGAGCCCTCAATGTAAAGGACTCAAACCTTAAGATAACAAGAATGTTGTGTTTAGTTTTACTAAGTCTTTTATTTTTCATTGTTAATTTGTGTTGTGAAACTCTATTCTCTAGTGTCATTACTATATAGACGAATGAAGTTTGTGTTGATTTGTAATTGGTTTCATCATTCATACTATATTATAATTGTCCATACACTTGGGAAGTACTTTAACTAAAAGGATTCAACTAAGATCAATTTATACTTTTACTATTAAGAGTTGGTTTCCTTTTATGGGTTAACACCATCTAGACATAGTTGACTTTGCATTGATCTGGGTTACTGATCCCTTGTGTCTTTTTTACTTTATTCACATTTTATTTGTTACTGCATTAATATTGTCATGCACATTGTTCTGCATATTATATCAGACATATTTTCAATACAAGAACACAATTTCAACTAGCATCAGAGCAGGCACTCCGTCTTGGTTGGATGAGCTCTAGAGGATCTATTCATTATGTTCAAAATGGATAAAACTAAAGAAGGAGGATATGTAAATTGACCACCTATCTTAGATGGCATGAACTATGATTATTGGAAAGCCCACATGGTTGCCTTCCTCAAATCTATGGAAAATAAAACTTGGAAGGCAATCGTCAAAGGACGGACACCCCAAATGGTTATTGCACATGATGACACTGAGTCATTAAAGTCAAAACTAGATTGGTCCAAAGATGAAGATGAAGAATCTCCTAGAAATTCTCGTTCTTTCAATCCCATATTTAATAGAGTTGAAAAAAACATCTTTAGATCGTCAACACGTGTATTATTGTCAAAGAAGCGTGGGAGACACTAAAAATGCTCATGAAAGTACCTCAAAAGTTTTTATGCCAAGACTCTAACTTCTCACCACCAAATTTGAGAACCCGAGAATGAAAAAAGACAGAATAATTTTTTATTGCTATGTTCTCCTTTGTGACTTAGTCAACTGCTCATTTGCTCTTTGTTGTACCCCAAATTTTGCCCCTAAGATCCCTTCATCATACCATGTTGATTCCATCATAACAAGATCACATTAGGATTCTTGGTTTCCCTCCCTATATTTAGCTTTACTCTTTGAGGAATCACCAAGCACCTTGACTTGTGTTCTTTTGTGATCATGAATATTTTTGTCTTGATTTCTTATTTTAATTAATAAAATGCAATGTTGGTTTGTCTTGCTTGTTACTCATGTAGGTAAAGGCAATGAGATTCAGCAAGTTGCTCCATGGGTTCATGAGTTTATTTCCATGCCCTAGTCAATGAAGCTTGAGAAGTTCAAACCTCACCATTGTTTTTATTTTGGAGGAAATGGCATGGCAAGGTTATTTTGGTTCACCACATTTCAAGATTATCAAATTTGGTTCAAAAGGACAAGGGATTGATTTGAGAAGTTGTCATGTTTGGACAAGGCTTTGTTCCCATTGGTCACAAATGCATATTTATATCAATTCTCAATATATGGAAGTGGTTGTGGTTGCTATGACTTATCATTATCACCCTCAACAACTTATATTTACAAAGCATTTGTGTTGGTATAAGAAGTTTGTTCAAAATTGTCAAAGTTCCTCAAGGCATTTTTCTTGATCTAGGAGCTAGGGTTTTGAAATTCAAAGAAGCATATCTTGCTCATCTTTTATTATTTTTGAGTGATTACAAATACATCCTTCTATTCAAAGGGTTATAAACAAATCACTTCAAAAGTTTCAAAGAGTTTTCATATGGAAGAAACTTGATGAAGAAGAAAGATTACAAGTCCTCCAGATGAACCCCCATTTTCCTATGTGTGACTTCAAATGATCATAAATTGGTCAAATTTTATAACCTTGAGCCTATTATTTTTCCACAATTATCTTGAGGATGTGAAATTTATGCCTTCTTTTATGTGCAAAGTGAGAAAATGGATGGAAATTGCCTTAAGGATACAAAAGATTATAGGTCATTTCATGATTTTTTGTCAACTTCAACAATTCATAACTCTCTCACTTTTTCTAGATTTTGAATGGTTCAAGTCCAAAAATGTCATTCAAGTGGTCTATTTCATGCCATATTTTTTGTTCAAGACCAAAATCCAAGTGGAAGGCCACGTTTGGATGTAAGACATTATAGGTCACTTTTGAAGGAAAATTTGAAATATTTCTAAGTATGGAAAGTCAACCCTTTTTCTCCAAATTTGACTCAACACAACATTCAACTCAAGCATCCATTTTATTCCATTATTTTTCTGTTGCAAAGCTTGTAACCTCATCTTTCTAAAGCATCAAGAATCATGCCCTGAGACTCCTTGAGATGAGAATGCCATTGGATTGAACTTGGTAACTTGGAACTGAAGTTTCCCCATAAGTAAGAATTTGAAGTCTTTGTTTTGGATTATAATCATAAGTTTTCCACGCGTTTATGCCTCTAAACATGTTTAATGAAGTTCTAGAATTGATTAGCATAACAAAACGCGCGTTTTAGATGAGTTTTGATCAAATTGGAAGTCACACTTTTCTTGTGTGCAACTTCATACGATTTCCCTCCAAAATTTATCATTTCACACACTTGGACATTCCATTTGATTCCCTATAAATAGAGGGTCATTCCTCATTCATTTCCTCAAGCTTGGATAGCCAGAACCACCCTGCCAAAATTGTTCCATAACTCAAAATTTAGCAACCTCGAAATCTATTCTCAAGCCTTTTTCAATCCAATTTTTCTATCAATTCACCTTCCTTGATATTCCCTAAAGCTAACCATATAATTACATTCAAGATTCGTGCCCTATATTGCTCCATAGAAGTTTAGTTTCAGAGCTCTGCAACTCAATTTCAATAGGTAGATTCCTTCATCAATTCTTCAAAACTTTGATATCATTGTGATGCTCTCATTGCCATGGTTCTATTTGAAACACTTGCTTTTTACTGGAAACACGTTTTGACCATGAAATTTCAAATCCCTTTTCAAAACTTTCCTTCCAAATTGCTTGAGCTACAATTTATATAAATTTGTCGCGAAGGTGTGGTTGTCTTTGTCTTGAAGAGACGAAGCGAATGGCATAGGTCTCATGCTCTAATTTTACAGATTGAGCAACCTGGTTTTGGGACTGGCTGAAGGTTGAAGATGACCAACGTGTCATCTTCCAAACAATGAAGGCGCGCCATCTGTGTTTTTCAAAAATTTGAATTAATTAATGATCCTATGCATTAATTCACTAAAGTCCATAACATGCATAGCGCGTCAGATCCCTTGGATTTGATTACTAACGCATTTTGACATTGATCAGATGGCCCATATCTTTTTGGTTTTTATTTTCTTTTCTGATTTTTATATTTAATTGTTTCAAACTTCAAAAAATCATAGAAAATTCATTTTAAGTCCAAAAAATATGAAAAAATTATGAAAAATATTTTTGATTATTCTCTTTCTGATTTTCATTTTTTCACAATTTTATTTTGTGTTTTGGTATTTTTTATTAATTTTCACTTTATTTGATTTGTTTTAAATGTTTAAAAATACTTTTATGCATTTTTAAATTCTGAAGAAAAAAAATATGGAATGATCCAATGATATTGTGACAAATATTGGTGACCTCGCTTATTTTTCATTTCTGACTTTGGTATTTTTTATCATTTCTGGTTTATTTTACTCATTTCTTTTAATTTTAAAAATAGTTTCTGACTTTAAAAAATTACCAAAAATTTTATAAAAATATTTGAGTCCATTTCTGATTTTTCTATGGTCTTACTTTTTATTTCTTGATTAATTTGAACATAGTTTATATTTTTATCCCTTATTTCTATTTTAAATATTTCTAAAACCTTTTTTTTTGTATATATTAAAATGCAATATTATTATGTGACTATTTTCTGATTGATCTTGGGTTAAATTTTTGATCATGAACTTTATTAACATCATTGGATCCATGATGTTGAGTCTAACTCCACAAAAATGGATGAATGATTTTAATAATAGTTTGATTAAATTTAATTCAAAAGTGGTTTGTATATTCTCTCCCACCCCTCTTCATCTTATCCCTTTCTTATTGCACTTAATGTTATTGGAGCATGATCTCTATATCATGTCTCAAAACAAATGGTGCATAGATTGCTATTGACCGGCCTCAAAATAGGTGTGACTTCTATATAAGTCCGCTTACGATTTCTTAGCATAACGCTAAATTTTGTCCCGATTCGAATAAATGATCATTCGTGGCCCAAACTTAAGTTTGTGAGCCCAAGTATGTTAATTTGATCTCTTTGATCCAATAAACTTGAGATTCATTGTATGGAGGTTTTGGTTCTACCAATCCTCTAATGGATCTACAACACCTTTGGTCAACGCGGATCACTTAAACATTGTTGATCATTAAATGTTACTTTTGAGGATTCCAAAATGGATTATATACTTGACAAAAAGCAAATGCAACTTGTTGTGTGGAGGCTTTGGTTCTACCAATCCTCTAATGAGTTCCAAATGCAAGTTTCAAGATGATCATCCAACTAACCACTAATCACTAATAATTGACTTTATCATGTATTTTTATTATATACCCCTTTTATTTTTATGCACTATTTACTTTTAGCATTTACATTTCATGCCATTTTCATCTTTGCTCATTTGAGCATTTACTTTCTTGTCATTTTTATTTGGCTCACTTGAGCTTTTCTTTTCTTAAGATACTTAATAATCAATATGAACCATAAAATCCTTAATGATACTTGGACTATTTGGCTACTGTCCTTGGCATTATGGGGCATTGGACTTCTTGGACTTAGGATTAAAAACCTTGGCCTATGATTGGAGACCTTGTGATCTTATCTGATTATTTTGTCTGGAGCTCTTGAGGTTTACCTCAAGACATTGGGTTGTTTGTTTTGTGTGCAGGTTATTGTGATTACACTCTTTGTTTGTAATCTGGAATTCACCCGTATACAGCCGTTACTCTGCCTAGTTTTTATGAAGACTTAATACACTTGAAGTTTGGTTCTTTCAAGAGGTCTAGTATCTTTGCTTGCTTGGTTTCAATCCAAAGAATGAGAATTCTATCTTTGATCATAATGTCAAGTATTGGCTTCTTGTTGGTTAGATGGTTCTTATCCCTAGCTTTTACCTTATTCTTTAGGATACTCTCTTCTTCTCCTCCCATCTTCTTTAATTTCAAAAATCTTCTCCCTCCTTTTGACAACTCTTTTTTTTTTTATTAAACTTGAACCACTTTCATAATAAACTTGGACTTATGTCCATGCATTTTCAAAACATTTTCATAAATAAACTTAAATCAACTTAATAATACTTTGGAATTTTTTGTGGGAAGACTAAAAGTCAATCAATCTCATTTCAAGCCATTTTGCCACTTTGGCTTTTTACTTTAAAAACTTTTCTCAAAAGATTAGACTCTTGTGAATCCTTGTAGTGATGCAAACAACTATACTTGTATAATATGTAGTAAAGAGAGATATTTTCCACTTGGGTGTTGAGTGAGGCCTTGTTGATTTTAAAATCCAAACCATATCCTCCACTTTGAGATGATGCAAATTCTCATTTCTCATAATTGTGGGTAGTAGGTATTTTTTCCACACTGACAATGACGATGATGTTTTATCTCATAAAAATTAACCAACACACTTACATTTAAATTTTTTTAAAGAGGAACTACGTGTACCCTGATCCCCTATTGCACCAAAAGATGATACGTAGGCACTAAAGGTTCACAACCGTGGCGGGTGCAAAAAAAATCATAGAAAAACATATTTCTTCTCTCACCTCCACCATCTATTTTACATACAACTTCTTATAGCCAAAATATACAGATTTTACAAAGAGGTTCCTGCGGAGTACCATAGATGTTTAGGGTGCTAATACCTTTCCTTTACATAACCAACCCCCTTACCTTGAATCTTTCCCCCTCTTTTTGGGTTATTCACTTTTTTCCCATTCCTTTGAAAATAATAAAGAGCGGTGGCGATTTTATTTTGATTTGTATAAGTCTAGTCAATCTAATGGCTTAGTCTTAAACATTTCTACCGCTACACTCTTAGTGAAAAAATTTCTGAAGAAAAGCTAGCCAAAAAGATTCTGAGATCTCTTCCGAAAAGGTTTGATATGATAATTACAACTATAGAAGAAGCTCAGGACATCAACATTATTAAGGTGGATGAACTTATTGGTTCATTGCTAACTTTTGAAATGGCTAACAATGATAAATATGAAAATAATTAAAAACAAAGGTGTTGCATTCAAGGCTAGTTTTAAAAATGATAAGGAACGAGTAGAAGAGAATACAAATGATAACTTGTCCAACTCTATTTCTTTACTTGCAAAAAAAATTGGCAAGGTTATGAGAAGACTTAACAAAAGGTCAAAGAATAATGTCACGGCAAATGTCAAATACAAACTTCCTAACAACTCGAGAAGTTTCAATTCCCTGCTCAAAAGCAGAGAAGGAGACAACCCAAATAAAGGCAGGGGAATCCAATGTCAATAGTGTGAAGGTTTTGGACACATTTGGGTGAAATGTACCAATTTAATTCTGAAGCATAAGAAGGGATACACTGCCACACTACCAGATGAAGAATCTGAAGATGATAGTGATGAAGAAAAGGCAAACATTGTGGTTGCTTTCACTGCATGCATGGTATACAAATCAAATGACCAAAATGGTGATGAATCCAGTGATGAAGAATTCTTAGATGAAGATGTTGTTGAAGCTTACAGATAACTATATGTTAAATTGAAAGAAGAATGCATGTCTGAAGAAAAACAAAAGGTAAAAAATAAATGTCTTGCTTCAAGAGAAGACTAATCTTATCACAACCATCTCATAAATGAAGGAAGAAGTTAATTTATTAGATTGTAAGTTTAAAGGTATGACCATAGTAGTTCGCATGTCAAGTTGTGGGTTTGATACTCTTGATTAAATCTTAGGGTAGGAAAGGTAGCTAGAGACATGAAAGAAATTGGTTTTGATTACAGCTTCACGAATTCATAAAATAAGTTTGTTCCTTTTGAGCAGAAAACTGTATTCCTGATGATAGACTACATGTTAAAACATACTTCTTGACATTATTACCAACACAAAAATTTCTACAAAAGACCTTCTTGGAGATTCCACTATTATGGTCCAAACGGGCATATCTGACCCTTTTGCTACAAACGGTATGGTAATCCTTACTATAATTACCAACAACATCCCATTAATAATACATCAAGAAATGGTCGTTTCCAACAAGTTTGGAAAGTCAAGGAGACAACTACAAGTCACTTTGCTCACACCTATCTAAGAGCTTTCTCTCGAGAAGATTAGTATTTTGATAGTGGTTTCTCCAGACATATGACACGAGAGAAGAACTATTATAATAATTATGTTACTTTTAGTGATGATGCTAAAGGAAAATTATAGGGAAAGGGAAATTAGATTATCTAGGCCTCCCGAGTCTAGAAGATGTTTTTTTAGCTGAAGGTTTAACTACTAATCTTATCAGCATCAACTAGTTCTATGATCCAGATCTTTGTGTTAACTTTAATCATTCTGAATGTATTGTCACCAACAAAATCTAAAGCATGTCATGAAAGGTACAAGATCATCATTTAATTGTTAAATGAGGAGATCCCCATCAAAGGACCAACCCTCAACATGTTTGATTACTAAAGAGTACGAAACCAAATTGTGGCACAAGAAACTTGGTCATCTTAATCTTAGAAGCATGAGGAATATCATCTCTAAAAAAGCTATCAATAGTCTTCCTAACCTCAAGATTGAAGAAGGAAATTTTTTTGGAGACTTCCAGATAGGTAAACAAACCAAGATATCACACAAGAGTTACTAAATCTTACCACCTCAAAAGTCTTGAAATTACTTCACATAGATCTCATGGGACTCATGCAAGCAGAAAGCTTGGGTTGAAGGAGATATGTTTTCAATAACAACAACAACTTTAAACCTTGATTATCTCAATAATAACAAAACTAAAGTATCTCAATATAACAAAATATTTCATATCTCAATAACAACAACAACAATATTAAACCTTCACTATCTCAATAACAACAAAACTACAATATCTCAATAACATAAAACCATCAATAACTCAATAACAACAACGCTAAACCATCATTATCTCAGTAACAACAAACTACAATATCTCAATATACCAAAACATTCCATATCTCAATAACAACAACAACACTAAATATTTATCATCTCAATAACAACAAAACTACAATATCACAATAACACAAAACCATCAATAATTCAATAATAACAACACTAAATCATCATTATCTCCATAACAACTAGACTACAATATCTCAATATACCAAAATATTTTATATCTCAATATCAAGAACAACAATAATAAGCATATCACTTATCTTAACAAAACAAATAAGATAAAACCTTCATTGACACTCTCATCAACAAAAACAAATAAACTTTTAGGATTTAGGCACTAAAGATCAACAACAACAACAAACACAACGTAATCGTAACATATCTCAACAACATTACCATTACATACATGGTAGAAATATTTTACATACCATAAATATGATGAAGAAGTCAAATAACTAAATATCATATGAGTTTCGTCTTTCCTTCTTGCAAGTATCGTTCTTGTTCCTCCTTCGAGTTTTTTCTTTAAATTTAGTTTCTTTGTACAACATGAAGCGATATTGATGGAGTTTTTTTCCTCGTTACTGAAGAACTAGGTTGGAAAGATATGATGGTGGAGAAATGAAGATGACATGATGGTGAGTGAGATGGAGATGAAACGTGTTTAGGGTTCTCTTCATTAATGGAAATGAATAACTTGTTAGGATTCAAAATAGTTTTCTTAAGCGTTGAATGTGTCTTTCGTAAGGCAATGAAACTTGTTAGACATGACAAGATAATCTTTGTTTCTTTAATAAGAATAATACATTTCATCACGGTTGGATACTCCAACTGTCATAAAATTCTATTTTTTTAATTTAATATTATCAAATCGCCAATTCTTAACTCATTTATAAATATATAAAAAAAATATTTCCCCACGGTTAAAATTTCTAACTGGGAAGAAGTGTGGCTTATATTAAATTTAAACATATATTATAGAAATTACAAATTTGCAGGCGTTGAAATTCGAACCCATGAACTTTATATGATTTTTCCATAATTGTTATATCCAAATGTAGTAAAATATAAATTATTTTTAATTAAAAAATAAATAAAATAATGATACCTGATTTTCAAGATATCGCCACAGTCCTTCAATGAACCGTGGTAAGATAAACATCATAGCATCTACTTTTTATAGTGATTTCATGCCTACAAATCAACAAGTTGTTATAATCGCTTTACTATATAAAAGGGAAAAACGTGATTTCTTAAATAATTTGAGATCAAACTCTCATTTCACTCATCTTACTTTCACATTGACTTGAGCGTTAGAGTGATAACCTTGTTAGTTAACCCCTCTTCCACCATACTAGAAACCCACCATTGCAATCTATCTACATCGATCACCGACAATTTTGATTTTTGCACATAACCTTTTCCTTCTCTTAAATATATTTTTTTCACTTCTTGTTCTAACCAAAGAGGACATAAGTTTATAATACATAAAATGACAACACTTCAAAAAATAATACATATTGAAAATTGGTAATGATACAAAGCTTTATGATGTATGTTAGTTCCATGGTTTTAGGATTGGCATAATTTTGATAAAACATGGTTTTATACTGATGTTGATCAAAATGTTGCAACATTTTTATCAATTGTCATACAGGTGATGTTATGAATTTTTTTTAACTAGATGCCGAAGGCAGATGTCATGACATCTTGGTGTGGTACAGTAGGCGCTGTTGTTTTAAATCTTGACAGATTTAATTGGATTCTATGATATCTCTTTTGGATTTGTCTCAGTAAATATCGCAGGTAAAAAACATTTAATCTGGAACATGTTTTATATCTCCAGTTGTACATAAGTTACTAAATTGGGCCTTGAGACAATTTAGGAAACTCTGTATTGTTTGTTCTAAGATTTAGGGATATTTTGTTGTACAATTGGAGCATCACTCAGCTTATGGATCAATAAACTTCTGGACGCAAAATTCAAAGCCCATGGACTGCATAGGTGTATTTAAAGGAGAAAACCTAAACCTAATGTATCAATCCTTTTAACAAAGTTTTTCATAATTTATAAATTAGGGGAAGCTTAGAGTCTTAGATTTTGAGAGTTTCTTGTGTGGGTGTAAGTCACCCTTGTATCTTTTGATACTTGTGGTAGATGTTATATTCTCACTCAGAAACCTTTAGGTAATGAGTTGAGTATTTTTCTCACTCTTAAAGATTTTAAGCAAAAGAGTTGAGTTGGTTATTGGAAGTGTAATCTTCTTGTTAAGTTTTTTATGATGCAATCACTGGGATTGACATCGTTAGATATCACTGAGGTGATTTAGCGAGTGAGATGATGATTTCTCACATCTAGAAGGTTCCTAGGTAGAAGTTGCATTGGGTAGGTGTGATACGGTGGGAGAACTGACTAGTGTTTTCGCGTTTGTTTTCGCAAATGTTTCGGTTGAGCAAGAGTCGCCACCGACTTTTTATTTTATCCTAAGGAAAGGTTTAAAAAGCACAGCAAAAACCTTTGAGATTTTTCTTGGGTTCGGGGAGTAGATTATAGAAAGGGAAGGTATTAGCACCCTTTCTATCCATGGTTATCCATGGGCTCTTAGTTACTTGCTTAGACCACTTGCCTTTTGTTTTCAATTGTTTGAAATGGTGCTTGTGTGTGTGGGTTTGAAAATGTTTTGAAAAGAAGCCATTGTGGTGGCAACCTTTGTAATGATCCATGTGGGGATGTATACAAAGGTGTATGTCTTTTGAAAAGGTTTTCATTTGTTTTTGAAAGTTGTTTTGAAAGTGTAGTGATGTGTGGTTTAGAAAATAGGCAAGTGTTTTTGTTTTGCAAGTTCGATTCAAGTAACTAAGAGGTTATCTACTCCTAAATTTTCTCAAAGTTTATTGCTATGTTTTAACCCTTTTAATAAGTTTGTTCCACCATTGTATTTGGTGGACAATCTCATGTTAGGATGTGAAAGGGACGGGCGCGGGTCATCGTTTAGACCATAATTGCAATGGTGCCAAGTATCTTTGGACATTTTCTTTAAGGGACTTGATCATTTGTTTTGGCAATATTTTGAAAGTGTTATCGAGGGACTATGATCATTTGATTTGTTTGTTTTGCCCAAAGAGACCTAACATGCAACATGGCCCAATTTTGAAAGGCAACAAGTGGAATACCCTAGAGGGTGCAAATGTGATTTGTGTGTTCATTTTCATGCTTGTTTGTCTTGAGATTAGGTCATAACTATTTTGTCGTTTTTTTTTGCATACAAACCCTAATTCTAACATGGTATAATTAGAAAGCAATAAAGTGCGAAAATAAATTTACTAAGCTATTACAAAACCATATATGGGAAGGGGGGTACAAATGTTCGAATGGGGATTTTGACAAGGAATTTAAACCTAAAACTATTACATCAATATTGAATCATTTACAAGGTGATCAATTTGCATAAATTAAATAAAATAAAAACAAATATGCAAGAATGCAAAAAGAATTTTTATATGTATGAAAAAAAAGTATTATTTATGTAAAATAAAAAGAAAATAAAAAGGTATTATTTTTGGAGTATTTTCATATTTAGGGTAAAACCCTAATTCTATTAAATAAAATACATTATTCATTTATTATGTACAAATATTTATTTATATACAAAAATAAAATAAAATGAGGTATTTGTCAAAAATATATTTTTATATTAAATATTAATAATAACAAAAAAAAAACAAAAGGGTATATATTTTGTATTTACTCTAAATATATTAATAAATATATGTATATATGTATTGTTTTAGAGGTGTATTATATATATATAAATAATAATAATATTTAATATTTGTAAAAAAAGTATTTTTTATATAAAGTATTTTCAGAAGGTAAAATAAAATAAAAATGAAAATAAAAGTATTTTTACATATTTCTCAATATTTTTAATGAAATGTATATATTCATTTATTTATGTATTAATCAAAAGAAAATCACATAAATACCTAATAAATTAAAAAATGGTGAGAAAAAAAGATTTTTATATTTTTAATAACATGAGAAAAAATAAATGAATCAATCAAAAAAAGAAAAAGTCAGAAATCATTAAAAATAAACCAAATGGGCTCAAGGGGTGCAGAAGCAATTGTATGGTGTGAAAAGTAGAACAAAAGCTGGCCCAGCCCATGAGACACCTTCTTCAACCTCCAGCCAAAAACGCGCGCTTGTAACAGGGATTCAAACATCTTGATTCTTTGAGCTTTTGCACAAAGTTTCAACACAAAACATGTCAAGCATTGAATCACGATTCCAAATATATAAAAAACTCATCCTAACTCTCAGAAATGAGAGAGAATTTTAACAATCCCAAATCCTAACCTAAGTTTTCTGCCATTTTCAAACCTTAAATTCTCACAGCTCAAGCAAAAGAAATGAAAAGTAAAAACATATACATGTTCAGTGGCATGAGTAGAACATTGTTTATTCACAAACTTAGAGCTAATGATGCCTAATAAGAGAGATACGAATTCAAAAACTTACCTGTTCAGTTGAAGTTCTATCTGGCAAAGGAGAAGCTTTCAGGGCAAGATAATGGTTGGTGTAGCTTCCTTGAGGTGTGGTGATGCTGTTCCAATATTTACTTTGCCTTGAAAGCTTTTGAATCGAGCTAGAGCACTTCACCTGCAAATCATAAATGTGAAAATGGTGGAACCAGTTAGAGGGATTACAGGTCGTGTTTTTGCTTTTGGTTAGCTTGCATAGATGGTAGGGAAGGTGTATGAACTGGTTTGGGCAAGAATGCTTGAAAGGATTGAGAGTTGGAACTCAATCTGCAGAGGTTGCTCTGTTTGAGCAGTTTCAAGGTGATTCTGAGTTTTGGGAGGGATTGGAGGTGAAAGGCTCGTGCTTCAGCTTTGAATCAATGTGTGGAATGTGTTTGATAAGTTTGTCCAAGTGTTTGTAGGCTGATATGAGAGTTGGTATAAGTTATGCTATCTTACTTGAACTTTAAGCAAGCAATGGCCACTTGATGTTTCTAGCCTGTACAAGCCCTCACACTATGCTACATACATTGGCCTTGATCAGTGCAATTTGCTCACAAACTTGTGCCAAGAAGATTTGGACTGTACCACTTGGATTGCCAACTTGACATAAAGTTCTCCTTTTCAAAAATGGAAATAGTGCTTTTTCTAGTTAAGGGTTAATTCTCCATGTAATGTCCAAATGCTTAAAATAACAACTTGACACAATGGTTTTGCATTGAATTATTGAGTGTCAAAGGGTTTTAGGACCTGTAATGTAGCACAAACTATGCTGACTTGAAAATGGCCTAAGTTATGAACATGTTCATGATCCATTCAAAAGTGAATTTTGGCCATATTGTGAAATTTGATTCTCTCAAGTTATGAGATTGTTTGAGAAGTTCTTGGACATTTTGGAAAGCTTGGAATGTGTACTACAATCCATCTTTGAAATGCAAATTAAAATTCCAAGTGGAAGTGTATGGAAAATGGCCTTGAAGTTAGGTAGAAAACCTTGTCAAAAAGGTCAAATTTTCACTAAGTTAAGAATGGTTTAGTGCCCTTATTCAAAAAATTGTAACTTGAGATACAAGCTTCATTTGGGAAAACTTTGTGCATCAAAGTTGTATATTATGCAACAAGCTACAACTTTCATGTTTTGACTTTTGTTTGAATCCAAATGAATCTTGGTGAGAAAGTGGGGCAAAGTTTGGAAAAAATTAGGGTTTTCCATAACTTAGAAAAATTCTAAGTTATGAAAAATTCCCATTTCAAACCCTAATTTGCATTTCTTGGTTTCTTGGTGAACAAGTTTCATGATTTGGCATGTTTTGATGAAAAATGAATCCTGACTCTTGATTTTGACCAAAAAGTCAAAGTTTGACTTTTCAGTATACAGTCAAAATTGATCAATTGACTGGGAAATTCAACTGTCAATCTTGTGTACTTGGGATCTTTTGAGTTTGTTGAGCATGTCAAGATAATTCCATGGGGTCTTTGAGTCCATATGTGAGCTTGGTTTGCCATTGGCTAGGTCAAACAGTCAAAAATTGCCTTTGTGCAGTCAAAACCCTAAAAATGACCATTTTGCCCTTTTGATGATCTGATTAAATTTCTTGTGGAATTATGATCCAAACTTGATCAAATGGTCCATGTGAGTTCATAATGTTGATGTGGGTCAATTTTTATGAGTTTTGACTGTCAATTGGCCACAGTTGACTTTTTTCCCAATACAGCTGATTTCTAGGTCATCTGTCCAATTGACTGGGCAAAACTTGGAATCAAGACTTGAAACTTGGTATGGATAAACTTGGGAGTCCAACATGAAGCATGAAAGTCATCCTAGGCATTTTAGGTCAAAATATCTTTGTGCCAACACAAACCCTAATTTGGGTCCACAGTGCAAGGAGAAGTCTTGAGCAGAGGAAACCCTAACTGGATCTTGAGTTCCAAGGGTTTTGTGATGAGAAAATATTGAGGAAATGGGAGGGCAAATTTTGGGGTACAACAGTAGGGATTGAGTGAGAATTTGTAAACTGGAACTGTTTAGGCTTTGAATTGATGCTACTGATAGTGGATTTCTTTTCTGGCTTGGTAGCCTCTAGAGTAGGTGATGTTGCACCTATCTGGGTTAACGACTCTATGTGTTATTTATCATTATGCAATTTTAATTTCAGTATCTCTTGCATCTTAATAAATCTTCCCAGTCTGTCAACAGATGTTGTAACATCTGTCTTGACATTATTCAGATGTTGGAACATCAATATTAATATGTGTTGCATGTACCCAAAAATTTCAATTGGTATCAGAGCAGACACCCTGGTCTGTTGGGTGAGCTTCATGGAGTATTTTTTGGTACTACTGTTCTCTTTAGAAGACTAGAATAATAGCATTCTGGTTATCAATGACATCAGATCTTGAAGAATTATCAGGATATGAGATTCCTGGTGCTGAAGAGATAAAAGGGAAGAGTTTGAGTTGGCTCATTGTCACTATGAAATTATCAACTTCGTGTTTTATGGAATTAGTAAGTTCTTTGCATCACTTGTATTGCAACCAAAGATACTTCGGATTTCTCAAGTCCACTCATAAAGGAACATCTAAGTGTGTTTGGAAGAATAAAATTCAAATGTGAGGGTGATCAAGAAGAAGTTTTATCAGGTTTCTAATCAAGAGGTTTGACATGAAAGTGACAAATCGTTGAAGAATAATAAGAGCATTATTTATGTTTCCAACTTTCAGAAAATTGTGCCATGGTCTCTAATGAAGGGTTTCTTATTACTATTGTGTTCCTTAGAAGTCAATTCAATCAGGTGATGAAGAAATTGAACATAATGTCCTGAACATTTGTACTGACTTTAGCAAGTCTGTGATGCTAAAAGAAAAGGTTGGAACTATAATATATATCAATCAATGTCAAAGCATTCATATGATTATGATGATCTTGGATATTTGTGGAGCAGAATGCCCCACTTATCTCAAGAACAACTGCATGTTTTTTTTATTTCTTGGCTTAATTAGGAAAGTGATCCTGATTATGAATTTTCCAAGGATAATTTTAGTTTGACTGGAAGATGGACTTCTAATAAAGATTTTTGTATTGGAGAATTATCTAATGAGGAGTTGGTTGTTTATTCAAGGTTTGTGCATCTAGAATAAAGAAGGTTGTCAACCATGAAGAGAATAGGATGAGGCTATCTCTTATCTTATGTCTTAAGAGAAGGAAGGTTTGTCTACCATCTATTATTTGCAGGGTGAGGTGACTCTATCATATTTCAAACTTGATATCATAATCAAGTCTATAAGGTTAGTGCAGTTCTGTTGGAGGAAGTTCCTCAAGTGGAAAGATAATTGGAAGGCTAATAGGGATATAGTTTTCAAGCTATAGCTGGCAAAGAGAAAACTCAAG
The DNA here is from genome assembly GCA_948472305.1 of Vicia faba. Lineage (NCBI taxonomy): Eukaryota > Viridiplantae > Streptophyta > Magnoliopsida > Fabales > Fabaceae > Vicia > Vicia faba. The sequence continues at coordinate 1,016,172,882 of OX451735.1, forward strand.
TGACAAAAGACTATTTTTTATCAAAAGGAAAGTTGGGTCAAGGATGTCAATCTTAATGTCTCAATATTATGCTAGACATCATAATAATCTAGCTAAAGACATATACTTACATAAAATATGTATCTTATACGAAAAGTTGATTTTAACAGTTTGGTTTACTTTCTCAAAGGTCAAATTCAGCATGGGTTAACCAAGCAGTGGTTAATACTCAGGGAAGGTGATATTTGCATAATCTCTCACACCTTTCTTAGAAATTTAACTAAGATGATTGGTATTTTGGCACTGACTGTTCCATACACTTGACTGCAGTAAAAGTGTTTCTGGTGGTTTGTTTAAGTTTCATTCTAATCAATTGTTCCTTTTGTTGTTGATTCTAAAAGGTAAGATTAAGGGCATTGGATATCTAAAGAATTCAGGATAGATTCTCTAAGTTTTGGTAATTTTTCTTCTTCTTACTGAAGGACTGATGGCTATTGTGTTTCACATAAGTCAGTTGTGTGATCAAGGTCTGAAGGTATATGTCATCAAGGAAGAATTTTTTGTCTCTTATGAGATGTAAGAAGTTCTTATGAGGATTTAAAAAAAATTACTATTTGTGGACTCCATAAGCATTTAATTGCTTATCCTTTTACTTAGTGTTCAAGGAAGATGAAGTCAAGATATCACACTAGAAAGTGAAATATCAGATAGTTGCAAAAGCTCTAGAACCTGTTCTATGGATCTGATTAGCTTAATGCAAGACGAGTATCCTGGTGGATAGAGACACATATATGATTTTCTGTTGTGATCTATATAAAAGAAAAATCTAGTATCTATGACGTCTTCAAAGGTTCTTATCTAGCCCTTGAATTTGAACAAGGTATGTTTCTGAGTTACTCTGTTGAGAGAGGTACTTTTAGTGATGTTAACTTCAGAATCAAAATCAGTGATGTGTTCATTGAGGAAGGTACTGGTTTTCAACCAGATGTTGGAACATCATCACATCAGTTTGTTACTCCAGAGATTGTGGAAGATTCTAAAGGGCTAGGAGACACTGAATAAGAAAGCTCTCAATAAAAAAGTATAAGAGGGAATTCATTATTTGGATTTTATTTTGGTTAGTGATCATCATTTGTTTCAGAGATGAAATATATAATGATTGTGAGTCTTGAAGTAAAAAACTATTGGCCAAGTCTAAAGAATATTATATTATTGGAGGATATTCTAGTTACTTGGATTAGAATTAATTGAATCTTGGTATATCTTTAAGATTAGGTACATTGTTGAAGGAAGGTGTATTTTCAATTGGGTTGATTACTAAAAGAGTAAAATGTCAAATTGAATGTCAAGACATTGTAGTGTGACATGCTACTGCAATTAAGGTACAAAAATTTTATTCTGCTTGCAGAACAAAGACATTGGTTATGTCATCATTGTGTCAGGGATCTTGCTACAATTTTATATTGACACTCCTAAGCTTGGTATAGCTGAGAAGATTTAGGAAGTATTTTTATCATAACTTGAGGTACAAGTTACATTGAGAATATGAGTGGTCATTTTGGAATTGCACTACTGGAGTATTACAATAGTAATTGTTTGGACGGCTGTGGCAACTATATTCTTTCACATAGTGGAGTGTGAAATCTCCGAAGAATCATTTTTAATGGCATGAAGAATGTCATTTCAAATATTGTAACATTTTCAAGCAGTCAACACTTGGAAAAAGAGAAAGCTTATCAAGAACGTGTCTCTCTCCTATTATGAGTGGTTCACTGTTACTAGAGAAGATTTTATCTTCTTTCAATAACACTTTCATTGACTAGATTTTCGTTATAAGAAAGGTTTAATTACAAATTAGGTAACTTTCCTTGTATTTAAAGGCCTTACTACCTCACCATCCTCACAAGCTGTGTTTCAACATGAACAAATCTTCCAATATTGTTGATGCAAAGAAGGTTCTTCTGCTGGAAACCAAGAAGGAAGTGGGTTCTGATTCAAAGAAAGTAGTGTCGAACACTATAATAGATGTTGGAACATCTACTGGAACATCCAGAACAGAGAAAAAATTTATAATGAAGATGAAGTCCCTCAAGAAGAATCGTGTTAAGCTACATGACTCAGATTTAGAGGATGATAAAGATTGAGTCAATTTCATTGACTCAAGAGGTTGTATTGGATATCTATTTTCTCTTATCTGTATATATAAAAATATAAAAAAAAGTGTGTTTTTGTTTTCTGTTTTCATTGAGTCAGTTTTTTTAACCCTTAGTTTGTGTCTCTTTGGGCGAGTCTGCTTTTTTCTTTCTATTTTTTTATTCTGTTAAGTCATTTTGATACTATTATTCTTGCATCAAGTTATTGAGTCAGTTCTTTTTGAGTATTTTTTTTGTCTCCAATCAATTCTTGTTTCTATTGATTTTTTTGTCTCATCTTCTTTTCACTTTGTTTTTGTCAATTTTTGCTAAAAATGAAGAGAAAAGTGTCATTGAGTCTAAACAAGTGTTGTTTGTTTTATATAACACTTTAAGAGAAACATGATTGTTTGTCATGTGAGTCTTGAGTCTTGAGTTTGTTTCTGCTGCTTTGTTGTAGTTGTTGCATAATGTCATATAAGATGTTACAACATCTCGTCTATTGTGTCTTGTGCCTTGTGTTATGAGCATTATTGTATCATGTGCTCTGAGTTATGTGTATTGCTTATGCTGCATGTTTTTCTAATGTGTTATGTTATTTATAGGAAGATTTATCTCTCTGTGACAAGACTGATTCTGTATTTCAGAGGGAGTATCTTATACGGTTCTGAAGATGCAATCCATTTTCTTCCTCATGTACAAAGTTTACATGTTTAGCATGTAACTTATGTTTGTGTAACTGGTGTATCTTTGATACAAGTCTTTGTGTAGTTTGCTCTGTGGTCTTATTCCTCTGTGGTTTTATTCCTCTCTCCAGTTTTATTTGGGCTTTGGTTGTTTTAGCCAAAATTTTCCAAAAGGGGAGATTGTTAGTTCCATGGTTTTATGATTGATATAATTTTACTAAAACACGGTTCTATACTGATGTTGATTAAAATGTTGTAGCATTTTTATCAACTTCCATAACAGGTATGTTATGAATTTTTTCCAACTGAATGTGTTGTTGCGGTATATAGCGGCAAGCAAAAAGTAAAATATTATTTTACCGGGTGATATAGGTCATATCGTATCGTGTCCACAAAAATTGGTTATTGAATCACCGTTCAAAAAATCACTCGTTAATGAGTTTGAGGATAAATGTGTTAAAAAGAAAAGTAACAACAGAAAATAAATGTATATAAAGGTAAAAACTAAGGAAGAACTTATCAAGTCTGCATATAATCAACTCATCACAGACATAAATCTACCGACCAGTTACATTCAACCTAACAATACTCATCAATATCACTACATATCACTCACAACCTAAGTCATTTCTAATCCAAATCTAGAGACCGACTGTATCACAAAGGAAATGATCTCTCTACCTCCTCAACAACACAGAAGACAACTATGTAGTCGCACTGACAATCTCTCAGCACAACCATACAAAGGCATTAAGCTCTGATACCCAAGTAGATGTCAGCTCTAAATCTATCTCTAGAGTTCAGAAACTAACAGATAATCATCATAGATAAGAATCTAAGCAGTATATGTCTATAACAACTTAAATCCTTAGCACAGAGCAAAAATCTAAGACAATAATCCATAAAGATTTGTAAAGCAAGTTTAATATAACGCCATGGGAAACAAATATACATAAGTTCAAAGTAAAGTACATACAAAATCCAACAAAAGATAAATACATAGAGAGGAGAAGAGATAAACTATAAATCTTTCGGTTTGTCAGCTTTGGTCAATGAGAAATCCACCTCCAATCATCCATAAGCAAAACCCTAATATTGTTAACTAAGCTAATCCACTATAAAAATGGGGTGGATGGAACTGGAAGAACAAAAATTCATCCCCCAAAACCATCCCCTTTCAAATGAAATTAAAAGGAAAATATAACAAAATTGTGATCTGCAACTGTTGCCTGACAACATAAAAGCGTCGCTCGGCGAAGACTCTTATATACTTGGCTTAGAATGCGCCATGTCCTTAACTGAAACAAATATCTATCATCGTCCGACGACACACTGCTTCGCCCAACGACAAGAATTTCGTCTGGGGATGCATGACAGTCCAACAACTTCTGTTGCTTTCCTGTATAACTTCCAAATGCTCCAATATTTCGCCTTATTCTTTTATTGATCCAAAAATGCATCTTGGAGATTTATTCCTCATTGCTCAAACAATGCTCAAATATCTACAAAACATATATAAAATTAATCAACTGATACAATACATACAAAAAACACAATTAAATATATTTACAACAAAATGATGGGTTATTCAACTGATATTAATAACAAAGAGTTGATAAGTGCAACAAAAAATATATACAAAATAACTACAATTTTGTACTTATCAAACTCTCCACAACTTGAAATATTGTTTGTCCTCAAACAAAGTCTAATAACCCAAAGAAAAAAGAATGATAAATCAAAGAATCACGAATCAATGGGTTTTGAAAACGGAAAACAAATGCAATGGTTCAAATGAAAATCAGTACACACAAAGCAAACACTTACCACTAAACTACGATTATAACATAAACACGAAAAAAATGCTAAATATAAAAAGAATGGCAAACATTATAAAATAATAATAGTTCACAAATGAATCGCACCTAGCAAACACAATCATCGGTAGATGAAAAACACACAAAAATGAGGTATTTTCATTCATCCAACAATCTTATAAACAATAGACTAAATTATGCATTCACCCAAAAATTTACATTGAAAATATAAAAGTAAGAATCTCAAGAGATTTTCAAGGTTGTAATGTGGCTTGGTCAACAAACAAGTGATAAGTCCTAAAGTTAATTGAAACAAAAACTTGCCTAAACCTAAGGGAGTAATTACTTCCACAAAGTTTCAAACAATAGAATTTTAATCAAACTTCTTTTTTATCACAAGTTTCACACCAACACACATTACTTATTAACACAATATTATTCCATACTTTTTTTTCTCTTTTTCAAAGCTTTTCTATTTTTTCCCTTTCTTTTTCTATCACTTCTTTTTCACTTTTTTTTTTCTTTCTTTTTTTTATTCTTTTCAACCTATAGCAATCAACCAATAAATACACAATCATTTTTCTCTCCAACTTGAATTCAACCAACATCTTAGTGAATACTCCCTACTTTCTAAGGCAAGGTAAAAATTTAAATCAAAACAATCATTGAGGGTTCAAGAAAACAACGAATCAACATCCATGCAAAAATGGGAACTAAACACTCATAAACAAGCATTTAGAAAATATAACATGTATATCGACAAAAAGCTCAAAGGAGTTACTAATAATCATACACTCACAATGTGAATTGACTATTTGGCTAGGTAGTTATGCTCAAAATGAAACAAAAATGCCTTGATCCTTTTCTTGCATTCATACAATCAACAAAAATAAAATATTAAACATAATAAAATCCAGTTAAAACAAGAATTGTGGCGTCCAACATATGTGAACAATGGAAAGCTACCTCACAAAAAGGATGGAAATTAAAGTGATTCATAAATGAACAAGTATACAATAGAATGAATGACATAAAAATTGTAAAAAGTCTAAGTATCATGAATATGATAAAGTGTAGAAAGTGATAAACACACACCTAAAACGTGTACAAAACTTTAACAAAAATCATTACCACACATTCGCAAGTTGAAACAATCAAATTTGATAAATCACCTCAATATTCTATAAGTTAACGGACCAAAACTTGAGTCCAAACAACAATAAAAGAATTAGAAAAATAATACTAAAGCTAATTACTACATAACTACACAAAACATACAATATTTACAAACTTTTGATAAACTTCCTCAAGCTAAACACGACAAGCTTTCGGAAAAATTCAACTGACATAACGAAACAAATGGGTGAAAGTGAATTAACAAGTTGAAAAGTAAAGATTTGAAATTTAAAAACTAATCCGAGTTCAACTTGTTAAAACACAAGTCACCACACTACCTAAACTAACACAAATAAAAACAATACAACATGTTTGTTTTACGTCGTAAGCTAAACGCCTTTATTGTGCAAGCTAGTAACCTCCTCTCGTCATGCTATGGTATTTTCATATCGCGTAAACCTAAAGAAAGTGTCATAACAATCAAACAACAAACATTATGAAAACGAGACAATTCACAACAATACATGAAAACACATATATGCACAAATATCATTTACAAGTTAATGTACAATTTCTATACAACATATACATTAACTACAAAATTCAAAAACAAAAAAATTATCACAATGCGAAAACAATAGAACTAATCCCCGACAACGGCGCCATTTTGTTGCTGCGGTATATAGCGGCAAGCAAAAAGTAAATTATTATTTTACTAGGTGATATAGGTTATATCGTATCGTGTCCACAGAAATTGGTTATTGAATCGCCATTCAACAAATCATTTGTTAATGAGTTTGGGGATAAATGAGTTGAAAAGAAAAGTATCAACAAAAAATAAATGTATATAAAGGTAAAAACTAAGGAAGAACTTATCAAGCATGCATATAATCTACTTATCACAGACTTAAATCTACCGACCAGTTATATTCAACCTAACAATACTCATAAATGTCACTACATATCACTCACAACCTAAGTCATTTCTAACCCAAATCGAGAGACCAGCTGTATCACCAAGGAAATGATCTCTCTACCTCCTCAACACAGAAGACAACTATGTAATTGCACTGACAATTTCTCAGCACAACACAACCACACAGAGGCATTAAGCTCTGATACCCAAGTAGATGTCAGCTTTAAATCTATATCTAGAGTTCAGAAACTAACAGATAATCATCCTAGATAAGAATATAAGCATTATATGTCTATAACAACTAAAATTCTTAGCACAAAGCAAAAATCTAAGACAATAATCCATAAAAATTTGTAAAGCAAGTTTAATATAACACCATGGGCGAAAAATATACATAAGATCAAAGTAAAGTACATACAAAACCCAACAAAATAAAATACATAGAGAGGAGAAGAGATAAACCACAAATCTTTCAGTTTGTCAGCTCTGATCAATAAGAAATTCACCTCTAATCATCCATAAGCAAAGCCCTAATGTTGTTATCTAAGCTAATTCACTATAAAAATGAAGTGGATGGAACTGAGAGAACAAAAATTCACCCCCCAAAACCATTCCCTTTCAAATGAAAAGGAAAATATAACAAAATTGTGATCCGCAACCGTCGTCCGACGACATAAAAGCATCGCTCAGCGACGACTCTTATATACTTAGCCCAGAATACGCCACATCCTCAACTAAAACAAATATCTAATGACGCCCGACGACACACTGCTTCGTCCGACAACTCTCTTTATTTTCGCCTGGCGACCTTGACGCGAAGCAAGGCAGAGACAACATCAAAATTGGTCTTCTCGCCCACTGTCGCCCGACGACAAGAATTTCGTCCGACGATGCATGATAGTCCAGCAACTTTTGTTGCTTTCCTGCATAACTTCCAAATGCTCCAATCTTTCGTCTTATTCTTTTATTGATCAAAAAATGTATCTTTGAGCTTTATTCCTCATTGCTCCAACCATGCTCAAATACCTACAAAACATTTAAAAAAACAGCCGATATAATATATACAAAAAACACAATTAGACGTATTTACGACAAAAAGTTGGATTATTCAACCGATATTAACAACAAGGAGTCGATAAGTGCAATAAAAAGTATATATAAAATAACTACAATTTTGCACTTATCAGGATGTCGAAGGCAGATGTCATGACATCTTGGTATGGTACAGTAGGCGCTGGTGTTTTAAATCTTAACAAATTTAATTAGATTATGTGATATCTCTTTTGAATTTGTCTCAATAAATCTCACAGATCAAGAAGATTTAATTTGAAACTGGTTTTATATCTCCGTTTGTACATAAGTTACTAAATTGGGCCTTGAGACAATTTAGGAAACTTTGTATTGTTTGTTCCAAGATTTAAGGAGATTTTACTGCACAATTGATGCATCACACAACTTATGGATCAAGAAACTTTTGGACGCAGAATTCGAAGCCCATGGACTGCATAGGTGTATTTAAAGGAGAAAACCTAAACCTAATGTATCAATCTTTTCAACAAAGTTTTTCATAATTTGTAAATTAGGAGAAGCTTAGAGTCTTAAGTTTTGAGAGTCTCTTGTGTGAGTGTAAGTCACCCTTCTATCTTTTGGTACTTGTGGTAGACGTTATGTTCGCACTCATAAACCTTTAGGTAATGAGTTCAGTATTGTTCTCACTCTTGAAGCTTTTAAGCAAAGGAGTTGAGTTGTGTATTGGAAGTAATCTTCTTGTTAAGTTATTTTTGATACAGTCACTGAAATTGAGACTGTTAGATATCATTGAAATGATTTAGGGAGTAAGATGGCGCTTTCTCATATCTATGAGGTTTTTAGGTAGAAATTGTATTGAGTAGGAATTAAGTGAGAAGTTATAAATTGTGACTGTTTAGACTTTAATTGATACTACTAATAGTGGACTTCCTTCCTAGCTTAATAGTCCTCAGAGCAAGTGATATTGCACCGAACTGAATTAACAACTCTATGTGTTATTTATTATTTTGCAATTTTATTTTCAAGATCTCTTGCATCTTGATAAATCTGCCCAGTCTATCAACAAATGTTATAACATTTGTCTTGACATTATTCTGATGTTGGAACATCAGTATTAACATGCGCAGAAAATTTCAATACCAACACAAACATTTCCCCTTTTATTGTCCATGGTGCACATATATAGACAAGAGATGAAGGCTTTTGGATGAACCTTATTTTACAGAACTATTTACATCTCAGCAACCTTAACCCCAAAATTCTCTAGAGCATATCCTTATACATCAAATCAAATGAAAATAAAGTTAACATCATAATGTTAAAAGAACTTGTCCCTCTTGATGAGAATGAAGGTGCCTTCTGAGTTGCTAATAGTCAACATTTTCTTATTGAGTTTCTTCTAGTTTGTTACAATTGGTGGGTGTCGTTTTATTTAGTTTTCCTATTTGTGATCTTCAGGTATCAGTAACACCTATTGAAGCAGAAGAAATACCCTTTGGACCTGTCTTCTACATTGGCTTTCGGGGTTTCACCAGGGTCGTCTCGTCGAAACATTAATGCACTTGTACCAGGAGATTCTGGTGGCAATACAATATTATCTGATGAAGCCATCCGCATCGGAACAACTGGTTCTGATGGCGAAATGGTAGAGAGATACCGAAGGAGCATCTGTATGATTTGACTGAAATTCGGTCGATCATTTGGATCCTCTTTCCAGCATGATGTTACGATCATAGCTAAATCCTCTGGAAGCTCTTCAGCACTAGGTCTTGTATTCTGAAATATTTAAATATTTGTGTCACGACACGAGTCTTTAGCAAACTTGAAGGGCAAACACAAATTAAATTATCGTGTTGTCAACCACGGATTGTTATATCATATACTACCTTAAAAGCAGCTGCGTATGCTGCTTGTAGGTTAGACATGCCTTCAAAGGGTAACTTGTTATGGATGAGCTCCCACAACACAATTGCAAAGCTGTAGGCATCCACTTTATGATTGTAATGCTTCTTCTCACCTTGTCTTAAAGTAACGGTGCTGTAAAGCTGCCATGAAACAAAAAAAAAAGTAACCATGATTACCGAACTTGGAAAACTAACCGGAAAGTTCATAAATGTTAAAAGTTTTCAGAAATTAAGTACTTCTGGAGCCATCCAACGATATGTTCCTGTTTCAGCAGTCATCATCTCTGTTAAGGACTCCTCTCTGGCTAGACCGAAATCAGCAAGTTTTACTGTCCTGTGATCTCCGGTCAAGATCAAATTATCTGAGAAGGAAAAAGGAAACTAGTTATCAGGATTAAGCTTGGTTCATACTATGGTACAGAGAACAGATACTTACTTACAGTACTGTAAATTGTATGATAATCAGTAGCTTTAATTATATCTCACATAAACACTCGTGAAACTATTTGAAAGAGCTTATGGAAACCACTTGTGACACGTCTTTAAGCTATTTTCAGCTTAAGCTCTTTAGGATAGCTTATGCAAACAACTTATAGTTTATCTAAAAACAATTTGACGTCATTTTATATTTTGTTAGAGAAATAACTTATAAATAAGCACTTATGTGATAAGTGCTTAATTAAATTGTTTATCCCAACAGGGTCTATATGGCCTTACAAGCAACGGTAATGATAGTTTGATCATATTGGACTATATAAAGGGAAATGACAGACAATTTACATAGATTTACAGTATATAAACTCCTTAATTATAGATTATGTGTGCATAGCAGGTCATAGTAAAGCTTTTTAACAATAACAAAGTCATTTTTCAAAACACTTTTCCATTTTGATAGAAGATCATATAATAGTGGCCCACAAAATAAAGGTGCCATTTTCTAAGTTGATGGGTATAACATTTGTGCAGAATGAGAAATTTCTCAAAACTATATAACTAAGTCGCAATCTTTTCCATTTAAGGGCGATGAGCTGATCCATAACAAAACTAATGAGAATAACATTTGTGCAGGCATACCGGGCTTAAGGTCGCGGTGAATGATCCCATGTGAGTGTAAGCATTCCATTGCCCGTGCGATATCAAGAGCAAATCCAACAGCCACACGCATATCCAAGCACGTCGGTCGCATACTCAAGAGATATTTACGCAATGTTCCACCTAATAGAAGTTCAGTTACTATAACCATCACAGGTTCTTTGCAGGCCCCAATAAACTGGCATCAAACAAAAAACAAATGAAACATTTTATGAGAATTTCTTTTTCCATTTCATCCCTACCATCATGATTAGAGTAACTTTATCAACATTGGTCACTTGTCAATTCTAGTTAAAGGAAAAATCTACTTAGATTCTTAAGTGTGAAAAAATACCCTGACTAAATTTTTGTGTTGAACTTTCGACAACATAGCAACTTCTCTACCAAACCGAGCCTCTCTTCTAGAAATCTCTTCTGGAGTTTCTCCCTTGTTGATAATTTTAACTGCAATATTTTGATTTTTATATCTGCAATCAGCAAATCCAACAAATAACTCAGCAAACAATCCTAGCCGGCAGATGCTTAATGTGAATTTATCCAAACAGATTAAGCTCACCTAAGTGCTTGTGTGTAAGCTACTTCTATAACTAAATAAAATAAAGTTAAATGGTTTCCTTATAAGTTATAAGTTATTTTCAAAAGCTATACTAGAGAGCTTATGCAAATAAGCCGAAAATTACTTAAGAAAATAAGCTGAAAATTCAGCTTATGGACATATGTCAAAAGCTATTTTCACATACCCCAAAAAAGTCTCACTAGTGCTTATGTAAAAAAAAAGCTTAAATAAGTCAATCCAGGGCGTCTCTCAAATTTGTCACAGTTAAATTGTGGCCAAATAAAATCTTATAATAGGTTTTTCAGAAATAACCCATAACTAAAGAGGACCTCTGAACATGACTAACCTACGGGGGGCCTCCAAAAACTTAAGACGACGACCCTGAGTCAATCCACACATGCCCCAAGTACAAACCATGATTACTAAATTGTATACAAAACTAAAAAAAAAAAGAAAAGGAAAGCATATAAATACAGACTTCAAAATCAAATCAAAACAAACTTTGCACCAAAACTTATTCATTTTCAAATAACAACAAATCTACATGATAAAACAACTCAAAACCCAAAATTGACTTGCAAAAATAAAAAAATCACAAGTTTGACTTACTTTCCTTCATAGACTTTAGCATGAGCACCTTCTCCAATTTTAGGACCAACAAACAACTGTTTAGGATCTATAATCCACTTAGCATCTAAACTAAACTCACCAACAGAATGAACTTCATTACCAGATCCCATTTTCAGTTTCTTCTCTCAGACAATATATCAAACACCTAGCACTCAACAACACTCACCAAAAAAAAAAAAACTAACCATACCCTTTTCAAAAAAACCTTCAATAAATTGAATACTAGTTACTATAATTAATCTCTAAGAAAAAAAAAACTCAACTTTGAGCAACTTTCCCAAAATACACACACCAACTTATCCCAAAAAACACGGTCATGGATCATTAAAAAACTAGAATGAAATAAAAATTTGCTTTTTTTTAGGGGGCAAAGAATAAAACCTCACATGTTAAGAAACACTTAACAACAAACCAAAAACAAAAACTAATAATAATAAATATTAAATAAAATAAAAATAAATTTTTTATCAAAGATCCAAAATAATAGGGTATGTCAGAGAAGGGTATATAGTTTAGTATATAGTACTAGAAAAGAAAAAAGAGATGAAGAAGAGATATGATAGATAAGGGTAAGGTTGAAAAAGTGTAAGAGAGATGAGAAAATGAACGATCAAGATTTAGAGATGGTGAAAGGAAGGTGGTGGAAGATTGATTGAGTAATTGAATTGATAATAATGGAAGGAAAAAATATATCCTATGATTTGATTTTAATATATAGTTTATTTTAATAAGATGTGCAACGCGTATTGGTTATTGAATTGTTTTATATGGTGATGGCATTGATTGGTAAGTAAAAGGTAGAAGAAATTTAGTCCCTCTCCAAACACACTTTCATAAGTTAGTCGTAAAATTTCACATAAACTAGAAATAGAAAAAATATTGAATTTATAAAAAAGGTGACACATACTCTATTGTCTTAATATTTTAAGTGAATATGTAACATCAAAATTTCATGTTTATTTTTCTAACATATTGGTTGATGTCAATAATATATGATAGTGGCTAACATAGTAAAGTGTCCATTCCCTTAAAATAAATTAAACTAAAGTCTGGAATAAATGGAAACTACAAATCTAGATGAGTTGTTGTGGGAGATATAAAAACAGATTAATGAGTGAACGTTACATGGTTGAGTTATGGTAGTGATAATAATATTCGTAAGTTGCTTTTTTTAATTGGGTGATGATAAGAATATGCTTTCTTATCTTATCTTTTTAATTTTATATAAATTAAAGTTTCAAGGTTTTGTCATGTCATAGTTAGAAAAAGTCTTAAATTTTAGACAACACATTTTATCAACATATGTTTGCATCGTGTCTTAGTTAACACCGTGATTTTCTTGTCTAATAGTACTATAGTCAGTTGTATTTATAGTTATCAATTAAACTAGATCAACGGAACAATAATATTAGTGATTTTTATTAAATTCATTGCAATTTAACACACTTACTAAATTAGTTGATATTAACTTATTTAAAAATATATTCCTTCTATAATAAATTATAAATAAATTTAATTTTTTTTAATACATTTGATAATTAATATAGATAATTTATATATAAATTACATATATTAATTATTAATATAGACTACATACATTAATTATTAAATCTACTAAAAAAAATTAAATTTATTTATAATTTATTACAGAAGAAGTATGATTTTTAATATAATTTTTTAAACGAATAAAATTAGTTAGGTGAACCTAAATTAATAAGTTGGTCTGATAAAACATTTATTATAAAATAAGTGTTGTTTTACTTTTTTTTAATACAACATGATTAATTTTACTAATTTTTATCTCTAATTAATTATATATATACTATCTCAAAATATTAAATTTCACTTTGCATTTATGATAATATGAAAATAATTAATAATCATTAAGACAATTTTGTAAATGTGTAATATTTATTCTTTTATTCATTATTTTTTTTAATCTGTGTGCCACAATTTTTAAAAAAATTTATTTTGGGACGGAGAGAGTATAATATTATGTTTATTTGGATTGGAGTTGCGGGGCGGTTGAGTTTGAGTTTCAAATTCTTGGATTTTGGAGATACATCTCTGAACGTAGTAAATATCATTTTTATCTAAATTTATTTTAGAGATGCATCTCCAGATAAATCCAGGATAATTTGCATATACATCTGTAGCGGTAGAAATATTCAAGACTAAGTCATTGGATTGACTAGACTTTATACAAATCAAAATCAAAATCGTCACCGCGCTTTATTGTTTCCAAAAGAATGGGAAAAGGGTGAATAACCCAAAAAGAGGGGGGGAATTCAAGGTAAGGGGGTTAGTTATGCAAAGGGAAGGTATTAGCACCCTAAACATCTACAGTACTCCGCAGGAGCCTCTTTGTAAAATCTGTATATTTTGGCTATAAAAACTGTTGTATAAAATAAATAGTGGAGGTGAGAAAAGAAATATATTTTTTATAATTTTTGCACTCGCCGCGATTGCGAACATTTAGTGCCTACGTACCACCTTTCGTGCAATAGGGGATTGGGGTACACGTAGTTCCTCTTTTAAAAATTTTAAAACACAAATGTGTTGGTCAATTTTATGAGATAAAACATCATCGTCATTGTCCGTGTGGAAAACATACCTACTACCCACAATCATGAGAAAGGAGAATTTACATCATCTCAAAGTGGAGGATATGGCTTGGATATTAAAATCAACAATGCCTCACTCAACACCCAAGTAGAAAATATCTCTCTTTACTACATATTATAGAAGTATAGTTGTTTGCATCACTACAAGGATTGACAAGAGTTCAATCTTTTAAGAAAAGTTTAAAGATAAAAGTCAAAGTGACAAAATGGTTTGAAATGAGATTGATTGACTTTTAGTCTTCTCACAAAAATGTCAAAGTATTGTTAAGTTTATTGGAGTTTATTTATGAAAATGTTTGAAAATGCATGGACCTAAGTCCAAGTTTATTATGAAATGGTTCAAGTTTCAAAGCAAGAAGAGTTTTCAAAAGGGGAGAGAATATTTTTGAAATTAAAGAAGATGGGAGGAGAAGAAGAGACTATCCTAAAGCATAAGGTAAAAGCTAGAGATGAGAACCATCTAACCAACAAAAAGCCAACACTTGACATTATGAGCCAAGATAGAATTCCCATTCCTTGGATTGAAACCAAGCAAGCAAAAATACTAGACCTCTTGAGAGAATCAAACTTCAAGTGTATTAAGTCTTCACAAATTGGGCAGAGTAACGGTTGTATACGGGTGAATTCCAGATTACAAACAAAGTATGTAATCACAATAACCTGCACACAAAACAAACAAACAACCCAATGTCTTGAGGTAAACCTCAAGAACTCTAGACAAAATAATCAGATAAGATCACAATGTCTCCAAGATAGACCAAGATTTCTAATCCTAAATCCAAGAAAAGTCCCATGCTCCATAATGCCAAGGATAGTAACCAAATAGTCCAAGTACCATTAAAGATTTTTTAGGGTTTATGTTGATTATTAAGTATCTTAACAAAGGAAAAGAAAAGCTCAAGTGAGCAAAGTAAAAATGGCAAGAAAATAAATGCTCAAATGAGCAAAGATGAAAATGGCATGTGTTTTACCCCAAAATTTGCCCTCCAATTTTTCATAGAAGACACAACCCTAGGGTTTCTCAAATATCCAGGATGGTTCAGAAATCGACCAGACAGATTCTCTTCCGTGGCAGTAAACCAGCAATTAGTTTTTTTTTCTTGCAATCCTCAGAAGAAAATGAGTTATCAAAAATTCAATTGGTTTTCACAGGTCTTCATGCCTCCTCAAGTTTACTGGAAAGGTTAATGTTTGTTCTCAGAGCATGGTTTGTTGGGGACAAGAGACGGAGTTTAAGACTGTCATTTGGGACGACCATGATTTTGATCCAGGTTAACCAAATGATTTGCGTCTTTTAAAACATTTGCTTGGTTAGGAAATAGAATATGCAGTGCGTGCTTGTTTGAAATGCAGTCACAAAATTATTGGGATTACTTGGAGTTTAAGTTACCAGACTGGAGCATTTTGTTTCAAGTATCCTGATTGGGAATTTCAAAAATCAAATAGGATGCGAGAAGAAATTACAAGTTATTGTTGGTAAAGAATTTCAAGTGACAATAGAATATTTCATGTTATAACTCAAGGTTTTTTCCAATTTCAAACGTTGTTACAAAACAATTTATTATTTTAAATACTTTAGGTTTTACAACTTATCGTATTTGAAAATGAATTAGTAAAACTATTGGATACAATACAAGAATGATTTTCTCTGAATTACAAAGAAAATCCAAACAAATGTTTGGCCTAGGAGAAGTAATCTATGCCTAAGTTTGACTGAAGTTCTTTTGCTATCTCCAAAGACCTCCATGCTTGCCACAGATTTCTTGCCTTCCTTGCTTTGTCATATCCATTGTGCTCACATGAAAACAAAAGAAAGAAAAATAGTTAGTACAAATTATTTAGGCATGAGCAAGAGTTTTCCAAAAAAAAAAAAAAGTATTCGTCATTAAGGTTTGCAAGAATGGAATCAGAATGCCATTTTTCATCACAATTTTATTTTTCTATTTTGCAAATTACAAGAAGGTTATCCTTATTGGTTCACAAAAAGAAGAAACAAAAATACCACAAAGCTGTCCAAACAAGCAAATGCGAAACTGAATCAAACAGAATGCAGCAAACTAACCAAACAGAATGCTACAAAGTTGTCCAAGCAAACAGCAAAACTGAAGCAAACAGCAAAACTGAACCAAACAGCAGTGCAACAAACAACAAAAACGAGGCAACAATATAGCAAACAACAAACATCATCAACAAAAGCAGTGCAGCAGTATGGCAAAACAAATAGCTAAGTAAAATAAGCAAAAGCTTGTTCAAGAAGCATAAATTCATCATTTTCCATTGCAAACCTTTCAGAATTGGAAAAAATGGGCAAAAAGCAATTTGCTTTCCTATTGTCATTGAGAGAGAAGAGAGGAAAGAAGTCACCTAGGATATTGGAATGCACAGTCATGTTGCCCTGCCTGTCACAAGTTGCATAGAAGTTGTTAGAAAACAAAACTGCCACCAAAAAGCCATAAGGACAATATGTTAAAATATTTAAAATTGTTGGTTTCCCACCATTTTGAATAGAGATAACAGAAGTAGGGTGAATAGAAAAAAAAGAAAGCAGTAGAACAGTAAGAGGGGTCTCAAATCTAAACCATCATCAAAAATACAAAAAATCACCAAACCTCCAAAACCAAAAGGAAACACAAGCTGTCAAAACCTCAAAGCCAAAGATCCCAAACAAAATCCCAAAGCAACAAAAACCTGAACCAAACTTCAAGCTTACAAAATAGTAACAAAACCTGTAACCAAACCAAACATGTAACAAACTCAAAACACCATTAAACCACCATCAACCAAACCTGTAACGGTTTCACAAACTGAAAAAACCAGAAAAACATTATCAAACTCAGAAAACTTGAACACAAGCATCTAACCTTCAAAAAACCTGTTAACCATTTTCAAACTCACAAAAACCAGAGCCAAGCCTCAAACACAAACCAACAACCAGAAGAAATCAAAACCAGAAACAACATCCAATACCCAAATTGTCAACCAAACCTGCTAAGCCTCCATCAAAAACAAGCTTAGAAAATATCATCAAACCAAAAGCATGTTAACTCAAAATCAGTAACAAATCCACAAAACCAAAAACACAGTAGCCACCCTCAAATCTCAAGTCCTGCAATAGATCTCAAACTTGCAACAAAATACAAAAAAACTGTCAAAACCAAAACTCCAAAGGCCTAAAACCAAAACAGAAAACCAGTAAAAATCTCAACACTGTAACCTGTCAAACATCCACAACCTCCAAAACCACAAGTCCAAAACTGTAAACCAGCATTCAAATCACAAAAATCTCAAAATCCAGAAAACTGTTAATCATCATCAAAACAACAACAAAAATTGTTACCTATCAAAAAGATCCTAAACCAGAAAAGCAACGCATTCGTCCTCACCATTTCCCCTCGTACAACTCCGGCCACCATGGAACACGGTCACCGTCTCGCCTCTCCCTTTCTAAATCACAGAAAGAAATCCAACAGGTATGGATTCTTCACCTTTATCATAATCACATTTCTCTGCATCTAAAAATCATGAGTTCAATTAGCAGAAAACATGAACAAGATGAAAAAACTATTGAAATCGTTAAGTTTCGAAAGGTAACAGAACCTTACCCTTTTTTTCAAAGAACGTCATTAGCATTTGATTAGGGAGGCGAGGACAATCGTTTCGGCAACTGAGAGTTGGGGGGGGGGGAGATCAGATAAACCAATTTCGGACCTCTTAGGCTTAAATCTGATTTCAACACTTAGGGTTTCAAAAACACAAATCGCGGTGAGATAAGAGGAGGGTGATTCGGCCATGAGGCTAGACAAAGACGGGTATTGCTTTTATTCAGAGGTTTCAACAAAAAATGGAAGGGATGAGCGAAAGAGATGAAGCGGCATTGCTGTGAACGAAGGGGTTCCAAGAACCCTAATTTTGTTTTGAACCCTTAATCAGAAACTAAGTTGCAGTTTAAGAAGGTTGGGCTCGTTTTGTTTTATTTGTCCCTAAGCCCATCTGCTTTGCTGGTTTCACACCCCCCCCCCCCCCCTTGGCTTGTTCTTAGTTACAGCAAGATTGGTATACAACTACTTTGGACCTCACCCTCAAGTCATCTTAAGCCCATTGCATTTCTTAATTTGTTTTCTCTTTACATTTTTTTTGTTATGCAAATTATTAATAAACATAAAATATTTTTTTACATTAATTTGAATTAGTTTTTTTTTGTAAATATTTTTTTTATCATTTTCTTTTCTTAATGAATTTTTATTTTAAATTTAATTAATATAATAAAACACCAAAAATAATAATTCAGTTTATTTGTTTTCTTTATATTTTACATAATTAATAAAATACAAAAAAAAAATAGAGATTTTAATTTAATCAATTATTTTTATTTTTTAGATTAGGTTTTACCTTTCTTTTTTTCAAGTAAATATTTAGCATTTCATATTTTGTTAATATTATTTTCATGAATTATCATAGCTTTAATTAAATCACACAAATTCGATTTGGTTGTATTGTTTGATATTTGGACCTTCCTATCGCATTTGATTCATCCCCATTTATAAAAATTGTACCCCCATTCCCGAATATTTTGTAATAGCGTAGAATTTCAATTCCCGCAATTTACTGTTTTCCATATATTGTATAGTAATTAGGCGTGTATGGCAAGATTCAAAAATCAATCGCTAGATGACCTAATCAAAGAATAAAATAACTTGAAACCAACACACTTTTTCACACGCGCACCTCTAGGGCAACCTCGCTCGTTGCCTCAGAAATACAATCATGTCCCTCGAATATGAGATGCTTTAGCAAATGACCCTTCAATAAAAAAGATCGTAGTCCCTCGATGACCCTCAATGTTGCCTTCAATTAAAAGGATCTCGTCCCTTACAAAAATTGCTAAAGCGTCTCACAAGTTGCTTTCAATGATTGTGAAATTGACCCGCACCTGTCCCTTCACATCCAACGATGGGGCTTCTTACCAAATCAATAGTAAGATAGCACCATTAAAAGGAGGAAGAAAAGAACAATTTAAGACCTTTCGAGTAGATAGATTCGCTCTTAGTTACTCGCTTGCTCACGATAAAAACTCTTTACACCTACACTCTCATTTCAAAACATTTTCAAAAGACAAAATGTTTTGTATACGTTCTTATAAAGACGAGAACCATTGCAAAACATCTTTTCAAAACACTTTTAGAAACACGATTCACAAACACATCTTTGAACCAATCTTCGAAACAAAACTTTGTATACGTTCTTATAGAGACGAGAACCATTACAAAGAGATCTTTCAAAATACTTTCAAAGCCCACACCACAAGCACACTATCAAATGAAAGCAAGTGATCTAAACGAGTAACTAAGAGCCCATGGAAAACCATAGATGGAAAGGGTGCTAATACCTTCCCTTTTCATAATCTACCCCCCGACCCCAAAATAATCTCAAAAGGTCTTTCCTGTGCTTTTTTACCTTTGCTTTTGGATAAAATAAAAGTCGGTGGCGGCTTTTGCTAAACGCACAAGTGCGATCGAAACGCAAAACATCAAGTCAGTTCTCCCACTGTATCACAGAACTGGCGACTCTGTTGGGGAGTCATAAAAAGTGGGGTTACCTTAGGGTTAGATCACTTTTACTCGCTTTCATTATTTGATTTGTGTGCTTTATATTCAGTTCTTTGTATTTGGCCTGCTTTAGTCCTCCACCCGGATTTGGGGCACCTTGTTAGGTAAATAGCAATAGATTGTGGAGACTGTACAGCGTAGACCGATATGGTTGAGACAATGGCTATATTAGTGTGACGCATTTGTGGGTACCGGAATCCCTCATGGTGAATCGAGGAGAATATGGGGCCGCTGAGTTGCATCATGAAGCACTAATTAACCTTAGAACCCTAATTGAACAAACTTGGCCATTAGGACGTAGTGAGGTAACCAGTTTCAGTGTAAAGCTGAAAATTGGTTGACACTCGATACTACACTCATTGAGGCTAGACTTTTGGGATATCTAGGCCGCAAGAAAAAATTGATTTTGCTGAGACAATGCCTAAGAGAAAGGTCGGTGATATTGAGATCATTTAGAACTCGATCATTATTTCTAGGACAGGTTGAGTCAACTAAAACATCAAGAGGTTACTTACCTACAAACTCATGCAAGCCTGAAACATAGGGATCTTTTTGTTGTGTGTATATATGTTTGCTTGTACATAAACATCACAAACATCATCAACATCATATGTATGCTCACTAACCATTTCAAGGATTTAGAAATTTATCTTTGTTTTTGTTTTGTAGGATATGAATTCTCTCCGAAGAAACACCATCCGAATCAGCTTTGTAAAAGCACATCCTCAACTTCAAGAGCTAGCTTCAAGAGTTCCCGGGGATTCTCCTTTTACCAAGAAGTATGGTCGACTTCTCAGTTTGGCTACATCCAACTTCCAAGAAGAGATGATGTGTATACTATTCCAATTCTTTGATCCTGTACATCATTGTTTCACTTTTCCAGACTATCAATTGGTACCTGTGACACCCCAAATAATCCGATTATTAAATAATTAGAATTTTTAATTATTAATTTAATTGGAAATTTAATTATTGGTATTTTTGGATTATTGGAATTAATTTAATTAATTAAAGGAAAGAAGTATTGGTGGTGTGAAGAGTGATTAGAGGGTGTGAGGGGTAAAATACTCTACTCTTACTAATTACTAATTTAATTATTTTATTGGAATAATAAAAGGAGTATTAAAAGGAAAAAGAAGAGAAAGAGAGTTGTGATCGGTGGGAATAGAACTGACTGTTTTGAAATGCTGGTTCGCGAAATGTCGCGGTAAGCAAGAGTCGCCACCGTCTTTTATTTTCTCCAACAAGGAAAGGACAAAAGCACAGCAAAATTCCTTTTCGAGATGTTTCTCGGTTCGGGAGGTAGATTATAGAAAGGGAAGGTGTTAGCACCATTTCTATCAGTGGTTATCCACGGGCTCTTAGGTACTTGCTCACTATGTTTTCAAAAATGTTTGCTTTTCTTGTGTTTGTGGGTTTTGAAAAAGTTTAGTTTGAAAACTTCTAGGTAACTCTTGTATCAGTCCTCAAGAGTGTATGAAGTGTTTGTTTGAAAACTTTTGTTTGAAAGTGTTTCCTCAGGTTGTGCCGAATGAACTGTGCCACGACATTCTTGGTTACGGTGGCATAGGAAGCTGCTTCAACCCACTTTGTAAAGTAGTCAATCGCCACCAGGATGAAGCAATGCCCGTTGGATGCCGTAGGTCTGATCTCGCCGATCATGTCAATACCCCACATTGCAAAAGGCCAAGGCGCTGTCAAGACGTTCAGAGGAACTGGAGGAATATGCACCTTATCGGCATAGATTTGGCATTTGTGACATGTCCAAGAATGTTGATAACAGTCGGCTTCCATTGTGGACCAGTAGTATCCTGCCCGAAGGATTTTCTTTGCCATGGTATGTCCACTGGAATGCGTTCCTAAGGTACCTTCATGCAGCTCTACCATGATCCTTTCTGCTTCAGTCTTATCTACACAACGCAGTAAGGTTGAATCATGGTTTCGTTTATAGAGAATGTCATTGCTGAGGAAGAACTTTGTCGCGAACCTTCTCAAAAACTTTTTGTCATTAACAGATGCGCCTTCGGGGTATTCTTGAGCTTCAAGGTACCTCTTCACTTCATGATACCAAGGTTTTTCAGTTACCTCTTCAGCCTCAAGATCACATCAATGTGCAGGTTCATCCAATTTCCAAATAATGATCTGGGGAGCTTCGTTGTCCCATTTGACTTTGAACATAGAAGACATCGTAGCCAGCGCGTCCGCCAACTGATTCTCCTCTCTTGGGAAGTGTTCAAAAGTTATCTCCTCGAAATGGGGAATCAACGTCAATACATACTCCTTATAAGGAATAAGATTTGGGTGTTTTGTATCCCACTCGCCTTTGATCTGACTGATCACGAGAGCGGAATCTCCAAAGACACTCAGAAACTTAATCCTTAGGTCAATTGCAGCTCGAAGACCCATGATGCATGCTTCATACTCCGCCATGTTGTTGGTTCAGTTGAAACATAGTCGTGAGGTAAGTGGAGTATGA
This sequence comes from Vicia faba, assembly GCA_948472305.1. Lineage (NCBI taxonomy): Eukaryota > Viridiplantae > Streptophyta > Magnoliopsida > Fabales > Fabaceae > Vicia > Vicia faba. The sequence goes on from OX451735.1 coordinate 1,016,195,445, forward strand.
GTGCCTTTAGGGGAGATGATCACAGCGCCGATACTTTTACCCAAAGCGTTTGAGGCTCCGTCAAAGTGCATAGACCATCGGGATCCTTCCTCAGGTCCTTCATCCGGTCCAGGTACTTCACAATCAGTCACTACCATGATATTCTCGTCTGGAAATTCAAAGTTCATAGATTGGTAGTCATCCACTGCCTGGTGTGCCAAATGGTTTTCCAATACACTTCCCTTGATTGCTTTCTAAGTCGTGTACTGGATGTCATATTCTGTCAAGATCATCTGCCATCTTGCTATTCTTCCGGACAAGGCAGGTTTTTCGAAGATGTACTTGATGGGATCCATTTTTGAAATCAACAGAGTAGTGTGAGTCAACATATACTGTCTCAGCCGGCGAGCAGCCCATACCAAAGTGCAACAAGTTTTCTCGAGCAGTGAGTATCGGGTCTTACAATCGGTAAACTTTTTGCTAAGGTAATAAATAGCATGCTCTTTTCGGCCAGACTCGTCATGCTGCCCCAGCACACACCCCATTGAGCTGTCAAGTACTGTCAAGTATAAGATTAGAGGTCTCCCTTCAACCGGTGGCATAAGAATGGGTGGCTCTTGGAGATACTCTTTGATTCTTTCGAAAGCGGCCTGACATTCATCATTCCAACGTACTACTTGATCTTTCTTCAGTAGCTTGAAGATTGGTTCACAGGTAGCAGTTAGATGCGAGATGAATCGAGCAATGTAATTCAGCCTTCCTAGAAAGCCTCTGACTTCTTTCTTTGTCTTGGGAACTGGCATCTCTTGTATGGATTTCACTTTGGCAGGGTCCACTTGGATACCTTTGTCACTCACGACGAAACCTAGCAATTTTCCAGATCTCACTCCGAAGGTGCACTTGTTCGGGTTCAACCTCAGCTTGTACAACTTCAGACGGTCAAACAGCTTCTGTAGATGGTCAAGGTGTTCCTCCTCAGTTTGGGACCTTGCAATCATATCATCGACGTATACTTCGATCTCATGATGGATCATGTCATGAAATAAAGCAACCATGGCACGTTGGTAGGTTGCCCCAGCATTTTTCAACCCAAAAGGCATGACCTTGTAGCAAAAGGTGCCCCACTGAGTAACAAAAGTGGTCTTCTCCATGTCTTCAGGAGCCATCTTGATTTGATTATAACCTGAGAAACCATCCATGAAGGAGAATACCTTATGCTGAGCCATGTTGTCAACCAGAACATCGATGTGAGGCAGAGGGAAGTCATCCTTGGGGCTCGCCCTGTTCAAATCCATGTAGTCAATGCACATTCGGACCTTACCATCTTTCTTCGGCACTGGAACCACGTTGGCGACCCACTGAGGGTAAGAAGTCACTGCTAGAAAACCGGCGTCAAATTGCTTCATAACCTCAGCTTTGATTTTCTCGGACATCTCTGGACGCATACGGCGGACCTTTTGCTTTACCGGAGGGCATTCTTCCTTGGTAGGCAAGTGATGAACCACAATGTCGGTATCCAACCCAGGCATATCTTCGTAAGACCAGGCAAAGATTTCCATGTAGTCATGCAGCATCTGAATCAACCGTTGTTTCACACTAGACTCCAGATTGGCACCAATCCTGACTTCCTTTCTGTCTGTCTCAGTACCCAGATTCACCGTTTCCACTGGCTCTTCATGCGGCTGAATGGCCCTCTCTTCCTGGAGTAACAGTCTATCAAGCTCACCAGGCACTTCACAATCATCTTCACCTTCGTCTTCGGCTAAGTTGATCGGATTTTCAAAGTCATAACTGGCAGTAGCAGAGTCGTTATCAGTGAGATCCAGAGTGGATTGGAACCTGTATAGGTGAGTGTGTGTAAATATTGCTGTTTTGCAATATATAATAAAGAAAGACAAGGAGCGCAAGATTTGAAATGCAAAAACATCCAATGCTTTTATTAATGATATATGAAAATGACACACAAAAGCCCTCACAAATGAAGCCACGGTGCCCCGGGTAAGACACCGGGCCATAAAGGAATGATGAAAAGGAATGATGAAATAATGTTGTTTGAAGTTATAATGGTGCAAAATGGATGTGTTTTGGTGTTTCTCATGTTGCAATTCGTATGGGTATGTTTGGAATTGGTTTAGAATGAATAAATGCTGTCAAAAGTGCAGAATTTGACTCTGCAGGTCGTGGGAACCGGTTCCCAGTGGGGAGGAACCGGGTTCCACTGTGTGAATTTATAAAAACTGGCAAAAATGCACGTAGGAACCGGTTCCTGTATAGGTAGGAACCGGGTTCCCATACATTTTTCCACAAGCGTGATTTTTGAACTTCGCAGGAACCGGTTCCTGCATATGTAGGAACCGGGTTCTGCTGTAACTTTTTGAAAAATATTAAACTTTGAAAATTCATAACTTTCAAACTGTAAGTCCGTTTTGAGTGCCGTTTTGGACGTTATTTCTTAAATTTAATGCTCTATTTTATAAAATGAAAAGATTTCCTAAAACATGAAATTATTTTGAAAATGAGTCAAATCCCGGAATAAGTGATTATTGGCTAACGCACATGGGTGTGTATGTAGCAGTGAACCTGTGATGGATGGATGTATTAGTATTGTGTGAATGAAAGGCATGTTTATGTTGCTAATGATGGTGTGCATGATCGTTGAGATATCATGTTTTTGGTTTTGGTTCAGTTATGATAAATTGATGTATTTCATAGACTGATTTGATGTTGCATGTTAGTGATGTGTGTGCATATGCATTATTTTGGTGAAGTTAATTCCCATTGTGTGGAATTTGACTTGTATTGCTGTTAACCGATACCCGGGTGATGATGGGTGGTTAGGCTGGATTCGTGTCCGGGTGTTTATGGACGAATCGATGGTTGCTGTATCCATTTGATGATGGATCAGTGTTAGGTGACTTGGTCACGTGTTGGTACCACATGCATTGTGTCTGCATTTGTGTTTGCATGGAATTGTAACATGTTAGGATGTCTTACAGTGTTACAATTCTTTGGTTGATTATTGATTTGTGCATAATGACTTGTATGATTGGAACTGCGTGTTGAATCTGAATTTATGCTAAAATGGGTGAAATAATATGCTTGTGATATAATGTTGATTGAGAAGCTTATAATGCATGTTAATTATGAGAAATCTCACCCTTACTTTAACAATTTCAGATTAAAGTTAGCAGCTCAGGAGTTGGTGAGGATGGCTCTAGAGCTATGTTACTTTAAGTCCGCGTGTCAGTGTCGTGCTCTGATAGGTTGTAACACTGGGGAACGTTTAGTTGAGGAGTTAGTTATTATTCAATTGTTTCTTTGAATTTCATTGAGAATAATTATGTTTTGGTTTATTCCGTTTTGGTTATGGTATTTTTCCGCTGTGTAAGACATGGTCTTAATTTGATTGAATTATTTGAATAATGACCCTCAATGTAGCATGACTACTGTTTTATTGGAAGTTTTATTTATTTCATAATTGTGACATCCCTTGTTCCGTGTTAACTCTGATGGAATATTTCTTTAATCATTGATATAATTAATATTATTCGGGGTATTTTAGAAGGGGTGTTACAATAGTGGTATCAGAGCATAGTCGGTCTTGTCTTGTGTCGTTATCCCTTTTGTATGTGACTAGTGTAAGATGACACTGTCGATACTTGTGTGCTGATGAGGTTGTTTTGTAATGTTACAAGAACAATGGCCGGAAGAGGTAACGGAAGAAACGACGACGCTATTACTGAAGCATTGGGAATGTTGGCTGGAGTACTCGGAGGGAACCAGCAGGGAGCTGTGATTGGTACTGACCGACAATTGGGGAATTTTCAGAGGAATAATCCTCCGTTGTTCAAGGGTGCACATGATCCCGAAGGTGCTCAGAAGTGGTTGAAGGAGATCGAGAGGATCTTCAGAGTAATTGACTGTGCTGAAGGGCTGAAGGTGAGATACGGAACTCACATGTTAGCAGAGGAAGCTGATGACTGGTGGGTTGCTACCAGAACTGAAATGGAAGAAGATGGTATTGCGTTGACTTGGGCTGTGTTCAGGAGGGCTTTTCTGAGGAGGTACTTTCCTGAGGACATCAGAGGCAAGAAGGAGATTGAGTTTCTGGAACTCAAGCAGGGTAACAAGACTGTCAGTGAGTATGCTTCGAAGTTTACTGAGTTACACTACAAGAAAATTAGTGTTTAACGACACAAAAATTGCGACAGTTATGTGATAACTGTCGTAATTGACATATAGAGACAGTGTTTACGACAGTTGACACCAACCGTCCCTAATATTTATTTTGCGACGGTACATTTAACCATCATAATATTATTATTACGACGGTAAAACAACCGTCGGCCCCCATTTAACACTTTTAACATTGATTTTTCACCAACAACTAGTCACGACGGTAAAATTAACCGTCCTAAAAGGCATATCACGACGGTAAAGCACCCGTCGCACCCTTAAACCTTTCACGACGGTAAAATTATCCGTCCTAAAATTCATTTCACGACGGTAAAACAACCGTCGCACCCAAAACCTTTAAAAATTCTCATGGGCACGACGGTAAAACACCTGTCGCGGTAAAACAATTTTTTTTTGAGATTTATATAAATTTGATTTTATATCCATCATTAACACATTCAAATATAACATGAAATTAAAATTTAGATTTACAAATTATGAACCCTAAAATGTATTATCCAATGTCTAGTACTAAAAAAGATCTTAGAACTAAAAGAAATTAAAAAATTGAAAATTTATGAGTTCATTATTCTTCACTTTTATTTCTTTTCGAGATTAAAAATATTCCACAAAAATGCATTTGCACAAAGTTGAATGAAAAAATGATTCTCATTATAATAGAAATGAATTAATTATAATGATTTATAGTGCAAACTCAAACCCGTTCTTCTTCACACCGAAAGAAACCCGGAATCTCTTCAAATCGCTCATCTTCACACCAAAAAACGCACAGCAATGGAAACTACATCCTCTGTGTTCATCTCTTCAAACACAGTAAGTTTTATGTATCACTTTTTGCATTGTTCTCATCTCTCTCATTCTCTGCCATTGATTTCAGCATTGGAGATTCACTTGAATCTTATGGTTGAGCTCTTTGTGATGATTGATTTTGAGTTTGAATATATTGAATTGATGTTAGGTTTTCTAATTTGTTATTTTAGGGTTTTATTTCTTTTTATGATTTTTTAGGTTTTCTAATTTGTTGTTTTAGGCATAAAACTGATATAAGAGGACCATATACTGATCCAAATGGGATAGTAGTCGTTTTGCAATTGTAATAATAATATTGATATATCAGTCACTCCCCTTGTTAAGTTTCCTGGCTTTAGGACAGTATTTCGAAGGCACCAGGACCAGAATGAGGTTAAGAGGATTCCTAAAGAGGAGATGTTCCGATTCTCTCATCAGGCACCGTTTTTTTATTACGACTTCCTGTTTTTAATAGAAAAACACTCGTGTTCTTCTGTGATTTACGTGGGGTCTCCGCTTGGCAACTTTCACTAAGTATGGGTTGGTGAATGGTAGAGATTACATTCCAGGTATAAAGTTGGTAGGAAATGGTCAGATACATATTTTTAGTTTGATCCTGAGTGGGAGGAGAGCTGCTCAAGAATTTCAATAGATTTAGTAGGTTATTTAGAATGACGGGGAACAGAGACCATGTCAATAGGAAGATGAGGTGGTAGGATTTTGTTGGCTAACGTTTTGAAAATATGTTAAATGTTTGGATGTGAAATTAGAACTCGAGAGAATGCTATTCATTCAAAAGAGATTACCATATGAACAGGATCATGTCAACATAAATGATTCTTCAACTTGTGATGTTATCCGGAACAAATTGGTGCCTCATAAGGTGTTATTACTTGCATGGATCATGTCAACATAAATGATTCTTCAACTTGTGATGTTATCTGGAACAAATTGGTGCCTCATAAGGTGTTCTTACTTGCATGGAGGCTATTTAATAATAAAGATTCAGATGTGGAATTACTCAATTGAAATCCAATTTGTGTGCCAAATTGTGATGATATTCAAACTTTTCAATATTAATTTTATAAGAATTTTAGTGCAACAGTTAAACATAGCTTTTCCTAATGATGCATTCTGTTTTATTCACGTGTATAAAAAGTTTATAGTTTGATGCATCTTAATATAACATACCTGTCTAGATTTTAACTCCCTTGTAACCCCTGCTGTTATTGCAGAGGTGAAATATTCCGCTGCTTCTTTGGCTGCTCAAAGTCTATTGCTAAGGTGAGAATTTCATTTTCAGTGTTTATAGTTAATGGCTAGTTAACTGTATTATACTCATGCTCAAATCAACAAATTATATTTTAAATCTGGAAAGTCAAGAAGCTCTTCACCTTTTCGTCAATTAAGCAGCACCAGCTATACAAGTAGAGGTTCTGCTTGTAAAGAGACTGGGCACGTGCCGCATCAGAACTCTATAAAAGCTGCTGAATATAGTTTAGACAATGTGAGAGGTTGTGATAACTTAAACATTTCAGGAAATGATAAACCTGGTAGAAGCAGGTCAAGCCCTTTAAGGAGGGTGACACTGCATTGCACCTTGCAGCATCAAGAGGATTCAAAGATATATGTGAATGTATAATTGGAATGAATGGTGAAAGGAAGTATTTGATCGATATCGATAACAACAATGGAGAGAGTCCTTTGTTTCTTGCTGCATTGTCTTGGCAAAAACGAATGTTTGTTTATCTCTTCAACTTTAAACCGAGTAAGAGTGATTGCGATGTTGGTGGGAATTATTCTTATTCTAAAGATCTTATTAGAAGCAATGGAGATAGTATTCTTCACTGTGCCATCAGGAGAGAATTTTTCGGTAATTAATGTTTCTACTTAAATTGCATGTTTGCTTATTCCTATCGGATTCCACATGCATTTATGCAGAAACCTGCATGAAAATCTGGAGTGTCAGAAAAACTGTATATAAAATACTAATATTTGTGTATATTGCAACAGATTTGGCGCTTATAATTATAGATAAATATCCGGATCTTATTGTCATTGCGAACAGACATGGATTTAGTCCTCTCAAACTTCTTGCTACTAGGCCCTCAGCATTCAAAAGTGGATGCAAGATGATATGGTGGAAGAGGATTCTATACCACTGTAAGTGTGCAACATTTCAATATTGTGTATATTACTGTCCATTATGCATAGTTTTAATACATTTATGCATTACAAGGTATACCTGTGGGAATCCTGAATGTGGAAGAAGCTGTCAAATATTGTGCCATGAAACAATATGAATCAAGCTCACACAAGAAATGTCCAAAGAACTATGACACATGTTATCTCTTTCTTCAAAAATGTAAAGAGTATGCTTATCCACTTATACCCTTTGTTAAGCGAGTGCTAATGAAAGAAACTACTTCTACTGCTGCATATGGTATGTGTGAATTACATCTTACAGTAGCATATAAAACACATAACCCAAAAATGAAACGGTAGTTGAATTGCAGGATCTAAAAATATTGAAGAGAAACACAAAGTGTTCCAAAATTATCAACATCGCAATATATCAATGCAATCTAAACACAAACTTCTTCCAGAAAACTATGCTACATGTCTTTGGTTTATCAAGTTTGCATATATCTATACCCTTGGCCTTTCAGGAGTAGGTAATTAAATGTCTCGTCTTAGTTGATCTCAATGTTTGTTTTATTGTTCTATGGGTGATGTGTTCAAAATTTGTTAAAAGGGGTTGAAGAAATCAAAAAGATGAAACAAAAACACAAATGGAGTGGTCAACTATTGAACAGATTTATGGAGAACGCTTACGAATCGTATTTGGGAACCGGCACCAAACCAATACAATATCTGAGTGGAACAGATTTCATTTCTGCTTACAAGCCAAACCAAGGTATCCAATTCCAAACTGTTTAACTAACTGGTCTCTATGTAGTTTATTGAAAATAACAAAATGAAACTTGCAGGAGAAAATAACAGTGAGGAATGTGAACATATAATCCGTATAGCCAAGCCTGGTATGAGTAAGTCTTCTGTTGTTGATAGTGAAACAGGAAAGAGTTTTGACAGCAGGTTAGATTTCTTTTTTTCCCGAATCCAAAATTCTTTATCAACTGTCCTTTGAGCTCAATGTTATTGAATATAATAAATCTCATCTGTCTCGTTTGGTGCATCTCTTTTCTTGCTAACCACAGGGGAACAAACACGATCCGTGCCCAGCATTCAGCTTAACCCCTTAGAAAATGGTATGAGATCATTGTGTTAGGCAAACTGTTGTGAGAGTTATTCTGCCAGCCCATAATTGACAGTTAGTTTTGTAATGCAGGTACAAGAAGAAGCGCAAAATGGACAAGTAGAATTGGAAAAACATGTCATCACAAAGACATTGACTAAGCCATCTGAGGCATATTATGATGCCAAAAACCTGCCACATGTTCTTGTGAGTACAAAAATATGTTTTGTGTGAATCTTGCAGGCTGCTAGGTATGCGTAGCTTGGACCAAATGGTAGTCAAGGAAGGATCATGGTCCTAGCATGGAAGTTTAACACAAAATCACTTAACACTAAGGACTTTCATGAATTTTGTAGAATATTGTAACATTTTTTGTAATTCTCTCAAGTTGTAGCAAACCAATGTAAATATTAAAATGAAATTTGGCCTTTGATGATATTTGAATTTTTCTTGTTTATTGGTAAAATTTGCACTTCTTTTTACCTTTGATCACATTTTTTTGATATTATTGATGATTATTTGATATTAAATGTTTTTATTGTAATTAACTTTATTATGTTGAAAAGTGATAGAAAATAAAATAAAAATACTATAAATAAAAAAATATTAAAGTAAATAATAATTTAAATATAATAGTAAAATATTATAGTAAAATAATATTATATTTAAAATTATTTTACTAAATAATAATTTAAATAAAAAAATTATTTGAAATTTATAAATCAGATTACGACGGTTAAAACCGCCGCAATTTCTAACCTACGACGGTAGAATAACCGTCGCAAACAACAACAAAAACAAAAAATAAAGTCAAATTCACGACGGTATATAACCGTCGCTATCTGTTGTGCGTGACAGTTTTTGCAACCGTCACGAAATAGGCTGGGGACGCACGATTCTGCGACGGTACTTCTACCGTCGTAGATTGTAAATTGCGACGGTTTTAACCGTCGTAATCAGCCAAAATAACCGTTCCAATCTATCATTTTTCTTGTAGTGTTAGCGAAGTATTATGCTCATTATACTAACGATGCAGATGGAGAATTTTCCAAATGTATCAAGTTTGAGAATGGTCTTCGTGATGAGATTAAGCAGGGTATTCGGTATCAGCGTATCCGAAGATTTCCTGATCTGGTTGACTGTAGTAGGATTTTAGAGGAGGATCTTGCTAGCACTAAGTAGAATGCTCGAGGGTATGTTAATAGGAAGGGTAAGCAACAGATGGATCGTGGTAAGCCTTATGATAGAAGTAATCAGAGACCCGGTGGTTGGAAGAAGTTTGGTGGAGGAGATTCTAGTTCTTCCATTAAGTGCTACAAGTGTGGTGAGACAGGACATCGTATGGTGGATTGCAAAAGTAATGATAAGAAGTGTTTCAAGTGTGGGAAACTCGGCCATGTGGCCAATGATTGCAGAGTAAGAGTGGTGACTTGTTACAACTGTGGTGAAGAAGGTCATACTCGTCCTCAGTGTACAAAACCCAAGAAGGAGCAAGCTGGTGGTAAAGTGTTTGCATTGTCTGGGTCAGAGACTAAGCCAGATGATCGGCTGATTAAAGGTACATGTTTTATTAATGACACACCTTTGATTGCGATTATTGATACTGGAGCTACGCATTCTTTTATTGCTTTGGATTATGCTAAAAGATTGAATTTGGAAATTTCTAATATGGATGGAAGTATGGTTATTGATACTCCTGCGTCGGGTTCAGTGACTACTTCGTATGTTTGTAGGAATTGTCCTATTGTAATTTTTGGTAGGGGTTTCGGTATGGATTTAGTGTGCCTACCGTTAGAACAACTTGATATCATCCTTGGAATGAACTGGTTGGAATTCAACCAGGTTCATATCAACTGTTTTGCGAAGACTGTTATTTTTCCTGAAGAGGTTGGTGTCGAAGATGTGACTATGTCAGTTAAAAAGATGAACCTAGCTGTGAAAGATGGTGTTGTGGTATTTATGTTGTATTTTGCAATAGAAGCGGAGGGAAAAGCAAAGAGTGATGGATTTCCAGCGGTGAATGAATTTCCAAAGGTGTTTCCGGAAGACGTTAGTGAATTGCCACCTGAGAGGGAGGTAGAATTTACTATAGATTTGATTCTTGGAACTAGTCCGATGTCGATGGCGCCTTACCGTATGTCGGCATCTGAATTAGCGGAGTTAAAGAAACAGTTGGAGGAGTTACTTGAGAAGAAGTTTATTCGTCCGAGTGTTTCGCCGTGGGGTGCTCCGGTGTTGTTGGTTAAGAAGAAAGAAGGTTCAATGAGATTATGTGTTGATTACAGACAGCTGAATAAAGTTACAATCAAGAATAGGTATCCTTTGCCGAGGATCGATGATTTGATGGATCAACTAGTTGGAGCTTGTGTATTTAGTAAGATTGATCTGAGATCTGGATATCATCAGATTCGTGTGAAGTCGGAAGATATTCAGAAAACTGCATTTAGAATGAGGTATGGACATTACGAGTATTCTGTTATGCCGTTTGGAGTTACTAATGCACCTGGTGTTTTCATGGAGTATATGAACAGGATATTTCATCTGTATCTTGATAAGTTTGTGGTGGTGTTCATTGATGATATTTTAATTTATTCGAAGAGTGATGAAGAGCATGCAGAACATCTCAGAGTTGTGTTGGAATTGTTGAAAGAGAAGAAGCTTTATGCGAAGTTGTCCAAGTGTGAATTCTGGTTAAGTGAAGTATGTTTTCTTGGCCATGTAATTTCCAAGAATGGAATTGCTGTGGATCCTACGAAGGTAGGAGCAGTATCTCAGTGGGAAGCGCCGAAGAATGCTTCTGAGATCCGTAGTTTTCTGGGTCTTGCAGGTTATTACAGGAAGTTTATAGAAGGATTTTCCAAATTAGCGTTACCGTTGACTAAGTTGACCAGGAAGGGTCAGATGTTTGTTTGGGATGTTGAATGTGAGAAAGGATTTCAAGAGCTGAAGAGGAGGTTGAAAAGTGCTCCGATCTTGATTTTGCCAAATCCGACAAAGTCTTTTGTTGTGTATTGTGACGCATCATTAATGAGATTAGGTGGTGTGTTGATGCAAGATAAGTAGGTGGTGGCTTATGCTTTGAGACAATTGAAAGTACATGAAAGGAATTATCCGACTCATGATTTGGAGTTTGCAGCTGTTGTGTTTGTTTTGAAGCTGTGGAGGCATTATTTATATGGTTCTCGGTTTGAGGTGTTCAGTGATCACAAAAGTCTGAGGTATCTCTTTGATCAGAAAGAGTTGAATATGAGGCAGAGGAGATGGTTAGAATTTCTAAAGGATTATGATTTCGGTTTGAATTACCATCCTGGTAAGGCAAATGTTGTTGCGGATGCCTTGAGTAGGAAGTCCTTGCGTATGTCGATGTTAATGGTCCGTGAGTTAGATTTGGTTGAGCAGTTCAGAGATTTAAGTTTGGTATGTGAAACTACTCCGAATAGTGTGAAATTGGGTATGTTGAACTGACTAGTGGTATTCTGGAAGAAATTCGGAATGGACAGAAGTCCGATGTTGGGTTAGTTGATAAATTGACATTGATCAACCAAGGTCAAGGAGGCGAGTTTTGGATTGATGAGAATGGTGTTATGAGATTTGGTAATAGGGTGTGTGTTCTGGATGTTGCAGAGATTAGGAAGAGTATTTTGGAAGAAGGACATCGTAGTGGATTGAGTATTCATCCTGGTGCTACTAAAATGTACCATGATTTGAAGAAGTTGTTTTGGTGGCCGGGAATGAAAAAGGAAATTGCTGAGTTTGTGTATGCTTGTTTGGTTTGTCAGAAGTCGAAGATTGAGCATCAGAAACCGTCAGGATTGATGGAACCGTTGTTTGTTCCGGAATGGAAATGGGATGGAATCTCTATGGATTTTGTGTCTGGTTTGACAAGGACATCGAAGAATTGTGATTCTATCTAGGTTATTGTTGATCGGTTGACGAAATCTGCTCACTTTATTCCGATAAGAATGGATTATCCGATGGAAAGGTTGGCAGAATTGTATGTTGAGAAGATTGTGAGTTTGCACGGTATTCCTTCTAGTATTGTGTCGGATCGAGATTCGAGGTTTACATCTAAATTTTGGACGGGATTGCAAGAAGCTTTGGGTACTAAGTTGCGTTTGAGTTCCGCTTATCATCCACAGACAGATGGTCAGACGGAGAGAACGATTCAGTCGTTGGAAGATTTGTTAAGAGCTTGTGTGTTGGAGAAAGGTGGAGCTTGGGATAGTTATCTACCATTGATTGAGTTTACCTACAACAATAGTTTTCATTCGAGCATTGGTATGGCTCCGTTTGAGGCATTGTATGGTAGGAGGTGTCGGACACCGTTGTGTTGGTATGAATCTGGAGAGAGTGTTGTGATTGGACCGAAAATTGTCCAACAGACTTCAGAAAAGATTAAGATGATTCAGGAGAAGATGAGGACTTCTCAGAGTCGTCAGAAAAGTTATCACGATAAGAGGAGGAAAGATCTTGAGTTTAGCGAAGGAGAACATGTTTTTATGCGAGTTACTCCGATGACTGGTATTGGTCGAGCTTTGAAGTCAAAGAAGTTGACTCCATGTTTTATTGGTCCGTTTCAGATTACCAAGAGAGTTGGGAAAGTTGCTTATCAAATTGTTTTGCCGCCGTCACTTGCAAATTTGCATGATGTTTTTCATGTATCTCAGCTAAGGAAGTACATTGCTGATCCGTCTCATGAGATTCGGGTAGACGATATACAGGTACGAGAGAATTTGACTGTGGAAGCGGTACCTGCGAGAATTGAGAATCGAAAGTTGAAACAGTTGCGAGGCAAGGAGATCGCGTTGGTAAGAGTGGCTTGGGGAGGACCAGCAGATGGAAATGTCACTTGGGAGCTGGAGAGTCAGATGAAGGACTCGTATCCCGAACTGTTCGTCTAAGGTATGTTTTCGAGGACGAAAACTCTTTTAGTTGGGGAGAGTTGTGACACCCCAAATAATCCGATTATTAAATAATTAGAATTTTTAATTATTAATTTAATTGGAAATTTAATTATTGGTATTTTTGGATTATTGGAATTAATTTAATTAATTAAAGGAAAGAAGTATTGGTGGTGTGAAGAGTGATTAGAGGGTGTGAGGGGTAAAATACTCTACTCTTACTAATTACTAATTTAATTATTTTATTGGAATAATAAAAGGAGTATTAAAAGGAAAAAGAAGAGAAAGAGAGTTATTTTGGAATATTCATCATACGTGCATTTGAGAAGAGGAAAAAGAAGGAGAAAACCGGAAGCGTCAGAATTCGAAGAACCCACAAGGTAAGGGGTGATTTCGATTAGTTAATTCGTATTATCAGTTTAGATATTCAATAGTATGGATCATAGTATGTTAGGGAATCCCGGTTTGGAATTCTAGGGTTCCGTAGAATTGTCCCTATTGCGTCGAATTGTAGGTTGAAAACCATTAGGGTGTCAGATGATAAAAAGGAATGATGAAATAATGTTGTTTGATGTTATAATGGTGCAAAATGGATGTGTTTTGGTGTTTCTCATGTTGCAATTCGTATAGGTATGTTTGGAATTGGTTTAGAATGAATAAATGATGTCAAAAGTGCAGAATTTGACTCTGCAGGTCGTGGGAACCGGTTCCTAGTGGGGAGGAACCGGGTTCCACTGTGTGAATTTATAAAAACTGGCAAAAATGCACGTAGGAACTGGTTCCTGTATAGGTAGGAACCGGGTTCCCATACATTTTTCCAGAAGCGTGATTTTTGAACTTCGCAGGAACCGGTTCCTGCATATGTAGGAACCGGGTTCTGCTGTAACTTTTTGAAAAATATTAAACTTTGAAAATTCATAACTTTCAAACCGTAAGTCTGTTTTGAGTTCCGTTTTGGACGTTATTTCTTAAATTTAATGCTCTATTTTATAAAATGAAAATATTTCCTAAAACCTGGAATTATTTTGAAAATGAGTCAAATCCCGGAATAAGTGATTATTGGCTAACGCACATGGGTGTGTATGTAGCAGTGAACCTGTGATGGATGGATGTATTAGTATTGTGTGAATGAAAGGCATGTTTATGTTGCTAATGATGGTGTGCATGATCGTTGAGATATCATTTTTTTGGTTTTGGTTCAGTTATGATAAATTGATGTATTTCATAGACTGATTTGATGTTGCATGCTAGTGATGTGCGTGCATATGCATTGTTTTGGTGAAGTTAATTCCCATTGTGTGGAATTTGACTTATATTGTTGTTAACCGATACCCGGGTGATGATGGGTGGTTAGGCTGGATTCGTGTCCGGGTGTTTATGGACGAATCGATGGTTGTTGTATCCGGTTGATGATGGATCAGTGTTGGGTGACTTGGTCACGTGTTGGTACCACATGCATTGTGTCTGCATTTGTGTTTGCATATAATTGTAACATGTTAGGATGTCTTCCAGTGTTACAATTCTTTGGTTGATTATTGATTTATGCATAATGACTTGTATGATTGGAACTGCGTGTTGAATCTGAATTTATGCTAAAATGGGTGAAATAATATGCTTGTGATATAATGTTGATTGAGAAGCTTATAATGCATGTTAATTATGAGAAATCTCACCCTTACTTTAACAATTTCAGATTAAAGTTAGCAGCTCAGGAGTTGGTGAGGATGGCTCTAGAGCTATGTTACTTTAAGTCCGCGTGTTAGTGTCGTGCTCTGATAGGTTGTAACACTGGGGAACATTTAGTTGAGGAATTAGTTATTATTCAATTGTTTCTTTGAATTTCATTGGGAGTAATTATGTTTTGGTTTATTCCGTTTTGGTTATGGTATTTTTCCGCTGTGTAAGACATGGTCTTAATTTGATTGAATTATTTGAATAATGACCCTCAGTGTAGCATGACTACTGTTTTATTGGAAGTTTTATTTATTTCATAATTGTGACATCCCTTGTTCCGTGTTAAATCTGATGGAATATGTCTTTAATCATTGATATAATTAATATTATTCGGGGTATTTTAGAACCTACACTGGAAGAGTTCTCTCTACTCTTAGGGGTGCCCGTGCTTAATCAGATACCGTTCACCGGTCTAGAAGGGATTCCGAAACCTGAAGTCATCACCGAAGCTTTACATGTGAAGAGGGCCGACGTCACAACCAATTGGGAGACAAGAAGTGGGGTTAAAGGATTTTTAGCTAAGTTTCTATTGGAAAAAGCTCGTTCATTCTGGGATGACATGGATTTCCAAGCTTTCAAAGACGTGCTAGCTCTCCTCATTTATGGTTTGGTTTTGTTTCCTAATTCGGACCAATTCATAGACGTTAATGCCATCAAAGTCTTTCTCTCTCGCAATCCTATACCCACCTTGCTAGGAGACATCTTGCATTGCCTTCATACCCGTACCATGAAGAAAAGAGGTACCCTTTTGTGTTGTATCCCTCTACTCGCTAAGTGGTTCACTTCACACCTGCCTCAGTCAACACTGAAGAACGAGCAAAGATTGTCCTGGTGTCAAAGAATGATGTCTCTCACTCACTCTGATATCTGTTGGTGCTCAAGATCTTTGGAAGATATCTCTATCATTGACCACTATGGTGAGTTCCCTAATGTACCTCTTCTAGGTATTAGGGGAGGTATCACCTACAACCCGTGTTTAGCTCTTCGGCAATTTGGGTATGCCCGAAGAGACGACCCTCATGAGATGCTCGTCCAAGGTCTGGTTTTCGACTACGACAAAGAAGACCAAGGTTACCACCAGCGGTTTACACATGCTTTGGGAATGGTGAACAAAGTGGACAGTAGGATTTGGGACATAAAAACTCTATCCCTCTCGAGCCTTACCTTAAATGGGTACGGGCTCGTGCCCAGAATATCTTAATGCCTTACCCTTCCATCCTTCCTGTCATCATTGAGCCTGTTATTGAAGGAGACGTCCCATACACTGTTCTTCATCCTGACATGCCTACCTCTCTCGAAGACCTGTAGAAAGCCTGGATTCAGTTGAAGGAGGAGCGAGACACCTTTGAAACCCAGTACTACGCCAGCGAAAAGAAGGTTTTGAAGCTCACCAAACTGCTTCATGAAGAGAAGAATCTGAATACCTACATTGCTCCAAAAAGGATGCGTTCGGTCTTTTTATCTTAGGAGTTTTTGCTTTATTTGGTTTCTTTCTTTGTAAGCCCAAGGAGGCCTGATGTATTCAAACTTGGTTTTATTTAATATGACGTGTGTTCTTTTTGGTTTGAACAAATTTAAATCTTCTAAATTTCCTTGAAATCATTTGCAAATTGCATCTTCATTCATCATGACATCATACAGGTTTCTCATAACAGGTCGCCTTATCCTTCTACTGTTTATTTCAGTGAGATGGATGTTGAACAGACTGTGAAAGATCTTCAGGCGCAGAATGCCCAATTTCAACAAATGCTCATGGCTCTGACCAAAGGGCAAGAGGAGTTGAAGACTTTGCTAGCCAAAGAGAAGAAAAAGAAGACGAAGAAACCAACCGGGGTTGTGATTATGGGAAGAAGGTTTAAAGGACAGACCAGGCGAACCTTGGATTTTGCAACATCATCGGGTGAAGGAGATAACTGAGGGGCCGAGACCCAGGAGGTTAACGACGACCCAGTATCCGAAGGAGAGGTAGAGCCTGATTAGTCTGAGGAGAAATATCCTCTTGCTGATGATAAATACAAACAGCTAGAGGATCGTTTGAACGCCATGGAGATTCAGAGAGTGCCCGATTTGGATTTTGAAGAATTAGGACTCATCTCAGGGGTTGTCATCCCACAGAAATTCAAGGTCCCAACCTTCTCCAAGTATGATGGTATCTCTTGCCCAAAGCTACATCTGAGGTCATATGTCAGAAAGATTCAACCCCACACGGTTGACAAAAATCTGTGAGTGCATTTATTCCAGGAAAGCTTATCAGGGACTCAGTTGGATTGGTTCTACCAATTAGAAGGGTCCAATTTCCGTAATTGGGAAGAGTTGGTTTCCGCTTTCTACAAACAGTATCAGTACAATGTTGATTTGGCCCCGACTAGGACACAGTTACAGAGTATGTCTATGGGAACAGATGAGGGTTTCAAAAATTATGCTAAAAAATGGAGGGATCTTGCAGGAAGAGTCCAGCCCCCTCTATCCGACAGAGAATTAGTGGATATGTTCCTTGGCACCTTGTCAGGTCCATTTTTCAATCACTTGATTAGGAGTTCTTCATCTGGGTTTACCGAATTAATCATGACTGACGAAAGGGTGGAAGCCGGTATAAGAAGCGGGAAAATTCAGAAAGACGCATCTGCCTCTGCTGCTGTTAAAAAACCCTTCACAGGAAAGAAGGAAGTGTCTGTTGTCTATACACAGAGGAATCAGGGAAGAACCGAGCACCGACCAACGGTGGGGGCCGTTATGATTCAAAAGCTTGCATCAGACCAACCAAGAAACAATCAGCCAAGAAATAACCAGCAAAGGGTGGAAAGGCCAGTTCGGCAATTCACCAAGATTAACATGACTCCCACTCAAGTCCTACCACATCTTCTGAAGTTGAATCTGGCCATGCTAAAAGAGGCCCCTAAAAATCCTAATATTGCCTCTCCACACTACCATCTGAACGCCAGATGCGCGTACCATTCTGAAAGTCCAGGGCACGACACCGACAACTGTTAGGCTCTGAAGAACAAGATTCAAGATCTGATAGACGTGAAGGAAGTTTAATTTGAAGCGCCTGAGAAACCGAATGTTATCTCTGCTTCGATGCCTAGGCATGGACACGATGCCAATGCTGTTGAGGAAGACTTATTTGTTGACACCGTGGATGAATTGTTGACTCCGCTCTCGACCATCAAGTTGAATTTGTTAAAGGCCGGGGTGTTCCCAGGTTGTGACAAGGATTTCCATGTCTGCCTATCTTCATCATTTGACTACCCTCTATTGAAAAAAGGTATCCAACAACTGATTGATAACCAGGAAATCTTGTTTGAGAAAGCTCCTGTTTCACCTGTTCCAGTTCCAAAAGTTTCGATAATAACCATATACGCCAATCCTTCCAGGGTTCCTAAAAAACCCGTTAAGATTACATCTGCTCTAGTGACTGCTCCGCTTAAAATAACAATGCCCGGGCCAACCCCATACAAATTAGATAAAACGATACCATGAAACTATGGTGGAGAAATCTACTACCATGGTGTCAAACAGATTGAACAGACTACCAAAGAAGAAAGCTCTGAAGAGGACAATTCCGACATCAGTAACATTGTCGAAACAAGCAAGGTTACCCATAGTGGAAGAATCTTTTCTCCAAAGATTGCTCCTCCAACAGCAGTCTTTGGACCCGTGGCCATTCCTAAGATTACCTCTACACCAGCAATTGTACCTGCAAGAGTACCCACCGACAAAGACAATACAATTCCTATCCCTACTTCCGCTGCTGAGAATAAAGGAAAGAACGTTCAAGAGGAGCCTGTCCTGACGAAGGCTCAATCACTAGTTATTCCTAAGACATCCAAGAAGGAGATGGAAGAAATCCTGAGGATCATTAAGAAAAGTGATTATGATGTGGTAGAACAACTAGGGCAGACCCCCTCCAAAATCTCTATGTTAGCATTGCTGCTGTGCTATGAGGCACATGCTAAAGCTTTGGTCAAGTTTCTGAAGACAGCGCACGTACCGCAAGAGACGTCCGCGGATCAATTCCAAGAGTGTGTGGCCATCCTGACAGCTGACAATGGCCTGGGTTTCTCCAATGCTGACTTAACCTCTAAAGGGAGAAAACACAACGATGCACTACATGTCTCGGTGGAGTGTAGGGGGGCGACCCTAGCCCATGTTTTGGTTGATACTGGATCGTCTTTAAATGTCATGCCGAAGAAAGCCCTGGATAGGTTGGATTGTGAGGGGCTGACTTTAAAACCCAACAACATAATTGTGAGAGCATTCGACGGCTCTAAAAGGATGGTCCATGGGGAGGTGGACATCCCGATCAAGGTGGGAACTCAGACGTTCAATTCAACATTCTACGTGATGGACATCCGTCCTTCTTATTCCTGTCTGTTGGGACGCCCCTGGATCCACAATATCGGTGCTGTCACCTCCACTTTGCATCAGATGCTCAAGTACCCCATCCAAGGGAAGATCATAATTGTCCATGGGGAAGAGGAATATATGATTAGTCATCTGAATTCATTACGATATGTGTAATTGGATGGAGAGTTCATTGAGACCCCTTTCCAACATTTTGAAGAAGTCTTTCCAGAAATAGCGGCGACCAAGGCGGTATCCTCAACTCCTGTGATCACAAGACCTCCATCTTGGATATCCTCTCTCAAGGATGCAAAGGCAGCAGTGGAAGAAGGCGGATCCACCATCTGGGGATAGCTACCAGACATTCCCTACAAATCAGACAAGTTCGGCTTGGGGTTCACCTCAACTGCTCAGAAGGCCGTGCGTCGTACCCGTGTCAGAGGGCCACCTGTGAAGATCAGTCACCAAGGGGTTAATGCACTAGAGGACAATGAAGAAGAGGGAAGCCTAGAAGACTGGATATTCCCTACTGTCGGCAGAGGACTGTGCAACTGGGAAGCCAAAGACTTTATCCCGATAACTTTCATTGATCAATAATTTACCTTTTACATTTCTGTTGGACTGTAATAATTCACAAACAATTCGTACTTTTTTCAACCTTGTGTCTTACCCGAGGCACAATGGTCCATTTGTAAGGGTTCTTATTTCATTTTCATATGTCATTTCAATGAATCATGGACACTTTTTCATATATAAACCTTTTGTGCTCATTGTCTTTCTTTTACATTTTGTTGTTTTAAGATGGCTATACCCTTACACACACCCACACTCATAAATGTAGGTACCCTTCCATTCCGGATCCCATGGGTAACGATGCTGCTATAGCCTTTAGTGACTCTGAAGATCTTATCTACCAAGCCGAATAAGAATGTGAGAAAGATTGTGAGGTGCCAGGGGAATTGGCTAGACTTATACAACAAGAGGAAATGGTTATTCTGCCTCATGAGGAGCTGTTGGATACAATCAACTTGGGTACTGAGGAAGACATAAAGGAAATCAGAGTGGGTGCCAATCTAGAGCCGAGTGTCAAGGAGCGCCTAATTCAGCTATTGCATGATTATGTTGAGATCTTTTCCTGGTCATACGAAGACATGTCGGGACTCGATACAAACATGGTGGTACACCGTCTACCCACTAGAGAAGATTGTTCGCCAGTGAAGCAAAAAGTCCGCCGCATGAGACCTGACATGTCAGAGAAGATCAAAGCAGAAGTTATGAAGCAGTTCAATGCTGGATTTCTGGCTGTTACTTCCTATCCATAATGGGTTACTAACATAGTTCCCGTGCCTAAAAAGGATGGCAAAGTGAGAATGTGCATGGATTATAGAGACTTAAACAGGGCCAGCCCTAAAGATGATTTTCCACTTCCACACATCGACATCCTGGTTAATAATACAGCTCAGCACAAAATATTTTCTTTCATGGACGGATTCTCAGGCTATAACCAGATCAAAATGGCACCTGAGGACATGGAGAAAACTACTTTTGTCACACAGTGGGGTACGTTCTGCTACAAAGTGATGCCATTCGGACTGAAGAATGTCGGGGCAACTTATCAGCGCGCCATGGTAGCTTTGTTTCATGATATGATACATCATGAGATAGAGGTTTACGTAGATGACATGATAGCCCGATCACAAACTGAAGAAGAGCACCTTGACCACTTGCAGAAGCTGTTTGTCAGATTGAAGGAGTACAAGCTAAGATTGAATCCAAACAAGTGCACATTCGGAGTCCGGTCCGGCAAGCTCTTAGGTTTCATTGTCAGCAACAAAGGCATCGAGGTTGATCCTGCCAAAGTCAAAGCTATACAAGAAATGCCTGCTCCTCGCACTGAGAAGGAGGTCAGAGGTTTCTTGGGACGCCTGAACTACATTGCTAGGTTCATTTCTCACCTAACATCTACTTGTGAACCAATCTTCAAGCTGTTGAAGAAAGATCAGGTAGTTAGATGGAATGATGACTATCAAACTGCTTTCGATAAAATCAAGGAGTATTTACAAGAGCCTCCCGTATTGATGCCACCAGTCAAAGGAAGACCGCTAATCATGTATCTGACCATCCTAGAGAATTCAATGGGGTGCGTACTGGGGCAGCATGACGAGTCTGGCCGAAAAGAGCATGCCATATATTACCTTAGCAAAAAGTTTACCGACTGTGAAACAAGATATTCACTGCTCAAGAAAACTTGCTGCGCTTTGGTATGGGCTGCTCGCCGGCTAAGGCAGTACATGTTGACTCATACCACTTTGCTGATATTTAAGATGGATCCGATCAAATACATCTTAGAAAAGCCTGCTTTATCTAGAAGGATAGCTAGATGGCAGATGATCCTAACGGAATATGACATACAATACACTACCAAAAAAGCTATAAAGGGCAGTGTGCTAGCTGATCATCTGGCCTATCAAGCTGTAGAAGATTATCAATCCATGAAGTTTGATTTCCCGGACGAAGACATCATGATATTAGACAATGTTGAAGATTTCAGACCATATGACGGACCTGAACAAGGATCCCGATGGACCCTGTACTTTGATGGGGCATCCAATGCGCTTGGTAACGGTATCGATGCTGTACTTATATCTCCGGAAGGATGCCATACTCCTTTCACCGCCAAACTTTGCTTCAACTGTACGAACAACATGGAAGAGTATGAAGCATGCATCTTTGGACTCAAGACTGCCATAGATTTGGGAATCAAATCTTTAGTTGTGTTTGGGGATTCAGCTTTGGTCATCAGTCAGATCAAAGGAGAATGGGATACTAAGCATCCAAACCTCATCCCTTACAAAGAACATGTCTTGACATTGTTACCACATTTCGAGCAGATTACCTTCAAGCACTTCCCGTGAGAAGAAAATCAGCTAGCAGATGCTCTAGCTACAATGTCATCCATGTTTAAACTTAATTGGGATAACGAGGTTCTCCAGATCACCATTGAAAGGATGGATGAACCCGCACACTGTCACGAGATTAATACCGAAGAAGTAGTGGACCAGCCTTGGTTTCATGAAGTCAAAAGGTATCTCGAGGCTCAAGAATATCCTGAAGGAGCTTCAGTAAATGACAAAAAGTTCTTAAGAAGATTCTCAGCTAAGTTCTTCCTAAGTAATGGCATCTTGTTGTACAAGCGCAATCATGATTCTATTCTGCTCCGTTGTATGGATAAGATTGAAGTTGTAAAGATCATGGCTGAATTGCATGAAGGTACCTTTGGCACTCACTCTAGAGGGCATACGATGGCAAAGAAGATTCTACGGGCAGGCTATTACTGGTCTACCATGGAAGCAGACTGCTATCAACACTCCCGGACTTGTCATAAATGTCAAATCTATGCAGACAAGGTGCACGTGCCTCCGGTTCCTCTAAATGTCTTAGCAGCTCCTCGGCCCTTCGCTATGTGGGGAATCGACATGATTGGAGAGATCAAGCCTACAGCCTCCAATGGACACCGCTTCATTCTGGTGGCCATTGATTACTTCACAAAGTGGGTCGAAGCATCTTCCTTCGCATCCGTTACTAAGAATGTTGTTGCCCGCTTCATCAAGCAGAATCTCATTTGCCGGTACAGTATCCCGGAAAGGATCATCATTGATAACGGTACAAACATTAACAATACTATGATCATCGCTTTGTGCGAGCAGTTCAAGATTCAACATCATAATTCGTCTCCCTATCGGCCAAAGATGAATGGTGTTGTCGAAGCTACAAACAAAAACATCAAAAAGATCATACAAAAAATGACAGTCACCTACAAGAACTGGCATGAGATGCCACCGTTTGCTCTCCACGGGTACCGTACCACGGCTCGCACATCAACTGAGGCAACACCCTATTCTTTGGTTTATGGCATGGAGGTTGTTTTACCTATTGAGGTCCAGATCCCCTCTTTGAGAATCATGAAGGATGCAGGTTTGAGTGAAGACGATTGGATTCAAACCCGACTTGATCAGTTAAACTTAATTGACGAAAAGAGACTCACTGCTGTTTTCTATGGTCAGATGTATCAAAAACGGATGATCAAGGCTTTCAACAAGAAAGTCAGATGCCAGGTATATCAAGTCAGAGATCTAGTGATCAAGCGCATCATCTTGCCACAAAGTGATCCCAGGGGAAAATGGACTCCTACATATGAAGGACCATTTGTAATCAAGAACATCTTTTCTGGTGGGGCAATGATCTTAACCACCATGGATGGCGACGATCTGCCGCACCCTGCGAACACAGACATAGTCAAAAGATACTACGCATAAGAGACCCGCTAGGTTGACACACCTAGGCAAAACAAGGGCATCCCGGCGAACCAAAAGGTTTGGGCAAAAATTAGGGATAAAACAAAAAGAATCTGTACACTCGGCAAGTTGAAAACCGGAAAGGGCGACTTGGGCAAAAAAGGGTTTCCCGGTGGACTGAAAACCCGAAAGGGCGGTCCAGGCAAAAGTTAGGGAATTAAAGCGTATGACTATGTCTCGTCGGATCACTTTAAGGACAATCTCTTCACGGACCAACTCAGAGCTTCTGATTAATTCAATCATCTTTGGACGAAGCAATAAATGGACAAGATATTCGGAGATACGAAGGCTATAGCAGAATGGGAACCCCATGGGATTATTATGAAGGGGTGAAAAACACAAGAAGGGGGGGTTGAATTGTAAAACTGGAATCTTAAAGCAAATGACAAGGTATTTTTATCCTGGTTCGTTTGATCTCAAACTACTCCAGTCCACCCGTCAAGGTGATTTTGCCTCTCTCCAACGAGGTCTTAATTCACTATATTCAACTGAATACAAATCTGCTTTAGCAACTGCTAAAACCTTCTTGATTCAAACCACAATCCGGTTTGTCAAGGCAACACTTTCTTACAAAGGTATAAGCAAATGTGTGTGAATGTTTTCTACAAAAACTATATCACAACTGTGATGTTTACACAAATGAAGCTTAGAAACTTAGAATGCTAAACGCTAATGGAGTATCAGAGTTTGTTGGTTTAGCAAAACTGGTAGATGAAGATTATGTTCAGCTTTGTGCGTGTAGAGAGTTTGGAAGCATTAGCCATGATAATCTTCGAAGCTTGGTTTATATAGCACTTGAGAAGATGAACGTTGATGCAAATATTCTTGATTCAATGCTATTAACAAGCTTTCCTTTTTGAGCAGATCTTGTCTGGAATGAGGCCGTTGGAATTGATTAGCGTTCAATGCACAGTACCGTTGCTTCTTCAATGCACGATCTGGCTTGGCTCATTCTGATTCTGCTTCGCTGCTGATGAACTATTTGATTCTGTATCAGAGTGTTTTACGCGCAGTTCTGTTCATCAAGCTTCAGCATGTGCAAGCGTTGATCATCTGATCTTGACGTTCTGATTCAGCAACTTCTGATGCTGGTGCATGAAAACATATTCTGATGCTGAGAACGTGATCTTGCTTATTTTAATCAGCATATCTGCAAATTAGAGCATAGTAATTTTAGGCAGCATATAATTCAATCATGAAATATTTAACTACTATATCTTTTCACTTTGTTATCATCAAAACTTAAATATAGGGTACTAGATTCAAACATTGTTCTAACAATCTCCCCCTTTTTGATGATGACAAAAACTAGATATTTTAAATGAAAAATAACGTGAAAAGTTATCAGAGCTATGTATCAGAATAAGAAGTACGGAGAATTCAGAGTTTAAGAGATACTCCCCCTGAGTTTGTTACTTCCCTTTGATATGCGTGTTCTTCAGAGTCAGATCTTTTTCTATTTTTGAGTATCAGATTGTAGGTCTTTGACTTATCAGAAAGCAGAGCTTCAGAGCTTTTCCTGTCAGAGCTTTGCTTAGGATCAGAGTGTTGGGACACTCAGAGCTTCATATATCAGAACTTCATATTTGATCAGAGCAACATGAGCTTCTAGTTCTTAGTCTTCATAGTGTTCGGAGCTTCCTTGTGCCTGTAGACTTAACAACAAAACAGAAAAACATTTCAAGTAATAGAGTTAGAATGTTTGAGAGTTTCTGTCTAGTTAGCCGTTATTGATTTTAAATATCATTCTTGTTCTCCCCCTTTTTGTCAGCAATCAAAAAGTGTTAGTGATGTGCTAAAACAATCTAGATTAGAAAAACAAGTTATATTAAAATAGTTCAGAGCAAAAGAACATTACACACACATAGTCAAAACATAGTCAAAACATAGTCAAAAGTACATCAGAAAATGAAGAAAATATAGAGAATGTCATGCGTGAAAAAAAATTTCAAGGTTGTGGGGGCATGCGTGAGAACAGGCTTTCCAGCATTCAGCGGTTTTCCAACAGTTGGTTCAAAATTGCCCAGCACTTTAGCTTCGCTCAGATAATCTATCAGCTTATTCTCTGTCAGAATATCTGATATGAGCCTCCCAAACGGTATCCAGTCCCTTTTGGTCCTTTCTTCTTCTCTAGTCTCTTTCACACTAGTCTTCAGATGATTGAACAGGAAGTGTGCCAGATTGATCTTCACCTTCTGATCAATAAAGTAGATCAGAAATTGCTGATCCACGTTTATATAATCAGGAGAGCTTGTTGGCTTCCTGTGATTGAAACAGCCCAGAACAATCTTGGCCCACACTCTGCAGTGATCCTTCAGATCCTTAATTTTGCTGCTGGGAAAACCAAGAGTGAAAATGCAGTTTGCTACCACACCTATATCAGGGCATCTATCAGCCATGTCCACACAACGGACTCCACCACCACTTTGACCAATTAGCCTAGCAATGAGGTCTTCAGAAATTATTATCTTCTTTCCCATGACAGAAGAGATGACTAGATGTTTTTGAATCTTGGCGTGAATCCAAAATTCCTTGACAAGTTCTGGGAAAGTTGGTCCAATCAACCTATCGAAATACCTCTCCCACTTTTGAGCCCTAACTTCCTCAGTT
This sequence comes from Vicia faba, assembly GCA_948472305.1. NCBI lineage: Eukaryota > Viridiplantae > Streptophyta > Magnoliopsida > Fabales > Fabaceae > Vicia > Vicia faba. The sequence continues at coordinate 1,016,221,610 of OX451735.1, forward strand.
AGGTCAAATCCATTATCCTTCAAACTTTCGAAATCGATGATTAATTCAGAGAGAACCTCAAGATTCTTTACCGGTGTGAGAAGAGTTCTGGTAGGCACCTGATACTGCTCAGAGGATTCTTTCTTCTGATTTCCTGCAGGAATGCTGGAGGATGCCATTGTTCTCACACAAAAGAGATTTTAGAGTGATTTGAGAGAAAAAGGTTTTAAGCAGATAACTCAGAAATATGCAGAGAATACTTAAGAGATTATGAGAAAGCGTAAAGAATAAGATTGAAGAATAATGTGCTTAAATAAAGATTTCAAAAATTATTTTGAAAAATTAAACGTTTTTTAAGAGAGAGAAAAAAAATGATTGCCATTAACAAGCGTGATTACTTTTGCATTAAATGCTTGCTGATTTTGGGGGATTTGAGAAAGATACTTAAAAACGGTTACCAGACATGTGTCTCAATGCACCCAATCAGCGCTTTCCTTTCTCAGAAGCGTGCACGCGTTCTGCTTCAGGGATTTGCTGATGATTGGATGACACTTGTTTGATGTAGTGATCAGCACGTCTGTATTTGAGATTAGACTCTCAGATCTTTAGACTTGCATCTGATACAATCTGCATGTTCTATCTTTCTGAAAGAAGATTGATCAGAAGTTCACAGTGATATAATTACATTCTGAAGATAAATACATGGAATTAGAACATTTTCATTCTGGGCATACTTTCATGCTGAGATGTTTCAAAATGAAATTAAACCTATCTTCTGAAAGGGGTTTAGTAAAGATATCAGCCCATTGATGGTCTGTATCTATAAATTTCAAGTTTAAAATACCTTTCTGAATATAGTCCCTAATGAAATGATGTTTTATTTCTATATGCTTAGCTCTAGAATGTAAAATAGGATTCTTACTTAAGCAAATAGCAGAAGTATTATCACAAAGAATAGGAATGTTACTCTCAAAAATCTGGAAGTCTTCAAGCTGACTTTTCATCCAGAGCATCTGTGTGCTGCATCCAGCTGCTGCTATGTACTCAGCTTCTGCTGTTGACAGAGCAATAGTTGATTGCCTTTTGCTGGACCACGAGATCAGATTTTCTCCCAGAAACTGGCAGCTTCCAGAAGTACTTTTGCGTTCCACTCTGTCTCCAGCAAAATCAGCATCACATTAGCCTACTAAGTTGTAATCACTAGATTTTCTATAAAACAAACCCAGATTAGTAGTACCTTTCAGATACTTGAAAATTCGCTTAACAGCTGTTAAGTGAGATTCTCTAGGATCTGATTGGAATCTAGCACAAATACATACGCTGAATAAAATATCAGGTCTTGAAGCAGTCAGATAAAGGAGAGAACCAATCATACCTCTGTAGACTTTCTGTTCCACGCTTTTGCTTACCTCTTCTTTTTCCAGAATGCACGTGGGATGCATTGGAATCTTTGATGGCTTACATTCTGAGAGGTCAAATTTCTTCAGAAGATCTCTGATGTATTTGCTCTGATGAATGTAAGTTCCCTCTGGAGTTTGATTGATCTGAATTCCTAGAAAGAATTTCAGTTCCCCCATGAGGCTCATCTCAAATTCTGCCTGCATACACTTAGCAAATTTTCTTCCAAGAGAAGGATTAGTAGAACCAAAGATTATATCATCAACATAAATTTGACAGACTAAAATGTCACTCTTAACTGTTTTACAGAATAGAGTAGTGTCCACTTTCCCTCTGGTGAATTCATTTTCAAGCAGAAAGTTACTTAGCCTTTCATACCAAGCTCTGGGAGCTTGTTTCAGACCATACAGTGACTTTTTCAGTTTGAAAACATGTTCTGGATGTTTTGTATTTTCAAAACCTGGGGGTTGGTGAACATAAACTTCTTCTTCTATATAACCATTTAAGAATGCACTTTTGACATCCATCTGATACAGAGTGATGCCTCTATTAACAGCAAATGAGATTAAGAGTCTGATAGATTCTAACCTGGCGACTGGGGCAAAGGTTTCTGTATAGTCTATCCCCTCTTGCTGACTATAACCTTGTGCAACTAGTCGTGCCTTGTTTCTGACGACTTCACCTTGTTCATTGAGCTTGTTTCTGAACACCCATCTTGTTCCAATGACGTTGAATCCTTTTGGTCTTGGAACGAGATCCCATACGTCGTTTCTGGTGAATTGATTCAGCTCTTCTTGCATTGCCAGAATCCAGTCATTGTCCAGAAGTGCTTCATCAATAGAAGAAGGTTCAATCAGAGACACAAGTCCCATCAGAGTTTCTTCAGAGTTTCTGAAGCTTGCTCTTGTTCTGATTGGATCTTCCTTTCTTCCTAGAATAGTCTCTTCTGGGTGATCCAAACTGCTTCTGGGTACTCTCTTCTGAGGTTGATCAGCAGCAGATGAAGGATTTCTAGCATTGCTTCTTTCAGACGTTGAAGGAATGTCTGTGTTGAGAGCTTCTGATGACTTGTCTTCAGAACCTGCAAATTCAATTTCTATACCTGCAAGATTTTCATTCTGCTTTGACTTTTCAGAGTCAAGCTTGTCATCAAAACGAACACTGATTGATTCTTCCACAATCTGTGTTTCTGTATTGTATACTCTGTACCCTCTTGAGCGTTCAGAGTATCCTAACATAATACACTTCTGTGCCTTAGAATCAAACTTGTTCAAATAATTCTTAGTGTTTAACATATAGCAAGTACATCCAAATGGATGAAAATACGAAATGTTGGGCTTTCTGTTCTTCCACAATTCATATGGAGTCTTTTCCAGAATAGGTCTTATTGAGATTCTATTCTGAATGTAGCACGCTGTGTTTATTGCCTCTGCCCAGAAAGTCTTAGCAACGTTTGTCTCATTGATCATGGTTCTGGCCATTTCTTGCAATGTTCTGTTCTTTCGTTCTACAACTCCATTTTGTTGGGGAGTTCTAGGACAAGAGAAATCATGCAGAATGCCTTTGTCATTAAAGAATGACTCAAAATCTTTATTTTCAAATTCTCCACCATGATCACTTCTGACTTTAACGATTCTAAGATCTTTTTCATTCTGAACTTGGTTACAGAAGGTAACAAACACAGAGTGTGACTCGTCCTTGTGTCTTAAGAACTTTACCCATGTCCATCTGCTATAGTCATCTACGATTACTAACCCATACTTCTTGCCACTGACAGAAGCAGTCTTAACTGGTCCAAATAAGTCAATGTGCAGAAGTTCTAATGGCTTAGAGGTAGAAACAACATTTTTGGATTTAAAAGAGGGTTTTGCAAATTTTCCTTTCTGACATGCTTCACACAGAGCATCTGAATTGAACTTCAAATTTGGAAGTCCTCTGACCAGATTGAGTTTGTTAATCTGAGATATTCTTCTCATACTAACATGCCCCAATCTTCTGTGCCAGATCCACTGCTCGTTGTTAACAGACAGAAGACATTTTACGTTCTGACTCTTTAGTTCAGAAAGTTTGATTTTATAAATGTTGTTTTTCCTCTTACCATTAAATAGGATAGTCCCATCTTTCTGACTAACAGCTTTACATGATTTTTGATTAAAGATTATATCATAACCGTTATCACTTAATTGACTTATGGATAACAGGTTATGCATCAATCCATCAACAAGCAGAACATTATTAATAGAGGGAAGATTTCCGTTACCTACAGTTCCAGAGCCAATAATCTTTCCCCTCTGATTGCCTCCAAAGCCAACGTGGCCTCCAGGCTTAAGTTCCAGGCTTTGGAACATATGCCTTCTTCCCGTCATGTGTCGTGAGCAGCCAGAGTCCAGGTACCATGACTGGTGTTTCTGACTTGCTGCTAAAGATATCTGCAACATGTATTATCTTATCCTTAGGTACCCAGATCTTCTTGGGTCCTGATTTGTTAGTTTTACCAAAACTCTGGTTGAATTTTGGTTTCACAAAGTGATTACTACTAGTATATTTGATGTCATGTGTGTGACCATACACAAAGTGTGAATTTAGAGGAGTGTGTTTAATAACTAAATTCATGACATTCTTAGGTGTAGGAACCTTACCTTGGTATCCTATTCCTTTCCTGCCGTTTCCACTAACTCCATAGATCATTGAAGCCATTCTGCTTCTATCTATGCTTTTAGCAAGGAACTTCTGGAAACTATGATCATACTCCTTGATGATCTCATCAGCGTTGCTGGGAGTTTCAGAAATTGGTACCTTCTGAGAGTTTTGTAAAGAGTTTTCTAATTTTAAAATTTTATCTCTCAGCTCAGAGTTTTCCAATTTGAGACTCTCAGACTTATTAGAGTCAGATTCAAGAGTCCTTTTCAGGTCTCTGAATTTAGCTCTAATCTGCTGATAACGTTCCAGAATTTCATTGAGGCTTTCAGCAAGTTCAGCCTTTGTAAAATTAACAGCGAAGTTAGGAAATACCTCTTCTGTGTCTGAATCTGAGTCTGAGTCAGAAGCTTCACTGTCATCTGGAATGCTAGCCATGAGCGCTATGTTCGCCCTTTCATCATCTGATTCTGAGTCAGCTTCAGACGAGTCAGAGTCATCCCATGTGGCCATGAGACTTTTCTTCTTCTCTCTTCCAAACTTCTTTTTGGGCTTTTCCCTCTGAAGCTTTGGACAGTCACTCTTGTAGTGTCCTTGCTCATTGCACTCGTAGCAGATGATGTCTTTTGTATTTGGCTTCTTGCTACCAGAGGAGCCTTCAGATCTTCTGTATCCAGAGGAAGAATCTGTCCTTCTGTATCTTGAAGAAGACTCGTTCTGATCAGATCTTCTGGGATTCCTGAACTTCCTTTGTCTTTGCTTCCACAGTTGATTAACTCTTCTGGAGAGAAGGGAAAGCTCATCTTCTTCTGATGAGGATCCATCAGATGTTTCTTCAACTGCCTGCAAAACTTTAGATTCAGATTTTCTGTTAGATTTTAAAGCTATAGGCTTACCTTGCTTCTGAGGCTCGTCAGCTTCCAGCTCTATCTCATGACTTCTGAGGGAGCTTATAAGTTCCTCCAGAGTGATTTTGTTGAGATCTTTCGCCAGCTTCAGAGCAGTAACCATAGGCCTCCACTGCTTGGGTAAACTTCTGATTATCTTCTTGACATGGTCAGCAGTAGAGTATCCCTTATCCAGAACTTTGAGACCAGCTACCAGAATCTGGAATCTAGAGAACATAGTTTCAATGGATTCAGATTCTTCCATTTTAAACGCCTCATACTTCTGAATGAGCGCCAGAGCTTTTGTTTCTTTGACTTGAACGTTGCCCTCATGCGTCATTCTGAGAGAATCAAAGATGTTCTTAGCTGTGTCTCTGTTGGAGATCTTCTCATACTCAGTATATGAGATGGCACTGAGGAGGATGGTTCTGGCCTTATGGTGATTCTTGAAATCACGCTTTTGTTGATCAGTCATTGATTTTCTTTCAATCTTCTGACCAGTTGCATTCACAGGGTGCGTGTATCCATCTGTCACCATATCCCACAGATCAGCATCATGTGCTAGAAAGAAGCTTTCAATTCTGTCTTTCCAGTAGTCAAAGTTTTCTCCATCAAAGACTGGAGGTTTCCCGCTGAATCTGTCTCTATCCTCATTGTTGTCATTGCTGAAATGAGAGTTGTTTCCTGCCATTGTGTTTTTCTGACGCTGGATCTTGTACTGACACGGTTAAGTGTTTTAGCTCAGAACCAGGCGCTCTGATGCCAATTGAAGGGGTGAAAAACACAAGAAGGGGGGGGGGGGGGGTTGAATTGTAAAACTGGAATCTTAAAGCAAATGACAAGGTATTTTTATCCTGGTTCGTTTGATCTCAAACTACTCCAGTCCACCCGTCAAGGTGATTTTGCCTCTCTCCAACGAGGTCTTAATTCACTATATTCAACTGAATACAAATCTGCTTTAGCAACTGCTAAAACCTTCTTGATTCAAACCACAATCCGGTTTGTCAAGGCAACACTTTCTTACAAAGGTATAAGCAAATGTGTGTGAATGTTTTCTACAAAAACTATATCACAACTGTGATGTTTACACAAATGAAGCTTAGAAACTTAGAATGCTAAACGCTAATGGAGTATCAGAGTTTGTTGGTTTAGCAAAACTGGTAGATGAAGATTATGTTCAGCTTTGTGCGTGTAGAGAGTTTGGAAGCATTAGCCATGATAATCTTCGAAGCTTGGTTTATATAGCACTTGAGAAGATGAACGTTGATGTGAATATTCTTGATTCAATGCTATTAACAAGCTTTCCTTTTTGAGCAGATCTTGTCTGGAATGAGGCCGTTGGAATTGATTAGCGTTCAATGCACAGTACCGTTGCTTCTTCAATGCACGATCTGGCTTGGCTCATTCTGATTCTGCTTCGCTGCTGATGAACTATTTGATTCTGTATCAGAGTGTTTTACGCGCAGTTCTGTTCATCAAGCTTCAGCATGTGCAAGCGTTGATCATCTGATCTTGACGTTCTGATTCAGCAACTTCTGATGCTGGTGCATGAAAACATATTCTGATGCTGAGAACGTGATCTTGCTTATTTTAATCAGCATATCTGCAAATTAGAGCATAGTAATTTTAGGCAGCATATAATTCAATCATGAAATATTTAACTACTATATCTTTTCACTTTGTTATCATCAAAACTTAAATATAGGGTACTAGATTCAAACATTGTTCTAACATATTACACATAGCTATCTTTCTTTGTAAATTTTTTCTTATTTATGACACCATCCTCTTACTAGGATGTCCGTCTCCTTTGTACAAAATACTTATTCAAAGTAAATACAAATATATCTCTTTAAAGTACAGAAAACCATTTGTCTTTTTATTTTTACACTTGTGTTTTATTTGCAAAAACATCCAATGATTCATTAATGAACATATGCATTTGAACATAATTACTGTTTACAAATAAACATGATGAAAAAGAATAATTACTGACAGGTAGAAAGATTAGGAAAACGTCTTTAGGCTATTCCATGAGCAATCTCTACAGCACGTCATTCAGATCCCCAATAAAGCCAAAACTTTGAACTACAGATCCCCAGTGGAGCTGAGACTACCAACTACCAATCCCCAGCGGAGCCGAAACTTCAAGCTACCAACCCACAACGGAGATCATCCAATTTCTCCAGGTTCCCCCAGCAAGTTGTCTTGAAGCCTGAAAATCAACCAGATAACGATTAACTTTTGTTTCTCCCCAACCTAGGGTAACTCCCCAATAGAGTGGCAGACGACCGAAACCCCTGAACTTTTTCCAAACAGGAATAAGATTTCCCTACAGAGTTTTTATTACTCCTCAACAGAACAAAGACTCTCGTCAATAATCCCCAGTAGAAGTCATTAAAATTCTCTGGATTCCCCAAGCAGATTCCTCAAGAAGTATATGGCACTACTCTCACAACAGAATCCTCAGCGGGATTTATTTTCCTCAACAATACAGCAAATCAGCTTACATGCACATACATTACATCCATATATCATAAACATTGATAAATTACATATATTGTATCATGCATTTCATGCATCATAACTTTGTGCTTCAACTAACATTTTACCCTTTACATGATAAGATTAACAGCTACCGTTCAACAATGTGCAATCATGATACAATACAGATACGCTCCAGATACGGATGCCATCCTGATACTCATTCAGATTTAGATTTCAAGGTACAATCCAGATACGCTCCGGACACGGAAGCCACTCTGTCGCTTATTCAGGTTCATCCTTCAGATACGGTCCAGATACGCTCCAGACACGGAAGCCATTATGATACTTATTCAAATTCCAGATACAGATATAGTACAGATACACTCCAGACACGGAAGTCATTATGTTACTCATTCAAATTTCAATTTCAAGATATAGTCCAGATACACTCCAGACACGGAAGTAATTATGTCACTCATTCAAATTTCATCCTACAGATACAGTACAGATACACTCCAGACACGGAAGTCATTCTGTTACTCATTCAGATTTCAATTTCAAGATACAGTCCAGATACACTCCAGACACGGAAGTCATTCTGTCACTCATTCAGATTTCATCCTACAGATACAGTTTAGATACGCTCTAGACACGGAAGCCATTCTGTCGCTTATTCAGTTTCATCCTACAGATACAGTCCAGATACGCTCCAGACACGGAAGCCATTATGTCGCTTATTCAGGTTCATCCTACAGATACAGTTCAGATACGTTCCAAATATGGACACCTTTCTGATGCTTATTCTTTTGATTTACAACAAACATTCTTGGATGGCATCTACAAGCCCATCTCCAACAAGATTCTAACATACTCTCCAAATGGCATCTTTAAGCCCATTTCCTTAACTACACCTTTGTCGAGTGCAAATTTATGGGCACTCTAGTGTCCAATCATCTTTTACCTTCGAGTCACGAACGGTAAAACTCGCCAATCTAACTCTTCAGGTTCAAGAAGATTGAACAGGGGCAGCTGTTGTACCCTAAAATTTGACCTCCCATTTTTCATAGAAGACACAACCCTAGGGTTTCTCAGATATCCAGGATGATTCAGAAATTGACCAGACAAATTCTCTTCCGTGGCAGTAAACCAGCAATTAGTTTTTTTTCTTGCAATCCTCAGAAGAAAATGAGTTCTCAGAAATTCAATTGGTTTTCACAGGTCTTCATGCCTCCTCAAGTTTACTGGAAAGGTTAATGTTTGTTCTCAGAGCATGGTTTGTTGGGGACAAGAGACGGAGTTTAAGACTGTCATTTGGGACGACCATGATTTTGATCCAGGTTAACCAGATGATTTGCGTCTTTTAAAACATTTGCTTGGTTAGGAAATAGAATATACAGTGCATGCTTGTTTGAAATGCAGTCACAAAATTATTGGGATTACTTGGAGTTTAAGTTACCAGACTGGAGCATTTTGTTTCAAGTATCCTGATTGGGAATTTCAAAAATCAAATAGGATGCGAGAAGAAATTACAAGTTATTATTGGTAAAGAATTTCAAGTGACAACATAATATTTCATGTTATAACTCAAGGTTTTTTCCAATTTCAAACGTTGTTACAAAACAATTTATTATTTTAAATACTTTAGGTTTTACAACTTATCGTATTTGAAAATGAATTAGTACAACTATTGGATACAGTACAAGAATGATTTTCTCTGAATTACAAAGAAAATCTAAACAAATGTTTGGCCTAGGAGAACTAATCCATGCCTAAGTTTGACTGAAGTTCTTTTGCTATCTCCAAAGATCTCCATGCTTGCCACATATTTCTTGCCTTCCTTGCTTTGTCATATCCATTGTGCTCACATGAAAACAAAAGAAAGAAAAATAGTTAGTACAAATTATTTGGGCATGAGCAAGAGTTTTCCAAAAAAAAAAGGTATTAGTTGTTGTACCCCAAAATTTGCCCTCCCATATTTCTCAAAACATTTTAAGAAAAATTCACAAGTCCAACCCGGCGCGTCATATTCCGGTGTTCTTTCGCCAAGATATCTCTGATAACGTATTTTCAAATTCAGGTTCGGCTCAAGAGTCAATTCTTTAAAGAAGGTATCTGAATGTGTGAGTTTTCTTGAAGAAATATGGTGAAAAAGTGTGCTGAAAGTGCAGTTTTTACGCGCTAAAAAATTCATAACTTGAAGATCGTGACTCGTTTTGAACCCGTTCCGGTGGCTAAAATTCCGTCTTGACATTATCTACGTTTTCATCTCTCACCGCTAGAAGCCAATTTCGATCAGAAGGTCTTCAAAAATGTGGATTTATCAAGTATTTTCGTACAGAAAATTTGTGACAGAAGTTTATTTGCGTCATGTTCAGAAAATCATAACTTGGTCGATTTTCATCGTATCGATCTGGTTCCGGCGTCAAAATTTCACAAATTGAGTTGGCTACATTTTCACATAAGGTATTGAGTTCAAACGGTATTCAAAAGACCTTCGTTTTTTGCTCAGAGTGCGTGACGCGCCGAAAATCCTTAATGCTGAATATTATTTTATCTGGGTCGAAACTTCAAAAATTCATAACTCGGTCAATTTTTATCGGATTGGGCTCATATTTTTACACAAGGTCACTGACTCATAGATCTACAACTTTGCTTCAAAAGTCGAGACCGGATTATGCTCCGATCAATACCAGTTTTTTATTGAAGAACGTGTCAGAGTCGACACTGGAGCCCAAAATAAGTTTGTCTGAGCTGAAACTTCAAAAATTCGTAACTAATTCACCGTTTATCCGATTGAGCCGATTTTCGGACAGGAGTTAGTTATCGATGTAGGCTACATTTTGTTTTCACATTTCAACTTCAAAAATTGCACTTAAGTCCCTGCGATTTAGCCTGGAAAGTGACGAACTCAAGTGAACATTGGAGGCCCAATTGCACATTCAAAGCCCATTTTCTTTACCCTAATTTCCATTATATAATCACATTATTTTCACACAAACCAGGGAAAAAAAACCTTGCCACAACACTGTTAGAATATCAAATTCTTTCAAGAACCCTAAAACCTTGAAATCCTTATTACAAATTCCTCTCTCATTACAAACAAGCCATCTCAGTTACAAACTAACATCTCACTACTTCTTCAGTAAGGGTAAGGCTGGCTTGATCTCCATGATCAAAAAGGCATAAAAGCATTCATGTCACTACTTTTCCAGTAAGGGTAAGGTTGATTTGATCTCCATGATCAAAAGGGTATAATCATTCATACATGTCATATTGACCTAAACATTAAATTTCTTCATATATTGGCTTTATTTGTATTTTATGATATATAGTAATTTATTTAATGTGTTCATGAGATTCAATACTGCAGATTTAGACAGGATCCCATGCAGGTTCATTAAGGAACGTTGAGGCCAAAACACAAATGGGCAAAAGCCAAAAACATAAATGGCCAAAATAGAACAGTTTACACATGACACCAATACATGGCGAGGCAGACATCCTGAGAAGGTTAAGGAACGTTGAGGCCAGAACACAAATGGCCAAAAGCCAAAACATAAATGACCAAAACAAAACAGTTTACACATGACGCCAATAGCTGTTTCACCCCTCCAATCAGGCTCGTATACTCCTAAACTCTCTCTCTATTTGTATTATGTTCCTTTAATTAATTAATCGTTATTCTTTTTATTAATCACTAACCAATTAACATTTTTTCCTAATAAAATCAAAAACACAAAAAAATATTTTATTTATTAAAATTAACTTCATCACTTTTATTTTTGTAAATAAATTAATTTAATCAATTTAGCTTTAATTAGATTTAACTTTTAATATTTTTTGCAATATTTAAAATCAATTTAGAATATTAGGTTTTTATTAGCATTAATCCAATTTATTTTATTAAAAACTCAAAAATCCAAAAATATTTTTATTATTTAATTTAATTTAATTGTTCATTTAATTTAATTCCATTTAATTCAAAAATAACCAAAAAAATCACTTTCTTTCAAAAAAGGGTCAAAACCCCAAAAAACTCGCATCCGATTTAATTTCCCGCACGCGATCCATTTTTCCATATTATTGTACTTGCTTCCGGAATGTAATAACTTTAATTAGGACTTTATTTATTTATTGCTTTATTTTACTTTCCGCAATTTAAATTAAAGGGTTTGTTTTTGGCGATGTAAATACCCGACGCCTTGTAATAGTTTAGATTTAATTTCCGCAATTTAATTTCCGCACAATATTAACTGTTAGATGAATAATAGGCTATGCATGACAAGATCTTCTCTTAAATTAAAATCAATCGTAGCTCACCACAACATGTGCAAAGATAATTTAACATGAAACCTGACACACGTGCACATGCCACTCCTAGGGTACGCCTCACTTGGTTGCCTCGACGTGGTCATTAAGTATAGGGTGTTTTAGAGGTCGCCCTCCTGTCTAAAGATCCAGTTGCCTCAAAACGGTTGCCTCAGATAAAAAAGGATTTAAGACATTAGGGTTACCGCTAAGCCGTCCTACTATTGCTTTGGTGACCACACATGTCCCTATAATCGAATTGACCCGAATAACTCCAACGACGGTGCTACCTATTTCTCAATAGTGGGATAGTACTGTCTAAAGGACATTTACACAGCTTAATTTCTTTTGAGTAGGTAGATTTCTCCTGGGTACTTGCTCTTTCAAAACAACAAAAATACTTTTCGCACCTACACTTTCAAACAAAAGTTTTCAAACAAACACTTCATACACTCTTGAGGACTGATACAAGAGTTTAAATGAAGTTTTCAAACAAACTTTTTCAAAACCCACAAATACAAGAAAAGAAAACATTTTTGAAAACATAGTGAGCAAGTACCTAAGAGCCCGTGGATAACCACAGATAGAAAGGGTGCTAACACCTTCCCTTTCTATAATCTACCTCCCGAATCGAGAAACATCTCGAAAAGGAATTTTGCTGTGCTTTTGTCCTTTCCTTGTTGGAGAAAATAAAAGACGGTGGCGACTCTTGCTTACCGCGACATTTCGCGAACCAACATTTCAAAACAGTCAGTTCTATTTCCACCGATCACATTAGTCATTAAGGTTTGTAAGAATGGAATCAGAATGCCATTTTTCATCACAATTTTATTTTTCTATTTTGCAAATCACAAGAAGGTTATCCTTCTTGGTTCACAAAAAGAAGAAACAAAAATACCACAAAGCTGTCCAAATAAGCAAATACGAAACTGAATCAAATAGAATGCGACAAACTAACCAAACAGAATGCTACAAAGCTGTCCAAGCAAACAACAAAACTGAAGCAAACAGCAAAACTGAACCAAACAGCAGCACAACAAATAGCAAAAACAAGGCAGCAATATAGCAAACAACAAACAACATTAACAAAAGCAGTGCAGCAGTATGGCAAAACAAATAGCTAAGTCAAATAAGCAAAAGCTTATTCAAGAAGCATAAATTCATCATTTTCCATTGCAAACCTTTCAGAATTGGAAAAAAGGGGCAAAAACAATTTGCTTTCCTATTGTCATTGAGAGAGAAGAGAGGAAAGAAGTCACCTAGGATATTGGAATGCACAGCCATGCTGCCCTTCCTGTCACAAGTTGCATAGAAGTTGTTAGAAAACAAAACTGCCACCAAAAAGCCATAAGGACAATATGTTAAAATATTCAAAATTGTTGGTTTCCCACCATTTTGAATAGAGATAACAGAGTAGGGTGAATAGAATAAAAAGAAAGCAGTAGAACAGTAAGAGGGGTCTCAAATCTAAACCATCATCAAAAATACAAAAAATCACCAAACCTCCAAAACCAAAAGGAAAACAAGCTGTCAAAACCTCAAAGCCAAAGATCCCAAACAATATCCCAAAGCAACAAAAACCTGAACCAAGCTTCAAGCTTACAAAACAGTAACAAAACATGTAACCAAACCAAACCTGTAACAAACTCAAAACACCATTAAACCACCATCAACCAAACCTGCAACAGCTTCACAAACTGAAAAAACCAGAAAAATATTATCAAACTCAGAAAACTTGAACACAAGCATCCAACCTTCAAAAAACCTGTTAATCATTTTCAAACTCACAAAAACCAGAGCTAAGCCTCAAACACAAACCAACAACCAGAAGAAATCAAAACCAGAAACAACATCCAATACCCAAATTGCCAACCAAACCTGCTAAGCCTCCATCAAAAACAAGCTTAGAAAATATCATCAAACCAAAAACATGTTAACTCAAAATCAGTAACAAATCCACAAAACCAAAAACACAGTAGCCACCCTCAAATCTCAAGTCCTGCAATAGATCTCAAACTTGCAACAAAATACAAAAAAACTATCAAAACCAAAACTCCAAAGGCCTAAAACCAAAACAGAAAACCAGTAAGAATCTCAACACTGTAACCTGTCAAACATCCACAACCTCCAAAACCACAAGTCCAAAACTGTAAACCAACATTCAAATCATAAAAATCCCAAAATCCAGAAAACTGTTAATCATCATCAAAACAACAAAGAAATTGTTACCTATCAAAAAGATCCCAAACCAGAAAAGCAACGCATTCGTCCTCACCATTTCCCCTCGTACAAGTCCGGCCACCACGGAACACGGTCACCGTCTCGCCTCTCCCTTTCTAAATTACAGAAAGAACTCCAACATGTATGGATTCTTCACCTTTCTCATAATCACATTTCTCTGCATCTAAAAATCATGAGTTCAATTAGCAGAAAACATGAACAAGATGAAAAAACCATTGAAATCGTTAAGTTTCGAAAAGTAACAGAACCTTACCCTTTTTTTTCAAAGAACGTCATTAGCATTTGATTAGGGAGGCGAGGACAACCGTTCCGGCAACTGAGAGTTGGGGGGGGCGGGAGATCAGATAAACCAATTTCGGACCTCTTAGGCTTAAATCCGATTTCAACACTTAGGGTTTAAAAAACATAAATCGCGGTGAGATAAGAGGAGGGTGATTCGGCCATGAGGCTAGACAAAGACGGGTAGTGTTTTTATTCAGAGGTTTCAACAAAAAATGGAAGGGATGAGTGAAAGAGATGAAGCGGCGTTGCTGTGAATGAGGGGGTTCCAAGAACCCTAATTTTGTTTTGAACCCTTAATCAGAAAATAAGTTACAGTTTAAGAAGGTTGGGCTCGTTTTGTTTTATTTGTCCCTAAGCCCATCTGCTTTGCTTGTTTCACCCCCCCCCTCCCCCCTTGGCTTGTTCTTAGTTACAACAAGATTGATATACAACTACTTTGGGCCTCACCCTTAAGTCATCTTAAGCCCATTGCATTTCTTAATTTGTTTTCTCTTTATATTTTTTTTGTTATGAAAATTATTAAAAAACATAAAATATTTTTTTACATTAATTTGAATTAGTTTTTTTTGTAAATATTTTTTTTATCATTTTCTTTTCTTAATGAATTTTTATTTTAAATTTAATTAATATAATAAAACACCAAAAATAATAATTTAGTTTATTTGTTTTCTTTATATTTTACATAATTAATAAAATACAAAAAAAATAGAGATTTTAATTTAATCAATTATTTTTATTTTTTAGATTAGGTTTTACCTTTCTTTTTTTCAAGTAAATATTTAGCATTTCATATTTTGTTAATATTATTTTCATGAATTATCATAGCTTTAATTAAATCGCACAAATTCGATTTGGTTGTATTGTTTGATATTTGGACCTTCCTATCGCATTTGATTCATCCCCATTTGTAAAAATTGTACCCCTATTCCCGAATATTTTGTAATAGCGTAGAATTTCAATTCCCGCAATTTACTGTTTTCCATATACTGTATAGTAATTAGGCGTGTATGGAAAGATTCAAAAATCAATCGCTAGATGACCTAATCAAAGAATAAAATAACTTGAAACCAACACACTTTTTCACACGCGCACCTCTAGGGTAACCTCGCTCGTTGCCTCGGAAATACAATCATGTCCCTCGAATATGAGATGCTTTAGCAAATAACCCTTCGATAAAAAAGATCGTAGTCCCTCGATGACCCTCAATGTTGCCTTCAATTAAAACGATCTCGTCCCTTACAAAAATTGCTAAAGCGTATCACAAGTTGCTTTCAATGATTGTGAAATTGACCCGCGCCAGTCCCTTCACATCTAACGATTGGGCTTCTTACCAAATCAATAGTAAGATAGAACCATTAAAAGGAGGAAGAAAAGAATAATTTAAGACCTTTCGAGTAGATAGATTCACTCTTAGTTACTCGCTTGCTCACGATAAAAACTCTTTACACCTACACTCTCATTTCAAAACATTTTCAAAAGACAAAACGTTTTGTATACGTTCTTATAGAGACGAGAACCATTGCAAAACATCTTTTCAAAACACTTTTTGAAACACGATTCACAAACACATCTTTGAACCACTCTTCGAAACAAAACTTTGTATACGTTCTTGTAGAGACGAGAACCATTACAAAGAGATCTTTCAAAATACTTTCAAAGCCCACACCACAAGCACACTATCAAATGAAAGCAAGTGATCTAAACGAGTAACTAAGAGCCCATAGAAAACCATGGATGAAAAGGGTGCTAATACCTTCCCTTTTCATAATCTACCCCCCGAACCCAAAATAATCTTGAAAGGTCTTTCCTGTGCTTTTTTACCTTTCCTTTTGGATAAAAGAAAAGTCGGTGGCGACTCTTGCTAACCGCACAAGTGCGATCGAAACGCAAAACATCATGTCAATTCTCCCACCATATCACATCATGAAATGTAAATGCTAAAAGTAAATAGTACATAAAGCATAAAAAAGAATAAAAGCATAACGTAAAACAAGTCAACAATTAATGGTTAGTTGGATGACCATCTTGAAACTTGCATTTGGAACTCATTAGAGGATTGGTAGAACCAAAGCCTCCACACAACAAGTTGCATTTGCTTTTTGTCAAGTATATCATCCATTTGGATTTCTCATAAGTACCATTTAATGATCAACGATGTTTAAGTGATCCGCATTGACCAAAGGTGTTGTAGATCCATTAGAGAATTGGTAGAACCAAAGCCTCCACACAATGAATCTCAAGGTTATTGGATCAAAGAGATCAAATTAACATACTTGGGTTTGCAATCATAAGTTTGGGCCACAGATGATCATTTATTCGAATCGGGACAAAATTTTGCGCTACGTTAAGCAATCGTAAGTGGACTTATATAGAAGTCGCACCTATTTTGAGGCCGGTCAATAGCAATCTATGCACCATTTGTTTGGAGACATGATATAGAGATCATGTTCCAACAACATCTAGTGCAATAAGAAAGGGGATGAGATGAAGAGGGATGGGAAAAAATGAATAAACCACTTTTGAATTAAATTTTAATCAAACTATTATTAAAATCATTCATCCATTTTTGTGGAGTTAAACTCAACACCATGGATCCAATGATATTAATAAAGTTTATGATCCAAAATCTAACCCAAGACCAGCCAAAAAATAATCACAAAATAATATCATATTTTAATATACACAAAAGGGTTTAAAAATAATGTTAAAAAATAGAAAATAAAGAGAAAAATATCAACTATGTTCAAATTAATCAAGAAATAAAAAGTAAGACCATAGAAAAATCAAAAAAGGGCTCAAATAATTTTACAAATTTTTTGGTAATTTTTTAAAGTCAGAAGCTATTTTTAAAATTAAAATAAATGGGTAAAATAAACAAAAATGATAAAAAATAATAAACTCAGAAACAAAAAATAAAATAAGGTCACCAATATTTGTCACAATATCATTGGATCATTCCATAATTTTTTCAGAATTTTTAAATGTATAAAAATATTTTTAAACATTTAAAACAAATCAAATAAGTGTAAAATTTATAAAAAATACCAAAACATAAAATTAAATTGTGAAAAAATAAAAATCAGAAAGAGAATATTTTTCATAATTTTTTCAGATTTTTTGGACTAAAAATGATTTTTCTATGATTTTTTGAAATTTAAAACTATTAAAGTATAAAAATCAGAAAAAAGAAAATAAAAGTAAAATATGTGGACCATTGGATGAGAGTCAAAATGAGTTAGTAATCAAATCCAAGGGATCTGGTGCATTGTGCATATCATGGTCATTAATGAATAATGTACAAAATCATTAATTAAATCAGATTTGAAAAATACAGATGGTGCGCTTTCATTAGTTGGAAGATGACACGTTGGTCATCTTCAACCTCCAGCCATCACAAATTGCAGGTCACTCAAATTGTCAAATCAGAAGCTCAAACCTATACCATTCGCTTCGTCTCTTCAAGACGAAGACAACCACATCCTCACGCCAAATTTATATAAACTGTAGCTCAAGCAATTTCGAAGGAAAGTTTTGAAAAGGGATTTGAAATTTCATGGTCAAAAGGTGTTTCCAGTAAAAGGTAAGTGTTGCGACTATAACCAAGGCAATGAGAGCAACATAATGATATCAGAGTTTTGAAGAATTGATGAAGGAATCTACCTATTGAAGTTGAGTTGCAGAGCTCTGAAACTGGACTTCTATGGAGCAATATAGGGCACGATTCTTGAATGTAATTATGTGGTTAGCTTCAGGGAAGATCAAGGAAGGTGAATTGATGGAAAAATTAGATTGAAAAAGGCTCGAGAATAGATTTTGAAGTTACAGAAAATTGAGATATAGAGCAAGTTTGGCAGGGTGATTCTGGCTATCCAAGCTTGGGAAATTGAATGGGATAGTTCATGTATTTATAGGAGAAGCGAATGGGATCAAAAGGAAGGGTGAATGATGCGTTTTGAATGGAATTCGTGCAAACCTGGTGCACGAGTGAAGTGTGATCCAAACTTCATAAAAACTCATCCAATTCTTGCGCTTTGATGCACTAATCCACTTGGGAAAGTTGGCTAATCATGTTTAGACCCAAAACGCGTGTTAATTTGAGGTTTAGAGGTTGTAAAATGAAATTCAAATTCTGACTTGCAAGGAAACTTCAATTCCAAGTTACCATTTTTGAAACTGTGGCATTCTCAGCTCAAGGGATCTCAAGGCATGATTCTTGATGCTTTAGAAAGATGAGGTTACAAGCTTTGCAATGGAAAAAGAATGGAGTTAAATGGATGCTTGAGATGAAAGTTGCATTGAGTCAAAGTTGGATAAAAAGAGTTGACTATCCATACTTAGAAATATTTCAAATTTTTCATCAAAAATGACCTATAATGTCTTGCATCCAAACATGGTCTTCCACTTGGAATTTGCTCTTGATCAAAAAAGATGGCATGAAGTAGATCTCTTGAATGACATTTTGAAATTTTAACCAATCAAAATCTCCAAAAATTGAGCAAGTTATGACTTGTTTAAGTTGGCCAAAAATCATGAAATGACCTATAATCGTTTGCATATTTAAGGCAACTTCCATCCATTTTCCCACTTTTCACATAAAAGAAGGCATAAAGTTCACATCTTCAAGATAATTATGGAAAAAGAATGGACTCAAGGTAATGAAAAATGGCCAAGTTATGATCAATTGAAGTTACTTATGTAAAATTGTGGATTTATCTCGATGACTTGTAATCTTTCTTCTTCACCAAGTTTCTTCCACATGAAAACTCTTTGGAATTTTTGAAGTGATTTGTATATGACCCTTTGAAGAGAGGGATGTCTTTGGAATCACTCAAAAATACCAAAAGGTGAGCAAGATATGTTCCTTTGAAGTTCAAAACCCTAGCTCCTAGATCAAGAAAATGCTTTGAGGAACTTTGACAAGTTTGAACAAACTTCTTGTACCAATATTCTTTCTTTGTGAATAGAACTTGTTGAGGATGATAATGATTACTCATAGCTACCAAAACCACTTCCATATATTGAAATTTGAGAGAAATATGCTCTTGTGACCAATAGGAACAAGGCCTTGTCCAAGCATGACAACTTCTCCAATCAAACCCTTGTACTTTTGAGTCAAATCTAATAGCCTTGAAATGTGATGAACCAAAGCAAACTTTCCATGCCAATTCTCCCAAAACCAATCCAATGGCGAGGTTTGAACTTCTCAAGCTATATTGACTAGGGCATGGAAATAAACTCATGAACCCATGGAGTAACTTGTTAAATCTCATTGCCCTTCACCTACATGGATAACAAGCAAGACAAAACAACATTGCATTTTATTAGTTAAATGAAGAAATCAAAACAATATTCATGATCACAAAAGGAACATAACTCAAGGTTCTTGGTAATCCCTCAAAAGGGAAAAATCAAATTTAGGGAGGGGAACCAAGAATCCTAGTGTGATATTATTGCGAGTGAATCAACATGGTATGATGAAGGGATCTTAGGGGAAAAAATTGGGGTACAACTGCTGCCCTTATTTAAGTTTCTTCTATCCAGAGATATGAAGGTTAAAAATCTTCATGTCGACGCGATCGAAGATACTTAAATATAAAACAAACCCTGTTTTTGACCCTAACATGCCATGCAAATGCTTATGCATATGAATGCATATGAATAGGACCAAAGATACGCAAGGTATCACTAGGGATGCAACAATAACAAAGAAACAAAAGAGCCACCCCACCAGGAAAATAAATCACTGGTGGATCAATAGAACTGAATCAGAGAGGATGGTAGGATGGTCAAAGGACACACCAACTTCTATTGAAGGCGAAGCTACCAACATTTACTGAAGGCAGAGAGAAAGATAACAAACATCGACGTTCACTGCCGATGGTCTACCAACTTTCACTGAAGGTAGAAATAGAATATATCATATCACCGCCGTTCACTGACGATGAACTACCAACGTTCACTGAAGGTAGCAAGAAAACAAACACCGATATTCACTGCCGATGGTCTACCAACTTTCACTGAAGGTAGAAATAGGATAACAAACACCGACGTTCACTGCCGATGGTCTACCAACTTTCACTGAAGGTAGAAATAGGATAACAAACACCGACGTTCACTGCCGATGGTCTACCAACTTTCACTAAAGGTAGAAATAGGATAACAAACACCGACGTTCACTGCCGATGGTCTACCAACTTTCACTGAAGGTAGAAATAGAAATATCATATCACCGCCGTTCACTGACGATGAACTATCAACGTTCACTGAAGATAGCAAAAAGATAATAAACATCGACGTTCAATGCCGATGGTCTGCCAACTTTCACTGAAGGTAGAAAGAGAATACAAACACCGGCGTTCACTGCCGATGAACTATCAACATTTATTGATGATAGCAAAAAGATAATAAACATCGACGTTCACTGCGGATGGTCTACCAACTTTCACTGAAGGTAGAAAGAGAATACAAACACCGACGTTCACTGCCGATGAACTATCAACATTTACTGATGATAGCAAAAAGATAATAAACATCAACGTTCACTGCCGATGGTCTACCAACTTTCACTGAAGGTAGAAAGAAAATATATCAAGTTTCCCCAAGATTCTGGTGTTTCGCCTAGAACGGGTCTCAACTTCTTCTTTAATCAAGGCACTCCGCATGGAAAAGATAATACATAAGTTATCTCAAATA
The DNA here is from genome assembly GCA_948472305.1 of Vicia faba. NCBI lineage: Eukaryota > Viridiplantae > Streptophyta > Magnoliopsida > Fabales > Fabaceae > Vicia > Vicia faba. The sequence continues at coordinate 1,016,242,522 of OX451735.1, forward strand.
ATGAGAACTTTCTATTTGTGGTCACGTAGGATTCTAAAAGGAACTGACTTTTTGGGGCAAGAGGTATGACTTCCTAGGGAGACGCCATGATATTCTTGCTAAGGGGATAAAGTCTTATTGTGCAAACTAAATGCATCAACCAAAGCTTGAAGTTTTTTTCCAGGATTCCAGAGTGAATAACATTGCCAGGGAACCACAGATCTAAACCAGAAATAAACTGGAATGAAACAGTCAACCAAAATACATCCTTTGAGAAATAAACTCAAGAGGTAAAACCAAATCCATCCAAACAAGGAGCTGTACAGGAAGGCTAAAGCAAAAATCTTCCACGAGGGACAACTCAGTGAGTAAATTGAAAGAATATACGCTTTCTGTTTAAGGCTAATACTCTATTGAAGAGAGGGCAACGTAAATCTGCAAAACAGGGTAATACATCAACAAAAATATTAACAAATGTCAATGAACAATGACTTGTCAATTTTAGCTATGTATGATGGAAGTATGAGTGCATGAGTGTTATCGTGTGCATGTTGACAAAACAGATACACAACATGGGGAACAACCAAGAAAAACCGCCTCATGCACTAACAACACTCAGATAAACTTCATCCAAGATGATCATTCCAAGAAAGGTAAAGGTCAACTGCAGAAACCAAACCTACTGCCTACTTTTATCTTTACTGAGGAGAAACATAATCCGGAGGTAGCCAAATCAAACGAATACCGGGGTAGAACATCCTTCTTCCCTATTTCATCAGGGAAATAAGTGTTTTTTTCTTCAAAAGTAACATGCCTACTGGAGATTGCAAGACCAGTCTCAAATAAAGCAGACTGACACCGAAACAAACAAACTTCACTGGGGAATTTAAGTCAACTTCACTGGAGAAAAATGCGGATTGAAATCTCACATCATGAAAACTCAGAAAAAGGAGAAATGAATCTAAACTTGACCAAGGATACCGGAACCATAAACCTGATACGGAAAAAACAAATCGAGTAGACCTTCCCGAGGGGAACAAAAGCTTCTCAAAACAACCAGAGTTTGTTCATTCCTGGGATCACCATTTTTTTTGTCATTGTTTCATCACAAATCTCAAAGTAAAAGTAAATTGTAAAAATATTTTTTTTTGTAAAATCAATTTTGTTATTTAATCTCTTTACTTTGAAAGTTATTATCAGTAATAAATGGAGTCTTTGCAAGCTAAATAACATAGGAAATACAAAGAATTGGGTAAAAGCTCGACTTTCATTAATAGAATGGTAATCTGCGAATGGCGAGACTCCATAGATGATTAGAAAGTTTTGGAAATGGTAATACATAATGGAAAATATACATTGAGATACAATGACCACTATCCCCTCTAACAAATTTTGAAATCTTGAGCAGCAACTTTTGTTGAAGTATGGTGAGAATCCGAGAAGATTGTTGCTTCAACGATCAAATCTTGTCTGACATAGTTACTTGCCAAGAAAATCCCTAACTTTTGCCTAAGTTTCCCTTGCGGGTTTTCAACTTAGCGGGAAATTAATTTTGTTTAGGTCTCTAATTTTTGCCTAGACCTCCCTTTTGGGTTTTCGACCTACCGAGACGCTCCTTTTTGCCTAAGCCGCCCTTTCGGGTTTTCAACTTAGCAAGTTATTCTTTTATTTCTTTAGGCAAAGTATTTATTGACTGCGTCAGCATTCATGGGACGTGGGAACTCCTCGCCATCCATAGTTTCAAGAATTAATGAACCACCAAAGAAGGCTTTCTTGACAACATACGGGCCTTCAAAATTAGGAGTCCACTTGCCCCTATAATCAGTGTTGAAAGACATGATCTTCCTGAGCACGAGGTCGCCTTCTCTGAATTCACGAGGTTTGACCTTTTTATCAAAAACTTTCTTCATTCTTCTCTGATATAACTGGCCATGACACAAAGCTGCCATTTTCTTCTCCTCAATCAAATTCAATTGGTCAAACTTGTTCTGGACCCATTCAGCCTCTGTCAACTTGGTTTCCATTATCACACGTAACGAGAGAATCTCTACCTCGATCGGGAGTACAACTTCCATTCCATACACTAGGGAGAACAAGGTTGCTCCTGTTGAAGTGCAGACAAATGTTCGATATCCATGCAAAGCAAAAGGGAGCATTTCATGCCAATCCTTATAAGTAACAACCATTTTCTGAATAATTCTCTTGATATTCTTATTAGCAGCTTCAACAGCCCCATTCATCTTAGGCCTGTATGGAGATGAATTATGATGGACAATCTTGAATTCTTCACACAGTTCTGCCATCATCTTATTTTTCAAATTCGAGCCATTGTCAGTGATAATTCTGCTCGGCACACTATACCGGCATATAAGATTATTCTTAATGAAGCGCACAACTACTTGTTTAGTAACATTGGCATATGAAGCAGCCTCCACCCACTTGGTGAAGTAATCAATTGCTACCAAAATAAAACGGTGCCCATTCGAAGCTTTGGGTTCTATCATTCCAATCATATCAATACCCCACATAGAGAAAGGCCACGGGGAGGAAATCACATTAAGAAGTGTCGGAGGCACACAGACCTTGTCTGCATAAATTTGGCATTTATGACACTTCTTTGCAAACTTATAACAGTCAGACTCCATTGTCAGCCAATAGTAACCTGCCCTTAGCATCTTTTTAGCCATTGAATGTCCATTGGCATGAGTTCCAAATGAACCTTCATAAATCTCATGCATCAACATGTATGCTTCATGTCTATCCACACATCTGAGCAAGACCATGTCATAATTTCTCTTGTATAACACCTTTTCTCTGAGGAAGAAACTGCCAACCAATCTTCTCAGTGTCTTTCTATCTTTCCTTGACGCACCAATCGGGTATTCTTGAGTCTGAAGAAAATGCTTGATATCATAATACCAGGGTCTTTCATCTGCTACCTCCTCTGTTGTAAACACATGAGCGGGCCTATCCAGCCGTCGAACCGCAATTCGGGGTATATCATTCCAAGTATTCACCTGGTACATAGAAGCCAGAGTTGCCAGAGCATCCACCATTTGGTTTTCATCTCTAGGGATGTGATGGAATTCAACTTTATTGAAGAATGGTAATAATCTTCTAGCATAATCTTTGTAAGCCAGGGTGATGAGTATCCCATTCTCCTTTAATCTGATTTATCACCAATGCTGAATCACCATACACATCGAGAATTTTAATTATGAGATCAATAGCTTCTTCGAGACCCATAATGCAAGCCTCATATTCTGCCATGTTATTAGTGCAATCAAATGTTAACCTTGCAGTAAAAGGAATGTGCGATCCATGAGGAGTGACAATCACAACACCAATTCCTTTACCATAAGCATTCACAGCTCCATCAAATATCATACTCCAACGAGATTCAGGGTCAGGACCTTCCTCAGGTAGTGGTTCATCACAATCCTTCACTTTCAGGAACATCATATCCTCATCGGGGAATTCATATTCTGTAGACTGGTGATCTTCCACCGGTTGGTGAGCAAGATAATCTGCCAACACACTACTTTTAATAGCTTTTTGAGTGTAGTATTCGATATCATATTCAGATAACAACATATGCCAGCGGGCAATTCTCCCAGTAAGAGCAGGCTTTTCAAAAATGTACTTGATTGGATCCATTTTGGAGATCAACCAAGTGGTATGATTTAACATATACTGCCGCAAACGCTTTGCCGCCCAGGCCAAAACACAACATGTTTTTTCCTGCATGTAATACCGCGACTCACAATCAGTGAATTTTTTGTTAAGATAATAAATGGCGAACTCCTTCTTCCCCGTTTCATCCTGTTGTCCCAGAATACAACCCATGGATTTATCTAACACTGTCAGATACATAATCAACGGTCTTCCTTCTATGGGAGGGAGCAAGATAAGAGGTTCAAGCAGATATTATTTAATACTCTCAAATTCCCTTTAGAAGTCATCCGTCCATACACAACCTTGATCTTTCTTTAACAACTTAAAGATTGGTTCACATGTCGCAATCATGTGGGAAATGAATTTGGAAATATAATTCAAACGCCCGAGGAAACCTCTGACTTGCTTTTCAGTTCTTGGTGCTGGCATTTCTTGAATTGCCTTGACTTTATCAGGGTCAACTTCAATTCCTTTATAGCTAACAATGAAACCTAACAACTTCCCCGATCGAACATCGTAGGTGCATTTATTTGGATTCATGTGGAGATGATACTTCCTCAAACGCTGAAACGGCTTCAACAAATCTTCTATATGCCCTTCTTCAGTCTGGGATTTGGCAATCATATCATCAAGATATACTTCAATTTCCTTGTGCATCAGATCATGGAATAGGGTTGTCATATCCCTCTGGTATGTTGCACCAGCGTTCTTCAACCCGAAGGGCATCACTCTGTAACAGAATGTTCCCCAGGCTGTGATAAACGTTGTTTTTTCCATGTCCTCTGGAGCCATTCTTATTTGATTATACCCGGAAAATCCATCCATGAACGAGAATACTTTGAATTTTGCTGTGCTATCCACTAACATATCAATGTGTGGCAATGGAAAATCATCTTTTGAACTAGATTTATTTAGATCTCTGTAATCTATGCACATGCGGACTTTTCCGTCTTTTTTCGTTACTGGGACAATATTGGCAATCCATTGAGGATACACTGACGTCACAAGAAATCCAACATTAATCTGCTTTAGAACCTCCTCTTTGATCTTTACTGCCATATCTGGGTGAGTTCTTCTCAACTTTTGTTTAATTGGCAGACACTCTGGCTTCAACGACAAACGGTGCTCAACAATGTCTGTATCTAGACCAGGCATATCTTGGTAAGACCAAGCAAAAATATCCACATAATATTTCAACAGCTCAATCAACCTTCTCTTCACATCGGGATGCAACTATGCTCCAATCTTGACTTCCTTCGAATCTTCTTCTGAACCCAAATCGATCACTTCCAAAGGCTCTTTATACGGTTGAATGGTATTTTCCTCGTGCTCAAGCAACCGTGAGACCTCTTCTGGAATCTCATCATAATCTTCTTCTTCAGCCCCAAACATAGGACATTCAAAGTTGGGAGAGGGTGCGGGGTCATTGTATTCAACAGGTTTTTTAATTAATCTGCATATATGATTTATGATTGCTTTTAGAAACTGACACATATAACAAGTGATCATGCAGATTGAATTTCAGTTATTATTTATTTTGAAAGGTTTTTTTCTGATTACCATTTTCCAGAAAAAAGCAAAAAATAAAAACACAATTCGGGAAGCAAAGACAACTTTTATTAATGATCTTAACAGTCACAGCAAACAGATAATCCCTTCAACATTAGTACTTCCACCTTGGGCAAAGTGAAAGCTTTTCAAAAGATAGATTAACAAATCAAATTACTTTGAAACATTTATGCAAGAGGGAACATCAATGGTGACCCAGTTCTGAACCCTGACTCCGTGCGTCACATAATTCAGCACTTCCTGCTCTACTTCATCCTTCTCAACAACATTAATTCCAGAATCAGTTGGATGAAGGTAACCTCCGCTACGGAAAATATCATGATAGTTGTTCATAGTATAATTTTACTTCAAACTTTCACCTTTGCAATTCTTCGAAGAGAAACCTAAGCCAGTTATGTTCTTGTTCACGGGTGGATCCACAATTTGTCCCCAAACTGCACTAGGACCACTGCGCACAATCTGTTGTGCATCCTTCAGCAAGACCATGGAATTCTCATTTCCCCTTATGTTGTCAATGGATAGGGCTTGGAACTGGGTTCCAACAGCAGCTTCATCTGCTTCTACTATACTGAAAGAGGACAAATGAGATATCAACAATGCCTGCTCCCCATTTATGATCACTACTTTCCCTTCACGCACAAACTTTAGCTTCTGATGTAAAGTTGAAGTGACATCCCCTGCTTCATGTATCCATGGTCGTCCTAACAAACAACTATATACGGGAATAATGTCCATGACCTGGAAGGTTATCTGAAACAAATGTGGTCCTATATGGATAGGTAAGTCCACTTCACCGATGACAGATTTCCTCGACCCATCAAATGCTTTCACAATGATGCCACTCGGGCGCATAGGCGTTCCTTGATATTTAAAATTCATGAGAGTAATCCTTGGTATAACATTCAACTCAGATCCATTATCAATTAGCACATTGGATAGCGAATCATTCTTGCAGTTCATAGATATGTGGAGGGCCAGGTTGTGATTCCTCCCTTCATCTGGTAATTCATCACCACAGAAACTCAAGTTATTACATGATGTAATGTTTCCAATTACGCTGCTTAATTGATCTATTGGGATGTTGCTCTCCATAAAAGCTTGGTCCAATACCCTCATCAAGGATTCTCTATGAGCAGAGGAGTTGATCAATAAAGCCAAAATGGATATTTTTGAAGGAGTCTGCAGTAGCTGATCTACAATTCTGTAGTCGCTCATCTTAATTATCTTTGAAATATCGTCCACTTCTTTCTCTATCGTAGCTCCGCTAGTCTCTCCTATAGTCTTCTTAGGTTCATCATTCTCAGCAACTTTCTTTCCAGCAGCAACATCTTTCCGAACAACCGGCACAAACACACGACCTCTACGGGTCACCCTGCTGTTTTCAGCTATATTTCCAGTATCAGGCATTGGATGGATGGGAACTTCCACTCCATCTTATAGAATTGTAGCGTTGTATTTGTAAGGCACAACCTTATCTGATTTGTAGGGGATAGGACCTGGCAAATTAATTACCAATGGGGTAACAACTGGCTCGCTATGATACTCCACTTCAAAATGGGCTGGTGCACCAAAATAAGGCACAATGACGTTTACCCCTTCTTCAACATAATCAGTCATCAATAAGTCATTTCGGGAAAACAAATCTTCGTCTGAAGAGAAATACTCATCCCCGGAGGCATACTCTTCCTCTGACTCTTCTTCCATTAAACAAACCTCAACCATATCAACCTCATGATAATCATATCTCTGACCTGTGATTTTGATAGTTCCATTGTCTAACAACAATCGAACACCCTTCTTCATGATTGAACATCCTCGGGGGTCTCGACAGCAAACTATGCAAGATCCATATTGGTGTTCCACCTGACCAGCCGTATGGCAGAAGGTAGCATGCAACTGCACGAGGTCCTCATTCATGTACTCCACATCAAAGATTCTGAATTCACCAGGACATCCAGAAACCATGTTCACTTCCTCTTCATACTCTGCCCTAGGCCTGATTATGTGGATGAGGCCCTCATCCATCATCTCCTGTAAACCAGCCTTTATCTTCTCGCAACCCTGTATGTTTGTACTGCAAATAGCACAATCGGCATGGTCATGCATGTAGTAGCTAAATTCACGGAGGTCTGCATGCATTTTCACCAAATCTCCTCTAACCAGATTAATGTCAAAAATCCGGAAATCGCCCGGACAACAGGCCACCATATTTACAACATTTACTCCCCCATGCCTGGGTATAGGATTATCTTTCACATTAGGCCCCATGTCTTTAAAAGACAGAACACCAGATTTTACCAATTTATGTACTTCATTCTTTAACGGATAACAATTCTCAACATTATACCTTGATGCTCCCTGATGAAAAGCACATGTTTGGTCTGTCTTGTAATACCAAGGCAATGGTGATGGTACGGCGGGAGGTGGTCGTGTCTGGACCAACTTTTTCTGAATCAATGCTGGTAATAACTCTGTATAGCTCATGGGAATAGGGTCATAACTCTCCCTTCTCTGATTAGACCCTTGATTCCCCTGCCGGGACGGTCTCTGGTAAGCAATAGTAGTCGGAGCGGCATTCATAACAGGAGTAACTGAGGCGACTTGCTGATGACGCTGATAATTCCTTCTAGGAGCATTTACCCTCCTCTCTTGCATAACAACATTTGCATCTCCCTCTTTCTTCTTGGTAAACCCATAAGATGGCTTCTTTGCACCTCCAGATCCTTCAATCTTCGTCAAATGGCCTTCTCTTACAGCCTCTTCTAAGCGGATACCCATTCCTACCATCTTAGTAAAGTCACTTGGTGCGCTTGCTACCATCCTCTCTTAGTAGAAAGCACCCAGTGTTTTCAAGAAAATTTTAGTCATCTCCTTCTCTTCCATGGGAGGAATCACTTGGGCGGCTACCTCACGCCATCTTTGCATATACTCTTTAAACGATTCCCTGTCTTTCTGAACCATGGCCCTAAGTTGATCACGGTGAGGCGCCATGTCTATGTTGTACTTGTATTGTTTGATGAATGCTTCTCCCAAATCATTAAAAGTATAGATATTGGCACTATCCAAACTATATACCACTTCAGCGCAACACCAGTCAAACTATCCTAAAAAAAGTGAATCAGCAGACGCTGATCATCAGTATGGGTAGACATTCTCCTCACGTACATCACCAGATGAACACGAGGGCAAGTGTTGCCATTGTACTTCTCAAATTCTGGGACCTTGAACTTAGCAGGTATCTTAACGTTTAGGACCAAGCATAACTCATTCACATTCTGCCCAAATAGCTCTTTTCCCCCGAGGGCCTTCATCTCTCTCTGCATCTTGTCAAACTGCTCTTGAAAATCATCCATTCTTTCATAAAGACCAAAGTCTTCACTCGATGGAGGGAAAGGACGACATACATCATCATTAACAACTAGAACCATATTCATCGAAGGAGGCGCAACAGGAGTAGCATGCATCATAGGAGGTGCTGGAGTAACAATAGCCTGAATCATTGGACTATCTTGAGGACCAAGATTGAAACCTTTAGGTGAAAAATTCTCTAGAATTCCCCATGGATAACCTTGACACATGCGATTCTGAACAACAGCCGGAGTAGCAGATACAGGAACAGTCGGAGCTTCAGTAGTTGCCCTTGTTGGTTGAGGTTGAACACTCTGTGGCTGATTCTGAGCAGCCACAAGAGCTTCCATCAGAGTATTCAAATTGGCCAAGCCGACCTTTAAAGCAGAAACTTCTTCGTGCAGCTCGTGATTCTCTTGTTCTAAGTCGTCCATCTTCTTTTTGAAATTAGCCCAAGTGTTGTAGTGATGAGTCAGCTTGCTGAACAAAGTAAATAAGCTCGGTAAGACACCTGGGTATGCATAACAAATGCAAGAAATATGTGCAATATGATGCATTATATGCAATGCACATGATTATTTTTACTTTGTTATTTAATATTTCAAGGGATTTAAGGTTTATAGACATATAGCAAACATCAAAGTAATAAATCTTTTGAAATACTAAATTTTTTTATTATAATAACTCCAAAATGGATTACAAGTTTCAATGATCTCAAGTACAAGATGAAAATAAAATCTGAAATCCTGAGAAAAAGAACTGATGGAGATCACTCTATACGTTGTCGCTTCCCCGTAAGCCTGGAAATCTGAGCCTTCAACCTCTAGTTTTCTTCCACATGTCTGATGGCAACCTTCTTCCAATCATCTGAATCAGGAAGTGAGTGATCAACACCTGATTGAGGCTTAGGAGAAAATAAATCCCCTTTCCTCTCCATAGACTCTACCGCTTGACTCTCAAGGATCTCAATCAAGTCGTCTTTCTCCTTCAGGTCTTCTCTGTAGGAACTCTCTAAAGTTTGGAACTTGTTCTTCCAAGCATCCCTTTCCTGTTGCATCCTAACCAAAGCAAGCTGTAGCTCCTCCAGATCATCTAATAAGGGAGGAGTGGTCTTCACAAATAGATCAGGCATGGGTGTCTCCCGGGTATACGACATCTTTAACTGAATGGCTCTCGATCGGACCCACTGAAGATATGGCTCCAAAGAAACAACACCCTTAGGTCCCAAATCCTTCCTACCCTTCTTATGAATGTGGCGCCAGGCCTTTGCAATCTGCTCCCTAGCTTCCCTATGGTCCCCCCTTCCTTCAGAAAGAAGCTACTCAAATGAATACTATTTGGTTTATCCCTCATTGGATAACCAAGCTGTCGTCGTGCTAGAACAAGGTTATTGTTAATTCCTCCCTTTGTACCAAGAAGAGGTACATTGGGGAAACTACCATAACTGTTAATAATCTCTATATCCTGGTAAGCTCGATGATACCAATCAATATCCGAGTGAGTAAGTGTCATGATCTTAGGAGCCCAACGGGGTTCCTTCTTGACATCCCAAAAAGCATCAGACTGAGGCATATGAGAGATAAACCACCGGTACAACAGAGGCATGCAACAAATAATCATTCCCCCTGATAAGAATTCCGAAGATGAATAGAGTAATAAGCATCACCCAACAGTGTAGAAATTGGGTTTCCAGTCATGAAAATCCTGATAGCGTTAACGTCAACAACCCTGTCCATATTAGGAAATAAGAACAACCCGTAAGCAAGTAGAGCAAAGATGGCCTCAAAAGCAACTGTACTCTTCATCTTGGAAAAGTAACGAGCTTTATCCAATAAGATCTGAGCTGGTAATCCTCTAATCCCCCCTTTAGTAGTCATATGGGCTTCCACCTCATACTTCCCCAGGTGAATCAAGGAAGAAATCTCATGTGGTTTGGGCTCACCCTCCAAACCAGTAAAAGGAACACGATCGGTAACAGGTAAATCCAATAGATAAGAATACTCCTCCAGTGTAGGCATCAACTGATAGTCGGGAAAAGTAAAGCAATGATACATCGGATCATAGAACTGGACCAAGGTCGAGAGAATACCCTCCTTCATCTTCAGCTTCATGATAGGAATAATGGAGCCATACTTCTTCCGAAAGTCTGCAGACCACTCGATCTCGGGAATTAGACTGATCAACTCATCTATCTTGGGATCCTTGAAACTGTATTTCTCGGTATTTCTCTTTCCAGAATCCATGGTTAAAAGTACGTGAGATATTCACAAATAGTCAACCTTTAAAATCCCTTGAAATAAGATTTCTCCAAAAGATGCTTATTAGTGCATGGATGCATGATGCAACAATCACACATAAGATCACACATATAGGGTTCATAGGTTCAACGTCACGAGCATGAGGTCGAAGGTACTACCCATAAGGTGTTGGGCTAAAGTTATCACCTGCCGAACAAGGTTCTAGAGGTTCTCAGGGTCTACATCCTTCCTTCGGATATTACCAACTTCTCGATTAACTCGGTAATTAGTAATATTCTCAAGAAAGACTCGTCCGAGTGTAGTATCGTATGACAACTATTTTCGGATTACTCCGTCATAGCTTCCGCACTACACCTAAAAGGCCAAGATGGGTTTGGTATTCTACGGTCCTCAGTTTCAGCAGGCTCCCAGGTCGAAAGCAGTACGTTTTTCTGATTACTCGGTAAACGACACTACAGTCAAAGGGGCCTCCACTGAGTGGGGGGTCTCATGCCTCCTTTTTTGGGATTACTCCCTCAAAGTTAACATGACTATACCGCCCGTCCTATCTTAAAGTTTGCCCAAGTCCGGGTATAGGACTTATGAGTAATCACCAAGCACCCTGAAAACCAGGAAAATCCAGACAAAACATATATACAACATATAACACATAAACAACAATAGCACATATATAGATATAAACAAATATAGGCTTAACCAACTTAGGGATGGACCAGCAAGAGGTCAATCTTTCCCCAATGAAGTCGCCATTTTTCTGTAGCGGTAGAAATGTTCAAGTCTAAGCCATTAGATTGACTAGAATTTATGCAAAGCAAAATAAAAATTGTCACCGCGCTTTATTGTTTCCAAAGGAATAGGAAAAGAGCGAATAACCCAAAAAGAGGGGGAAAGATTCAAGGTAAGGGGGTTGGTCATGCAAAGGGAAGGTATTAGCACCCTAAACATCTACGGTACTCTGCAGGAGCCTCTTTGTAAAATCTGTATATTTTGGCTATAAAAACTGTTGTATAAAATAGATAGTTGAGGTGAGAAAAGAAATATATTTTTTATAATTTTTGCACCCGCCGCGGTTGCGAACCTTTAGTGCCTACATACCACCTTTCATGCAATAGGAGATCAGGGTACACGTAGTTCCTCTTTTAAAAATTTTAAAACACAAATGTGTTGGTAAATTTTATGAGATAAAACATCATCGTCATTGTCCGTGTGGAAAACATACCTACTACCCACAATCATGAGAAAGGAGAATTTGCATCATCTCAAAGTGGAGGATATGGCTTGGATTTTAAAATCAACAATGCCTCACTCAACACCCAAGTGGAAAATATCTCTCTTTACTACATATTGTAGAAGTATAGTTGTTTACATCACTATAAGGATTGACAAGAGTTCAATCTTTTGAGAAAAGTTTAAAGATAAAAGCCAAAGTGGCAAAATGCTTTGAAATGAGATTGATTGACTTTTAGTCTTCTCACAAAAATGTCAAAGTATTGTTAAGTTTATTGGAGTTTACTTATGAAAATGTTTGAAAATGCATGGACCTAAATCCAAGTTTATTATGAAATGGTTCAAGTTTCAAAGCAAGAAGAGTTTTCAAAAGGGGGGGAGAAGATTTTTGAAATTAAAGAAGATGGGAGAAGAAGAAGAGACTATCCTAAAGTATAAGGTAAAAGCTAGAGATGAGAACCATCTAACCAACAAAAAGCCAACACTTGACATTATGAGCAAAGATAGAATTCCCATTCCTTGGATTGAAACCAAACAAGCATAAATACTAGACCTCTTGAGAGAACCAAACTTCAAGTGTATTAAGTCTTCACAAAAATTGGGCAGAATAACGGATGTATACGGGTGAATTCCAGATTACAAACAAAGTATGTAATCACAATAACCTGCACACAAAATAAACAAACAACCCAATGTCTTGAGGTAAACCTCAAGAACTCCAGACAAAATAATCAGATAAGGTCACAAAGTCTCCAAGATAGGCCAAGGTTTCTAATCCTAAGTCCAAGAAAAGTCCCATGCTCCATAATGCCAAGGATAGTAACCAAATAGTCCAAGTACCATTAAAGATTTTTTAGGGTTTATGTTGATTATTAAGTATCTTAAGAAAGGAAAAGAAAAGCTCAAGTGAGAAAAGTAAAAATGGCAAGAAAATAAATGATCAAATGAGCAAAGATGAAAATGACATGAAATGTAAATGCTAAAATTAAATAGTACATAAAGCATAAAAAAGAATAAAAGCATAAGGTAAAACAAGTCAACAATTAATGGTTAGTTGGATGACCATCTTGAAACTTGCATTTGGAACTCATTAGAGGATTGGTAGAACCAAAGCCTCCACACAACAAGTTGCATTTGCTTTTTGTCAAGTATATCATCCATTTGGAATTCTCATAAGTACCATTTAATGATCAATGATGTTTAAGTGATTCGCGTTGACCAAAGGTGTTGTAGATCCATTAGAGGATTGGTAGAACCAAAGCCTCCACACAATGAATCTCAAGGTTATTGGATCAAAGAGATCAAATTAACATACTTGGGCTTGCAATCATAAGTTTGGGCCACGAATGATCATTTATTCGAATCGTGACAAAATTTGGCGCTATGTTAATCAATCGTAAGTGGACTTATATAGAAGTCGCACCTATTTTGAGACGGGTCAATAGCAATCTATGCACCATTTGTTTTGAGACATGATATAGAGATCATGCTCCAATAACATCTAGTGCAATAAGAAAGGGGATGAGATAAAGAGGGATGGGGAAAATGAATAAACCACTTTTGAATTAAACTTAAATCAAACTATTATTAAAATCATTCATCCATTTTTGTGGAGTTAAACTCAACACCATGGATCCAATGATGTTAATAAATTTCATGATCCAAAATCTAACCCAAGATCAGCTAGAAAATAATCACAAAATAATATCATATTTTAATATACACAAAAGGGTTTAAAAATAATGTTAAAAAATAGAAAATAAAGAGAAAAATATCAACTATATTCAAATTAATCAAGAAATAAAAAGTAAGACCATAGAAAAATTAGAAAAGGGCTAAAATAATTTTACAAATTTTTTGGTAATTTTTTAAAGTTAGAAACTATTTTTAAAATTAAATAAATGGGTAAAATAAACAAAAAATGATAAAAAATAATAAAGTCAGAAACAAAAAATAAAATAAGGTCACCAATATTTGTCACAATATCATTGGATCATTCCATAATTTTTTCAGAATTTTTAAATGTATAAAAATATTTTTAAACATTTAAAACAAATAAAATAAGTGTAAAATTTATAAAAAATACCAAAACATAAAATTAAATTGTGAAAAAATAAAAATCAGAAAGAGAATAATCAAAAATATTTTTCATAATTTTTTCAGATTTTTTGGACTAAAAATGAATTTTCTATGATTTTTTGAAAATTAAAACAATTAAAATATAAAAATCAGAAAAAAGAAAATAAAATTAAAATATGTTGAACATTGAATAAGAGTCAAAACGCGTTCGTAATCAAATCCAAGGGATCTGGCGCGCTGTGCTTATCATGGTCATTAGTGAATAATGTACATAATCATTAATTAAATCAGATTTGAAAAATACAGATGGCGCGCCTTCATTGATTGGAAGATGACACGTTGGTCATCTTCAACCTCCAGCCATCACGAATTGCAGGTCTCTCAAACTGTAAAATCAGAAGCTCAGACCTATGCCATTTGCTTCGTCTCTTCAAGACGAAGACAACCACATCCTCACGCCAAATTTATATAAACTGTAGCTCAAGCAATTTGGAAGGAAAGTTTTGAAAAGGGATTTGAAATTTCATGGTCAAAACGTGTTTCCAGTAAAAGGTAAGTGTTGGAACTAGAACCAAGGCAATGAGAGCAACATAATGATATTAGAGTTTTGAAGAATTGATGAAGGAATCTACCTATTGAAGTTGAGTTGCAAAGCTCTGAAACTGGACTTCTATGGAGCAATATAGGGCACAATTCTTGAATGTAATTATGTGGTTAGCTTCAGGGAAGATCAAGGAAGGTGAATAGATGGAAAAATTGGATTGAAAAAGGCTCGAGAATGGGTTTTGAAGTTACCGAAAATTGAGTTATGGAGCAAGTTTGGCAGGGTGATTCTGGCTATCCAAGCTTGGGAAATTGAATGGGATAGTTCATGTATTTATAGGAGAAGCGAATGGGATCAAAAGGAAGGGTGAATGATGCGTTTTGGAGGGAATTCGTGCAAACCTGATGCAGGAGTGAAGTGTGATCCAAACTTCATCAAAACTCATCCAATTCTTGCGTTTTGATGCACTAATCCACTTGGGAAAGTTGGTTAATCATGTTTAGACCCAAAATGCGTGTTAATTTGAGGTTTAGAGGTTGTAACATGAAATTCAAATTCTGACTTGCAAGGAAACTTCAATTCCAAGTTACCATTTTTGAAACTATGGCATTCTCAGCTCAAGGGGTCTCAAGGCATGATTCTTGATGCTTTGGAAAGATGAGGTTACAAGCTTTGCAATGGAAAAATAATGGAGTTAAATGGATGCTTGAGCTGAAAGTTGCATTGAGTCAAAGTTGGAGAAAAAGAGTTGACTTTCCATACTTAGAAATATTTCAAAATTTTCATCAAAAATGACCTATAATGTCTTGTATCCAAACATGGTCTTCCACTTGGAATTTTCTCTTGATCAAAAAAGATGGAATGAAGTAAATCTCTTGAATGATATTTTGAAATTTGAACCAATCAAAATATCCAAAAATTGAGCAAGTTATGACTTGTTGAAGTTGGCCAAAAATCATGAAATGACCTATAATCTTTTGCATATTTAAGGCAACTTCCATCCATTTCCCCACTTTTCACATAAAAGAAGGCATAAAGTTCACATCTTCAATATTATTATGGAAAAAGAATGGACTCAAGGTAATGAAAAATGGCCAAGTTATGATCAATTGAAGTTACTTATGTAAAATTGTGGATTTATCTGGATGACTTGTAATCTTTCTTCTTCACCAAGTTTCTTCCACATGAAAACTCTTTGGACCTTTTGAAGTGATTTATTGATGACCCTTTGAAGAGAAGTATGTCTTTGGAATCACTCAAAAATACCAAAAGGTGAGCAAGATATGTTCCTTTGAAGTTCAAAACCCTAGCTCCTAGATCAAGAAAATGCTTTGAGGAACTTTGACAAGTTTGAACAAACTTCTTCTACCAATATTCTTGCTTTGTGAATAGAAGTTGTTGAGGATGATAATGAGGACTCATAGCTACCAAAACCACTTCCATATCTTGAAATTTGAGAGAAATATGCTCTTGTGACCAATAGGAACAAGGCCTTGTCCAAGCATGACAACTTCTCCAATCAAACCCTTGTACTTTTGAGTCAAGTCTAATAGCCTTGAAATGTGATGAACCAAAGCAACCTTGCCATGCCAATTTTCCCAAAACCAATCCAATGGTGAGGTTTGAACTTCTCAAGCTATATTGACTAGGGCATGGAAATAAACTCATGAACCCATGGAGTAACTTGTTAAATCTCATTGCCCTTCACCTACATGGATAACAAGCAAGACAAAACAACATTGCATTTTATTAGTTAAATGAAGAAATCAAAACAATATTCATGATCACAAAAGGAACATAAGTTAAGGTGCTTGGTAATCCCTCAAAAGGGCAAAATCAAATGTAGGGAGGGGAACCAAGAATCCTAGTGTGATCTTGTTATGAGTGAATCAACATGGTATGATGAAGGGATCTTAGGAAAAAAAATTGGGGTACAACAACATCTATGAAAATACCTTTTCATTTAGAAGATTTTTTTTTACCACTCATAATATTTTCAAAAATACCTTTTTCTTTAAAAGAATTTTTACCAGATACATGATAAGGTTTTGAGGTCTAAAGTGACTCAATACTTATATAAATAGAGTGTGTCTCAACTCTTATTTGCTACACAACAACTAAAACTAGAGAATGAATTAATATCTCCATCTTGTATTTGTGTATTTCAATGGCGAGAAGTCGTCACTTCCGTTTAGAGTCATCGAGGAAGCATCCCTCACATATCTGATATCCAAACTGAATACTCTCACGCACTTTCTAGAAAATCAGAGTTGTCAAGCTCGAGTATTGGTCACCCTCGTTAGACAGCAAACAGAATATCTATTTCATCAACTTTGAACTGAAGACATGGAGTATTTTTCTCCGTTATGAATCAAATGATTCGGTTGAGATGGATTGAAAGATTCGTCAAGGATATAATAATTATGTTGCAACGTCTCGATGAAAATAGTATGTAATGTTGAGTTTATTTTAATGATTATCTATGTAATGAATGTTTTATTAGAATAATAATGCAAGTGTGAGTAAGTGAAAAAATAATCTCATATTATATATATCAGAACACACTCTAAAAAGTAATCTACATTTATATTATTTACATTTTTAAATTTGATTTTGTAAAAAATATAATTTAATATATCTTAATATATATTTCTAAAAATATGAGACATTTTAAATATTTTACGAGAGATTTTAAACAATATATAAGAATATATATTGTCTTGACTTAAGGCTCATATAAGTTGCCTTATTAAGGCTTAGTTTGTGCCTCTGTTAAGTTTATTACAATTCAAATACAATGAAAGTAACTAAATTGAATCTTTATTGTTAAATCTTTAGTTACTCATCATTTTGTATACGTGTTTATCTCTAAATAAAATAAATTAACTGATATGAAATACATATCAGTAAATTCTTTAACTAAAATCACCAATTCTCAATTAATTTGCAACTCATTTTCTATATTATTATTTTAAAAAGAAAGCTTTACATATATAATAAAATTAAAGCTGGAACGTATAATGCATTTTCTTGTCAATTTTATCTGTGTGAGAATTCTTATAGTGCTCCAACTATTTAAGGAATATACTTAATTAATGTTAATTGTGTAATTTTTTTTTGTCAAACGTGATTCTAAATTTGTTTGAGTCACAATTATTTATAATTGATAGAGTCGAAATTAATTCTCAATATATGAATATGTATGTAGTTGATAAAGAGTCGAATATAACAAGTGTAAGTTTAAGTTGTTTGTAATCAGGGCCGGTCCTGAAAATTTAGAGGCTCGAGATAAATAATAAAAATAGATCTTAATAAAAATATATTTTTTATAAAAAAATTATCTATTTAAATTGTAAATAATATCAACAAAATAAAAATTAATCGTTTATCTGTATAATTAACATAAAAGATGTCATATTCTAATTAATATTTAATAGAAGAGTTGTCTCAAATAATTTAGAGGCTTCTGTTCCAATTTTAAAAATACATGTTTAATAAAAAAGAAATGATTTTTTTATTTTAAAAATGACTCATATTAATTATCATCGAAACTAAAAAATAAAAAAAATTATCTATAAATATTTCGACGCATGAGCTAAACAGTATTTTTGCAATTGATGTTACATGCATTTATTTTTTAAAGTTGTAATTTTTTTCTTTTACTTATTTAATCAAAAAATATTTTATTAAAAATATGACTCATACAAATATATTTTTTTGTATTTTTTTATATAGAATTTCTCTCTATATAGATAGAAAGAAATTCATATATATTTGTAAAGAAAATTAGTTATGTAAATATTTTATGTAATGTAAAAGTAGTTGTTTTAGACTGGGTTTGCGCTTAATCTACTTTAGGACAAGGCCTAACTCAATACCGTTAGAGGCCCAATAACCTGTTGGGGACCAGGCTTGCACTTGTTTCCAGTCGGGCACATCCACCTCAATACCCAAAAGGCAATAACTTATCGAGGATCTCTCCTCTAAGGGCACGTCGAGGGCCCCTCCTCCACGGGTACGTCGAGGACACCTCCTCTCCGTATCCGTCGAGGACTTCTTCCTCACGTATCCACCAGGAGAACGTAGCTAACAATCCTCTGAATATCGCGGAGTCATCCTGCTACCGAAAAGAACGAGTCTTCACATCTGAGAATCGCATAGCAGTTGAACCAGGATAGAGACCACGAACTGGCCTATCTACCCACGTAGAATCCTGACAGTCTATATTATGGGCCTGGACTTCCAGCCCAAATGGGGATCTTGGCCCAGTGTTGAGGGCTATAAATACCCTATTTCACTAGAGGGTCAGGTACATTGTTTACTATTAGGGGTGGCAAACGGGCATGGCCGCCCCGTTTAGGCTCGCCCCGTAAAAGCCCGCTAAAAAATGAAGCAGGGCGGGGGCGGGCATAGTTGAGGATGAGGGCCTAAAACCTAGGTCCGTTCCGCAAAAAAGTGAGTGCGGGATGGGGAAAGCCCGCGAGCACTGCACCTTTTAGGTCTAAAAATGCAAAATTTTATACTAATAATCATGCTCGCGAAAGCCCGCGGAGAAAATGGGGCAGGCGGTGGCGGTCACATTAGATGATGAGGGTCTAAATTCTTGGCCCGCCCTGCACTACAGTGCGAGTAAAACGGGCATGCCCAACGGGCCGGGCCCGTTTTGCCACCCTTATTTACTATACACTTACACTCTCTACTTGCGTTCTTGCTCGGATACTTACTTTGGCATATGAGCATCTTGCAGGTACACCCCCATTCACTTCAACAGTCGTACAAGTTAATTGTTGTGGGCCATTGAAGATCATTCTGGTCAGGTACGATCAGTGGTGCCGTCTGTGGGTACCCTTACTTCCTTGTCTTTCTCTAACGTTAAGAACAAAGCAAATCTCTCAACTCTCTAATCTTCATGGCCAGTCAGCACAACAATGGCGATAACTTTAATGAATTCGCCTTCTCCGACAGCGGAGTCCACGACAACAACAGAAAAGCAGGTCACGACCAGGGTGACCCCCGGGACGGACGAACTGCCTCTTCCTCGTCCAGGGAACATCCCCTCGACACACATCAACATGTCGACCAGCCCGGAGAATATCAGAAGATTCCAATGCCTCCCAACGTTGATCCCATAATGGTGGCCCTCTTCGCGATCATCAACCAGACAAACCTCTTGATTTCCCAACAAAATGAACGGATTGGAACGTTGGAAAGGGGTCATCAATCATGCTCCCCTAGAAGACACTGAAGACATGACTCTCGGAGCTCGTCCCTGCAACGATGAGAGACCTGTTCACGATCTCCCCTATGGAGACACCAACAGGAAGAATCACGAAGATCCTCTCCTTGTTATACCGAGCGCGGTTCTCGACTGGAGAGACCCCAACCAGAACCTGTTAAAAAGCGCGACCGCACACCATCGCCCAAGGAGCATCGATCCCCAGCCTCTAAGAGGAACAAAGGCAAAGATCAGTTGCAGAAGACTAGGATCCAGGAAAGAACCTCCATGCGCCATAGAGGCCCTCGTTTCTATTCCTCCCAGTCTCTCTCTCCACACCTAAGAGAGGAAGACGATCCCCAGCGGTCCACTGTTCCAGACAATCATGGAAATTCCTATTCCCAAGGGGATGGAAAAACCTCCTTCCTTGGAAAACTATGATGGAACCACGGACCCCTACGATCACCTCGAGAGCTTTGAGGCGATGTTCCACTACCACAATGTCGGAGGTGCCATCAAGTATAGGTTGTTCCCCACGACTCTGAGAAAAAGTGCCATGGTATGATACAAAAGCCTCGCCCTAGAGTTCGTCACCTCATGGAAAGGCCTGAAGACCAACTTTATTAGGAACTTCACCGCTTCCCGACGACACCCCAAAACTGAAGCGTCCCTCAAGGCAATCATTCAGATGAATAATGAATCCCTTCGGGCGTATATTGAACGGTTTAATCCTGAGGCCATCTAGGTCTCTACAATTGACTGTATGAAGAAGTATCTTATCGAGAAGCGGTTGCGTCCGAGCGACTTCAGAAAGGCATAAGGGATAGAAACTCCAAATACATTTGGCGATCTCCTCTATAATGCTCAGGCTTACGTAACCTATGAGGAGAAGGAAGCCGCCAACAGTGCCTGCAATGCCAAGAACCGCGAAGGGAGCAGGGCCTCAAATTACGAGGACGCTGAACCATCTCGACGAGGTCAAGATAAGAAAAAAGATGATAAATCCTGTGACTCTCGCGAGCACTGAGGTCCAGTTGGACACTTCACTAATTAAACCCCGTTGACCGCTCCCCGTGAGTTTATCCTCGCGGAATATGCTAATGCTAAATTCAAGGACGGTGGGGTCTGACAACCTAAAACCATGACTACTAAGCCTGGGGTCGACAGGACCAAATACTGCCAGTACCACCAGAGTCATGACCATGTCACTGAGGACTGCGTCCACCTGAAGGATGTCATCGAGACCTCATCAAGGCATGGCGGTTTGGGAAGTATAGAAGGAGCGACGCCCCTCGTCGGGACAATCCCGAGGTGAAGGAGGTCGAAGAGGAGACACAAACCTTCGACGAGGTTGGCCCCATCCAAGTTTCTTTGTGTGTTTCGCGGCCCGAGGATTTCTACATCCCCGACAACATCGGCGAAGATGCATCCTTATTCACCCACAGTAGATGGGAAAAATTTCCCTCCATAATGGTTATATCTGGCGGAGGATTAAACACTTTCTTTGTGGGTAGGCGAAAAGAAAATTCAATGAGCTGATAGATGCGGCCCCAATCCAGATTGTTACTTTCTTACCCCAAATTTCCCTACTGATGTCAACGGTCGTTATGTATCATTTTTATTTTTGTGTTACTACACATCTATTTTAAACTTTGATATTAACTTGGTTTTTATAGAGTGCTACTCTAAAAATGTTTGTTTTGGGGAAGGGGTGTGTTTTTGTCAAAAGGGATTACTAATTTTTGAATCTATTGGCCCATTTAGCTTTTGAGGAGTCCGTAATATGACTAATAAGCTTTTTGTGACGTTGACTGAAGTCAACGTTTGATTAATTTATTTTTTGTTATTTTTGTTGGATAATATTTATATTTTTATTATTGTTGCATTAGTTGAGTAATTATATTTGTTGAATATTTTTCTATTATTATTATTCAATTTTATTATTATTCTTTTTAGGGTTGACCTAAGGTCAACAAGTATCTGGGCATTGCATTCTTCTTTTATTTAAATTATTTTTTATTTTTTTAGAATTTTGACCAAGGGTCAAAATTAGGGGTTCTCAACCCCATGTCTCCAACTGCACCCTTATTGGACTCTGCATCCCTAAGTCAGAAACACAAAGCCCAAAAATCAGCAACTTGCAAAAAGATCAAATCAAATATTTGGTCAAATTTGATTTTTATTAGATAAAACAAATTTATAGTACAAAGATGTCCAGATGCATCACATATTAGAATCCTAATCTATTTTACAAACAAATCCGAATCTATTTCTGATTACAAATCTCAATCAAATCCCTAACTAAATCAATTTCAAGAAATTCACGAATTGTAACAGCAAATCACATAAATATTTCCTAATCTAATATAATTCTAAAAAATATAAAAACCTAAGTTCTAAGAAGAAAAAAAAGAATTTGAGATAACCCCTTGGAGAATTCATGTGCACTGCTGCAAATCCCTCACCCATCACTAAAGCTCAGCGCCCAAAAAAGAGGATTATGGTTCATCATTAGAATCCTAATTTCTTTGAGCTAAACCTCATTCAATCGATACATGCCGTTGTACTCCAAAATTTTCCCTCTCAATTTTCAAGACAAATTAATTCAAGATACCTCCTCATGCACATGAAGGTCTCAAACACTCAAGACTACTCAAGGGTTGACCAGACAAACTCTCCTCCTAAGCAATTGACCTACAACTAGGGTTTTGTTTTTCTCAAGGAAAATTGGAATTTTAATGCCTCAAGTGGACTTCATGGTTTCTCACATGCTTAAAATAATCCTCATACCAAATTTCAAGCCTTGCAGCATAAGTTTGCTTAGTCAATCGGCCAGATGATTGAAAATCAATTGTATTGGACAAAAAGTCAACTTTGACCAATTTACAGTCAAACTTCAAGATTTTTGGTCAACATCAACATTTTGAAGTCACAATCATAATTTTATTAAGGGTTGATCATGATTCATCAAGAAAACTCAAGATTCATCAAAAGTTAAAAGTTACTAAATTAGGGTTTTCTTTAGGAGGAGTCAACTGAACTTTGACTAAGCATAACTTTCACACGCTTCATCAGAAATTTCTCAAACAAAGCTCATTTTGAATTAAATTCAATTCTCTACAACTTCGTATCTCTAAGCTCAAGGCCAAAAATTGCTTCATTTGAGAGATATAGGCAAAAACATTACAGGTCATTTTAAAAGTCAACAAAAAGACACTTTTTGTCAAAGCATTTACATCGAGATAAAGGATTCAAATGAAAAAATTACCAACATGAAAGTTGTAGGAGACAACTTGATATTTCCAAAAAGTCAAATATCACCTTAATATGACAAAAAATTGAGTGAGTTATGATTGGTGCAAGTTGGACAATTTTGAGAAAATGCATGAAATCCAAATTGAGAAAATTTGAATTTTTGGGCTAATGAGCCCATCTTTTAAAGTCTAAACGTGTTCCTGACCTCATAATGGACCTCTAAACCCATTCATGCATCATTTTAATTTTTATTTCATTTATTTTTATTTTTATTCATTTAAATAAAAAATTAAATCAAATAAATGTTAAATAAATGTATGAGGCATAAAAAGCTTGTGGTCTGAATCTTTTGGAGGTCCAAAGTCATGCTACAAACCGTGTAGACTTATTTGTGAAACAAATTGTAGTATGGTGGGAGAACTAAGTCGGTTTGCATTTTATCGCAAATGTTGCAGATAGCAAGAGTCGCCACCGACTTTTCTTTTATCTAATAAGGAAAGGGTGAAAAGAACATGAAAGACCTTTTAAGATTTTGAGTTCGGAGGGTAGATTATGAAAAGGGAAGGTGTTAGCACTCTTTTCATTTGTAGTTATTTACATGCTTTTAATCGTTAGCTCACTTTTTGAAAATTTCTTTGTGTTGTGTATTTAAAAATATTTTGAAAAGTCACCAATGTAAGGCGAAACTTTGTAATGATTCTTGTATTTATCCTCGAGAATGCGTACAAAGTGTTTTGAAAATATTTTTAAAGTGTTTGTGTGAAATGTTTTTTTTTGTTTTTTGTTTTTAAGAGCTTTGTGACCAAGCGATTATGAGTATCTACCCTTGCTCAAGGTCTTTCTTGTAACTTTACTCCTCTTTTAGATAGTGTTATCCTACCATTAGTTAGTAGGGATCCCTATCGTTGGATGCAAATGGACAGACGTGGGTCGTCGTACAGTTATAGAAGGCAACTGGTGAGGATGCTTTAGTAATTTCGTAAGGGACTAGATCATTTAGCAAAGGAAACATTCAAAAGGATCATCGAGGGACTACGATCTTTTAATTTCTAGGGACAGTGCTAAAGCGTCCACACGTTCGAGAGACATGACTGTGTTTCTGAGGCAACAAGGGAGCTGACCCTAGAGGTGCGTGTGTGCAAAGTGATTTGTGTTTCAGTTATTTATCTTGTATTAGGGTTTGCTACCGTTTTACTTTCATCTTGCCATACATGACCTAATTACTAATAGTAACAGTAAAAATAATAAAGCAATAAAGTAAGGAAAGTAGATGCGGAAAGAAAACCTAAACCTATTACATCGCTTTGGAAGAGGTACATAAGTAATAAAAATGCAGGAAATAGAAACCCTAATTACTATTACAAACCGTAAGCAGTTACAATAATCAGAAAAATGCCAAAATAATAAACTACGTGAAAATGTAAAAAAAAAGGAAAAGGGAAAGGAAATTGTTTTGGTGATTTTTGATAGAAAAGAGGTTTTGACGATTATCCTAAAAAGTATTTAGTTTTAGTTAATTAAAAAAAGGAATTGATCAATTAAAACCTAAAAAAACTAAATTGATTTTAATTGAAAAATGATTAATTAGTAAAAACCCTAAACAAAACCTAAATTTATTTTTAAAAAAAACCTAAAACTTATTAGGGTTTATGACAAAAAAGGTTTTGAAAATGTTAGGTTTTGTAAAAAACGGTTTATGTTTTGTGAATTTGAAGGAAAATAAGGAAAAGAGTAAAGAGAATAAAAAATTATGAAAAAAAGAACCAAAATTGGTAGGGGTTGGTGTTGAACCCACACCCTCATCAATTCCAAACAACACATTCACCATCAGGCCAGCTGCGCGCCTGTGTCAAGGAGAGGGAACCAGCGCGCTAAGTAGTCTGCAAAACAAGTAAAATCATGAAAAAATAACAAAATACCAAAAGGCTGGGATCGAACCCACGCCTTGGCATAATAACATCCTCATCGCACACGCTTCAACTACTGGGGTAGTAGTACATCTGTTGATATATATGAAATTATTAAAAGAAATATTAAACAAAACGCCTATACCGAAGAGACGCTGGAGCCCTAGCTCTGGTCGTCTTCTCCGGCGAGAAGATTTCTTTTTCCTGTAAAACAACACGCATTAGAGATCTAGAGGGACCCTACCCCCCTAAATCAAGGCCTGGAAATTTAATGGACCAGTTTGTTTTGGCTGAATCGTGTTGGTTTAGGAGTTACAATGAAAATATCACGGATCAGGATGGTTATGGCAACTCATGATTTGATCATCATGGGACTCCCAGGTTAGGTATTTCCTGCCTATCATTATCTCATGAACATGTTAATAACATTAGTATGCGTATAAACATAATGAAACAACAAATATGAAAAACATGCAATGATAAAACCGGCGAGGCATGTTTATGTGATTTTATCCCCTTTTGACCATTGCAATCAGTCCAGTTTTACCCTATGATGTCTTGGAAGCGAATGAGACCGCTAGTTTGTAGTGAAAGGGACTGTAAACAGGGTTTTGAGTTGCACTAGGTTTCTTTGAAAATTTTGAGATTTTGGACAAGCTTATTTGTATAAGGGTTTGTGGTCTTTATATATGATTTGAGGAGAATATATAGCATGGAGTTAGGTCAACATAACATGGGCTTGGACTCTTGTAGTAAGCCTTTATTTTATTTTGTTTTATTTTGACTTTTAAACAAATAAAAAATAAAAAATAAAAAAAAAATCAAAATGGGGTGCATGAACAATTATTGAGGTGTATATGAAGTGTAGGACACATTTGGACTATGAAATAATAGCCCAATAACACAAAATATCAAGTTTGCTCAATTTGAACTTCATGCATTTGCTCAAAATTTCCCAACTTGCACTGGTCATAACTCTCTCAATTTTCATTTTCTGAAGGTAATATTAGAATTTTTGGAAAGCTCAAGATGTCCCCTACAATCTCTATGTTTACCAGTTTTGCATTTGAAGACTTTATCTTGATGTAAGTTGCCTTATTAAAAGTGTCTTTTAGTTGACTTTTGAAATGACCTATAATGTATTGGCCCATATCTCTCAAATGAAGCATTTTTGGACTTGAGCTTAGAGAGACAAAGTTGTAGAGAATTGAATTTCCTTCAAAATGAGATTTTGTTGAGGAAAATATGATGAAGCATGTGAAAGTTATGCCTGGTCAAAGTTCAATTGACTTCTCCTTAGGAAACCCTAATTAGGCAACTTTTTATCTTTGATGATTTGAGAGTTTTCCTTGATGAATCATGATAAACTCTTGATCAAATGATGAATATGAATTCAAAATTATGATTTTGACCAAAAATCTTGAAGTTTGACTGTATGTTGACCATATTTGAATTTTTACCCAATACAGTTGATTTTCAGTCATCTGAGCCATTGACTGAGCAAACTTGTGATGCAAGGCATGAAACTTGGTATGAGAATTCTTGGGTACATATAAGAGACCATGAAATCCACTTGATGTCTTTGAAACCCAAACTTCATTAAGAAAAATGAAACCCTAGTTGTAAGTCTATTGCTTAGAAGGAGAATTTGTCTGATCAATTCTTGAGCAACCTTGAGCATTTAGAACCCTAGGAGAATGTATTGAAGAAAAAGGAAGGGAAAATTTTGGGGTACAACAGCTGCCCCTGTTCAATCTTCTTAAACTTGAGGAGTTAGATTGGTATGTCCGCCATTCGTGATTTAAAGGTAGAAGAGGATTGAACACTTAAGTGCCCAGAAATTTGCACTCACATGTGCAGAAGTAACGTTGTTGGTTGATAATATTACTTGAATGGGCTAAAAGATTCCATTCAGAGAGGTGACAAAAATGTCGTCAGAGATGGGCTTTTAGATGCCATCAAAATGACTGTCGATAGGAGTATCAAAGTGAGTCTTCGCTTGACTGCATCTGAAGAACCTTTCCAGAATGAACCTATGGGGAAGGTGCTTAAGTAGTTGCTTGTCAGATTTAGTCTATGTGGGAAATGCTTTTCAGATTTTAGTCTCTGAGGTAAATGCTTGTCATGTAGATAGTCGCCCCGTCCTGTTTTAGGAATTGATCCACAATCTGTTTCTGTTGGTAAACTCATCCTGTTCCGAGAATTTATACCACCTGGTCATGTTGATAGTTTCCCCGTCCTGTTTCGGGAGTTAATCTTTTCCTGGTTATATTGATAGTTCCCCGTCCTTCTTCGGGAGTTAGTCTATGCTTGGTCATATAGATAGTTTCCTCGTCCTGTTTCAGGAATTAATCTCTGACCTGCTTTCTGTTGATGTACCCGTATTGTTTCAGGAATTCATACCGCTTAGTCATACAGATAGTTGCTCTATCCTATTTCAAGAATTAATCTCGGACCTGGTCGTATAAATGCCCCGTCTTGTTTCGGGAATTAATCTGCGACCTGTTTGAGAATTGTTGACGATACTCGTCTGTTTGTAGACTTTACCTGAAAAGATAAAATTAGTCTTTATGCAATGTCATGACGTATGTAATGAATTACGTAATGATGTTATCAAAGTAAATGAGAGTGTGCTATATGCATTTCATATGTATATACCATGATATTTGGTGAATGATGTATGTATGTAAGATGTCATCAAAGCATATTGGTAGCTTCATATAATATCTTTGTTGGGGGAAATAAATCCACGAATGTCGCTGGGGAAGAAGAATTTGAATCTTCAATCTTCTTTAGAATGTATCCGTTGGGGATTCCTGCTTTCTATTTGAGGATACTCTGCTAGAAATATTTGACTTCTATTTGGGGATAAAAGAGTTCAGGAACATTAGTCGTTCATCGCTCTACTGGGGAATTTAGTTCTTATATACCCTGACTGGGGATAAAAGAGATGGATAATCTTCTAAGGTACTTATACGACCGAGTTTTAGATACGGACGTCACTCTTCTGGGGAAGACAAAGTTGAGTGTCATCTAATCTGGTTTCAGATTCCGTAGCAATCTTCTGAGGATAGAAGCCTTGACTACATTTTGCTGGAGAAGAGAATTTGCTGTTAATTTGCATTAATCAGAGAAATGAACTTTGTTTGGGAAATTAATATCCGTTGGGGAAATAAACCCTGCTGGGAAATAAACTCTGTTGGAGAAATAGACTTTGCGGAGGAAATGAGCCCTGCTGGAGAGGAGAAATCTGTAAGGGATTGTAAGGTGTTAGAGGACGGGTGGGGAATTAGATTCTTGTGAATTGTATTGAGGAGGTAATTCTCTGGTGGGGATTGGGATTTCGTAGGCTGTGCGGAGGAAGCTTCCACTATATGCTGGAGAAATGATCAACCTCCTATATCTGCTAGGAGATATGCTGGGGACTATTATTAGGTTAATTGTAGGAAAATGCCTCAATTTATGTCTTGAAGGCATATTAGACTTACGAGGAATGTATCTTTATTGAGGATGAGCTTATGAAGGTAGCTATGTGGGGATTTGTGGACGACTTAAACGTTATCCCAACTCCTAGAGTTTTTAGTAAATACTTATTCTTGTTTTTTATGCTTATATTTATCTACAATAATCATATTCATATGCATATGTTCATTCAATTTAGTCATTGGATGTTTTTTGCAAACAAAACAAAAAAAGTGAAAAAAAATTGAATTTTGAAATTGATTTGTATTGATAATTTGCCTATAAACAGGCGATTTTGTACAAAGAGACAAAAATCCTAGTAAGAGGAAATCTTCGTAAAAATGAAAAGTAAAGTAAAACATATAGCTATGTGTAAATGATATCGTCGAGTTTCAATTATGATATTGCCTTTATGTCTTCAAGCATCTCATCCCTCACTCTCGGAAGAAGTTGACTGAATTGATTTATACTGTTTGAACTTGACGTTGGTAACAAAGCTTGTTATAAGTAGATGATCCAACAGGACATAGTCGTACGCTTTAATCCCTAACTTTTGCCTAGACCGCCCTTTCGGGTTTTCAGTCCACCGGGATACCCTTTTTTGCCCAAGTCGCCTTTTCAGGTTTTTGACTTGTCGGGTGTGCAATCTTTATATATATATATATATATATATATATATATATATATATATATATATATATATATATATATATATATATATATATATATATATATATATATATATATATATATATATATATATATATATATATATATATATATATATATATATATATATATATATATATATATATATATATATATATATATATATATATATATATATATATATATATATATATATATATATATATATCCATTAATTTTGCCCAAACCTTTTTGGTTCGCCAGGATGCCCTTATTTTTGCCTAGGCCAGTCAACCTAGCGGGTCATTTTCATGCGTAGTATCTTTTGACTATGCCTGCGTTCACAGGGTGTGAAAAGTCTTCACCGTCCATGGTGGTAAGTATCATTGCACTGCTAGAAAATATCTTCTTGATTACAAATGGCCCTTCGTAGGTGGGAGTCCATTTTCCCCTGGGATCGCCTTGCGGTAGGATAATGCGCTTTATTACTAAGTCACCAACCTGATATACCTGATGCTTGACTTTCTTATTGAAGGCTTTGATCATACACTTATGATACATTTGAACGTGACAAATATCTGCAAGCCTCTTTTCGTCAATCAAATTCAACTGGTCCAGCCTAGTTTGAATCCATTCATCTTCGTCTAAGTCTGTGTCCTTCATAATCCTTAGAGAAGGAATCTGGACTTTGATAGGCAAAACTGCTTTCATAACGTAGACTAAAGAGAACGGGGTTGCCCCAGTTGATGTTTATATTGAAGTTTGATAGCCATGAAGAGAAAATGGTAACATCTCATACCAGTCTTTACACATCACTGCCATTTTCTGTATAACATTCTTGATGTTCTTATTGGCGACTTCCACTGCGCCATTCATCTTCGGTCGATAAGGAGAAGAGTTGCGGTGTTTGATCTTGAATTGCGTGCATAGTTATGTGATAATAGTATTGTTGAGATAGGTACCATTGTCTATGATAATCCTTTCGAGGATTCCATATCGACAGATAATGTTATGCTTAATGAATCGGGCAACAACATTCTTGGTAACAGAGGCCAATGAGGTTGCTTCAACCTATTTCGTGAAGTAATCAATAACGAAGAGGATGAAATGATATCCGTTAGAAGCAGTAGGCTTTATTTCTCCAATCATGTCAATGCCCCACATTGAAAATGGCCAAGGAGCATTCAAGACATTCAGAGGAACTGGAGGCACGTGTACCCTGTCAGCATAAATCTGGCATTTGTGGCAAGTTTTTGAGTGATGATGGCAATCAGTTTCCATAGTCGACCAGTAGTAACCCACTCTCAAAATATTCTCATCCATCGTATGCCCACTAGAATGGGTTCCAAAGATACCTTCGTGCATATCTTCCATAATCTTCTCTGCTTCCTTCTTGTCCATACAATGAAGCAGAGTCAAATCATGGTTGCGCTTGTACAAAATTTTGTTGCTAAAAAAGAACTTAGCAAAGAACCTCCGTAGGAATTTCTTGTCATTGATAGATGCTCCTTTAGGATACTCTTGAGCTTCGAGGTACCTATTTAATTCATGAAACTAAGGCTTCTCTTCTACTTCGTCAGTGTCAACCTCGTAGCAATGTGCCAGTTCGTCTAGTCTTTCGATAGTAATTTGAGGAGCCTCGTTGACCCATCTGACTTTGAACATAAATGACATGGTTTCCAATGCGTCTGCCAACTGATTCTCTTCTCGTGGGATATGTTCAAAAGTGATTTCATTGAAGTACAGAATTAATGCAAATACATGCTCCCGATAAGGAATGAGATTTGGATGTTTCGCATCCCATTCTCCCTTGATTTGACTGATGACTAGGGATGAATCCCCATATACATTCAAGAACTTGATTCTTGGGTCAATACTAACTTTGATACCCGTGATGCATGTAACACCCCAATTTTACCCGACAATAAAAATGTAAATCAGAGTTATACAAATTATGCAACTGAATCAGGATGCAACAAATTCAACTTAAAAACCATTGCATTCAACATGGATACATAACACTTTAAAACTTCGGATGAACTAGCAGCAAAATAAATTAATCTTTTAAATCAACAACTTGAACAACTATGCAGCGGAATCATAATAACATCTTTATCCAACATGAAAGCAACTTCTAAATAACAAGTACTTAACAACAATCAACTTAAAGTTCAACAACTGAAAATAACAAATACTAAAGCAACAAGTGTTCATCCCCCTGAGTGTTAGGTATAAGAGCAATGACATCGACTCGAACTACTGAAGGTCAACCGCCTTTCACTCTGGATTACCTGCACGTTACCAACATAAGGGTAACATTCAAACAAAAGAGGTGAGATATCGAACACTATATTAGAACATATGATAACTATTACACTAGAATCAATACATGCAAAATTCACCACTTCACAACTTATAAGCAACCATCATTACAACAAGCTATCAATAAAACACAATAACTAATTCATCATCACAACAGCTCAATCATACAACTAGGAATGTGACTCAATACTATGTAAATGCATGTGGTACCATTGGAGCAGAACTCCCATCTTAAAGATGGAGCAGAACTCCCATCTTAATAAGTTCTAATTAATAGAGGCATCAACAAGGCATAACCCTTCTTCGTAGTTTCCCAATCCAGGCTATCACAAAGTATGCAAATGTATGTGACTCAATGAATGCACTATCAAATACTCACAAAGATTATCATCCATCTCAAGGCATAAGCCCACATCACCAATGTTGTACCCCAAAATTTGCCCTCTCATTTCTCAAGGATTCTCCCACAAGGTCTTCTATGACGTCAAGTTTGCAACACTGATACATCAATTTAGGCTCGGAATTGGCACAAGGGAAAAATGGTCAATTGCATACTAGAAAGTCAAACTTTGACTTTTTGGTCAACATTACATTCCAAAGATCAAATTTCATCAAGATATTCAAGAATATCAAGCTTGATCATCAAGAAAGTCAAGAAAGTCAAAACTCAACTTGAAAAGTCAAGATTTCCAAGACTTAGAAATTTTATAAGTATTTTTATACATGATAATTTCATCACTTCATGCCATTCTTTCACCAAGATGCAAGATGATTCAAGGAAAACTTCCAACTTGAAAGTTGTAGATCTCAATGAAATCTAAAACAATGTAGAGCAGCACTTTTTCTAGAAATGGTTGGATTTTAAGTTATAAATTCATGAATTCATGACATTTTCATTTAACACTTAAAGAAATTTTCAACAGATTTTGTTCAGGATTTTATCCCAACTTCTTGTCATTTTTTCACATAGTTCCAAGATGATTTTGTCAAAATGGCCAACATGAAATTTGTAGAGGGTGTTTCAAGCTTTCCAAAACATTCAAGAGCATGAATTTATCATACTTGAGATAGGAGATTCAAGGGCTTGAAGTTGGGCATCCATCCTTGAATTGCAAGTCATTCTATTGAAGAACACATAACAAAACCCTTATGCTATGCTGCATAATCTTATGTTGTAAACCTTCTTTCTTGCAAATCTCTACATAATTTAAATGTCTACACAAGAGCTTGAGCTATTACCCAAGTGTTTGAGCCATTGTCCAAAAGATCTTTCCATTTATGGCATAAAGGCACCATTGCTACTCTTGAAAAGCAAGGCTTTTGGTACAAAGTTTATCTTAAGCCCATACCTTGCTTGTTGCTGATTATACTCCACCATAAATCATTGGAAGTAGCTCCTCTATACCAGCAACTTTGGTACTTCATCTTGGGACTACGGAGTACTTGACATAGTTTGATCTTTGTAATCCAACCAAACCATAACATGTTATCTTGCAAACCTAATTAGATCATATGCACAAACCCCTTGCCTATAAATAGAAGAAGCATTTGCAAGAGTAGGGGGTTAGAAAAAATAGAGAGAAGGGCTAGAAAAATAGAAGGAGAAACTAACACTCATAATCATTTTTGTTGTCAAAAAACCAGATTTGTCCACAAAACCTCCATTTTTAAGCTTTGAAGCCCAAATCTTTGAATCTCATACCTTGCAAGTTTTCTCCAAACAAATCATCCAAGACACTTCAAATACACCATATAGAAGTTGTTCAAACATAAGAATAACTTCTGTAACATCACTATCACCATCTTCCAAACTCAAAAAACATACATTTCAACTTGACTTGGTTGGAGCGGTTCAACCATTTTCAGCATAAAAGGAAAGTTAGTGCTACTTTAAGAAGGTTCAAAGGATCTAGATTAATCACCACTTTACACTCAAAAACATCAGTACATGTTCTAAAGCTTCCGCTTTGAGAGGTAAACTTTCTCAAACTTTGATATCATTGTTCATACATCATTTGCTTTTGCGCTCAAAAGATATAACAAGACAGATCAAAGAGAAAAAACTAATAAAAAGCCAGACCAGAGGCTGACACGGGTGCCCGTGTCACACGACACGTCCCGTGTCAGCTTAATTGGGTTGAAAAACATAGTAAAATGTAGGGACAGAAGCTGACATGAGTGCCCGTGTCACACGGCACGACCTGTGTCAATGTTACTGGTGCATACACGAGCAGAAAAAAGATGGACAGGGGCTGACACGGGCGCCCGTGTCACGTGACACGGCCGTGCCAGGTTGGCTGGAACCAAAAAATGCAGAAAAGTCATGGACAGGTCTTGACACGGGTGCCCGTGTTCACTGACACAGCCCGTGTCACCTCAGGCACCAATTTTCTTGATTTTTGAGATTTTTTTAGCTTATTTTGGACATATTGCGTTGCTTGGAAATGACCTAACATAATAAAACATTTGTTTTCAAATGAAACCTCAAAAACATTTTTCTAAACTATTAGTTTTTTTTGTTAACTTAGACTTAGGTTTTTCTTCAATGAAATTAATTACAAAACCTTTTATGTAAAAAACCCTAAAAACAATTTCTCTCACTTTACATCTTCTTGCATATTTTACTATTTTTGCATTATAAATTATGTAATTGTCAAAACCTTGTAATAGTAATTATGGTTTACTTCACTTGTCATCCCCATTTATAAATTTGTATACCCCCCTAATGATGTAATAACGTAGTAATTTTACTTTCCGCAATTTATCGCTTTCATATAGTGTTAGTAATTAGGGTTTGTATGGAAAGATAAATCAACAATTAGAAAACCCTAATCCAAGATAAACAAGCATGTAAATCAAACACATTTGCACACTCGCACCCTTAGGGTAATTCCAATTTGTTGCCTTACAAAATGGCCATATTATGTATGTGAGGTATCTTAGCAAAAACAAGCAAAAAATACAAGATCACAGTCCCTCGATGACGCTATCCATGTTGCCTTTCAAAATGATCTTAGTCCCTAAAGAAAATGCTAAGATATATTACAACATTGCTAATCATGGTTATACGATGACCCACGCCCGTCCCTTTTACATCCAAAGATAGGGTTACTTACCAAATCAATGGTAAGATAACAATGTCAAAGGAAAGAGGAAATGAATATGAAAGACTTTTGAGTAGGTAGAATGTTCCTAGTTACTTTCTCAATTTCAAAACAAAATCATCCTTGCTATTTTCAAAACAAACACCAACACTTTCAAAAACATCTTTCAAACTTGAAAACATTTTCAAAAGCTCAAACACTTTGTACACATTCTTACGAACGAGAATCATTACAAAGTTTGCCTAAATAATGGCATCTTTACAAAATACTTTCAAAAAGCACACAAAGCACATTTTCAAATAAAAGCAAGTGATCTAGCAAGTAACTAAGAGCCCATGGAATACCATGGATGAAAAGGGTGCTAATACCTTCCCTTTTCATAATCTACCCCCTGAACTTAAGAAATAATCTCAAAGGTCTTTCCTGTGCTTTTTCACCGTTCCTTTTGGATAAAAGAAAAGTCGGTGGTGACTCTTGCTAACTGCAACATTTGCGATCAAACGCAAAACATCCCAAGTCAGTTCTCCCACCGTATCACAGAACTGGCGACTCTGCTGGGGAGAATTCTAAAAGTGGGGTTACCTTAGGGTTAAATCACATTTACTTGCCTTCATTGTTTGACTTGTATGCTTTACATTATGGTTCTTTGTTTGGGTTTGAATCCTCTACCCGGATTTGGGATACCTTATAGGTAAGTAGCAATAAATTGTGGGAACTGTGCGGGGTATACCGACATGGTCTAAGCAATAGCTATGTTAGTGCGACATATTTGTGGGTACCGGTAGCCCTTGAGTTAATCAAGGAGAATACGGGGCCGATGAGTGATGTCATGAAGCACTAATTAACTTTTAGAACCTTTACTCGACCAAATTGGCCATTAGGACGTAGTGAGATGACCAACTTTGGTGCAGTCCAAAGTTGGTAGATACTCAATACTACACTCATTGAGGTTTGGTTTTTTGGGATATTTCGATCGCCATTAGAGAGGCTTGTGCTGAAACAATGACCAAGGAAACAAACCAGTGATATTGAGCTCCTTAGAACCCAGTTACTATTGCTAGGAGAGGTTTGAGCCAACTAAACTTCAAGAGGGTACTTACCTATAAGACTCCATGCGAGCCTAAACCTAAGGACTTGTTTGCTTCGTTTGTGTATATTTATTTGTACATAACATCATAACATCATACTCATATTCACTAACCATTTCAAGGATCTTGGGGTTTATCTTTGTTCTGTTTTGTAGGACATGGATTCTATTCGCAGGAAAACCATTCAAGTCAATCTCATAAGGATTCCTCCTCAACTCAAAGAGCTAGCTTCAAGGATTCCTGAAAATTCTCCATTCACCGAAAGACATGGTCGCCTACTAAACTTGGTCACCTCCAACACTGATGAAGACATGATGAAGGTGCTCTTTCAGTTCTTTGATCCTTTACACCATTGCTTCACATTTCCTGATATCAACTTGTGCCAACTTTGGAAGAATTCTCCCAACTCTTGAGGATTCCCATTCTCATTCAACTACCTTTCAACGGTACAGAAAGAGATCCAAAGCCAGAAGAGGTTGCTCAAGCTCTACACTTGCAACCATCTAATATCACAACTAATTGGAAAACAAGGAGTGGTGTCAAGGGCTTCCTAGCAAATTTCTTGTTTGGGAAAGACCAAAACTGTTGGAACTTTTTGGATTTGCAAGGTTTTGAGGAAACTATGGCTCTCCTCATCTATGGGATGGTTTTGTTCCCAAATCCTGATTAACTCATAGATGTGAACACCGTCAAAATCCTCATATCCCGTAACCCGGTACCTACTTTGCTAGGGGACATCCTACATTATTTTCACACTTGCACTATGAGGAAAAGAGGTATCCTTATGTGTTACACTCCTCTCTTGGCAAGATGGTTTATTTCGCATATTCCCTGATCTATATTGAAGAACGAGCAAGGTTCAAGATGGTCACAAAGGTTGATGATGATCAAACATTTAGACATTCATTGGTGCTCCAGATCTATAGAGAATGTTATCATCGTCGACCATTGTGGAGAGTTTCCTAATGTCCCTCTACTTGGCATTAGAGGAGGTGTCACCTACAACCCCTGCTTAACCTTAAGACAGTTTGGTTACGCCCGAAGGGATGGTCCACGTGAGATGATCATTCAAGGTTTGGTATTTGACTACAAGAACAACGATCAAGGTCACCACCAAAGATTCATCTGAGCTTGGAGGATGTTGAACAAGGTAGACAAAAAGACATTGGGGCATAAAAATTTCATCCCTCTTGATCCTTACCTCAAATGGGTACAAACTCGTGCTCAGAGTCTTATGATGCCTTATCCCTCCATTCTCCCGGTAATCATTGAGCCTGTTATGGAAGGAGATGTTCCATACACTATCCTGCATCCTGACATGCCCACCTCTCTTGGAGACTTATAAAGAGATTGGATACAAATCAAGGGGGAGCAAGATGCTTTCGAATCCCAATTCTACGCCAGCGAGAAGAAGGTTTTGGAACTCACTAAGAAACTTTATGAGGAGCGGACTCCGAATGCCTACATCGCACCAAAGAGGATGTGTACTACCTTTTTATCTTAGAGTTTTTGTATTATTTTTCCCAAAGAGGCATTGATGTACTCAAGCTTTAATTTATTAATATAACGTGTGTTTCCTTTTTGTCTAAAACAAATTTGAATCCTTAAAATCCTTGAAATCATTGCATATGCATCTATCATTCATCATAACATAAGCAGGTTTCTTGCAACAAGTCTCCTCATCTTTCTACTGTTTATTTCAGTAAGATGGAACTCGAGCAAACGGTGAAGGACCTCCAAGCACAAAATGCTCAGTTTCAACAGATGTTCTTAACTCTAGCTAAAGGACAAGAAGAGTTGAAGACCTTGCTGGTTGAAGAGAAAAAGAAGAAAAAGAAAATAACCAAAGTTTTGAACATGGGAAAAAGATTCCAAGGACAAGAAAGAAGGACCCTAGAATTTGCAACGTCATCCGGTGATAAAGGCAATCAAGACGGGAAAGGCAAGGAAGCAGTTGTCCAGCCAGATTCAGAAGAGGAAGAGAAAGAAGAAGATTATTCTGAAGAACAATACCCTCCAGCCGACGAAAAGTATAAGCATCTGGAAGAACAGTTAAGTGCAATGGAAATCCAAAAAGTGCCTGGACTAGACTTTGAGGAGTTGGGGTTAGTATCTGGGATTGTCATTCCTCCAAAATTCAAAGCACCGGTGTTCGCCAAATATGATGGAGTTTCATGTCCCAAAATTCATCTCCGGTCCTATGTGAGGAAAATCCAGCCTCATACCGCTGACAAGGATTTATGGGTACACTTCTTCCAAGACAGTCTGTCTGGAACTCAACTTGATTAGTTTTATCAGCTAGAAAGAGCCAATGTTCATAATTGGGAAGAACTTGATACTGCCTTTTACAAATAATACTAGTACAACGCTGATCTTGCTCCCACCCATACTCAACTCCAGAGTATGGCCATGGTTTCAAGTGAAGGCTTTAAAGATTACACGCAAAAATGGAGGGACTTAGCAGGAAGAGTCCAACCTCCCCTATCTGAAAGAGAATTAGTAGACATGTTTTTGGGCACCTTGTCCGGACCTTTCTTCAATCACTTAATTGAGAGTTCATTGACAGGTTTTACTGAATTGATATTGACTGGAGAAAGAGTGGAAGTTGGGATAAAGAATGGGAAGATTCAAAAAGATGCATCCTCTGCTGTTGTAAGGAAACCATTCATTGGAAAGAAAGAAGTGGTTGCTGTGTATCCTTAGAGAAATCAAGATAGAACTGAACGCCGTCCAATGGTGGGAGATGTCATAATTCCTAAACCCGCACCTGCTCAGCAAAGAAACAACCAACCAAGAACGGAAAGACCAGTCAGACAATTCACCCGAATTAATATGACACTATCTCAAGTATTGCCGCATTTGTTAAGATCCAATCTAATGACTTTGAAAGAAGCTCCAAAGAATCCTAACACAACCTCTCTTCACTATCATCCTAATGCCCGCTGTGCATACCATTATGAGAGTCCTGACCATGACACTAACAATTGTTGGACTCTAAAAAACAAAGTACAAGACCTTCTTGAAGCCAAAGAGATTGAATTCGACACGCCAGAAAAGCCCAATGTCATTACTGCCCCTATGCCCAAGCACGACCGTGATGTCAACTCCGTTGAGGAAGATATGTTTGTTACTTTAATTGATAAACTTGTGACCCCACTCCTGACTATCAAAGAGAACTTGTTGAATGCCGGTGTTTTCCCAGGCTGTGATGAAAGCTGTCATTTCTGTTTATCCTCACCAACCAACTATCCTTTATTGAAAGCAGGCGTTCAATGCCTAATAGATAACAAGGATATTTTGTTCGAGAAGACTTCTATTCCAACTGTTTCTTATAATGATGTTTCCATCGTAACCATTTCCGACAATTCTTCCAGGGTCTCCACCAAAAGACCCGTTATAATTACATCAGTTCCTAAAGTGGCTCCATTGATAATTACAATGCCTGGACCAATCCCGTATTCGTCAGACAAAATCGTCCCATGGAATTATGGAGGTGATGTCTACTACCACAGTATCAAGCAAGATTGGCCAGCTGCTGAAGATTCAAGTTTTGAGAAAGATGACTCCGATATCAGTAACATCGCAGGGACTAGCAAGATCACTCGAAGTGGAAGGGTTTTCTATCCAGAAATTTCTCCTCCAAAAGCTATTTCTGGACTTGTAATCATTCCTGTTGTTGTTGCTCCTCCAAAGTCTATTCCCAGTCCTACAGTCATCTCTGCTAATACTCCTGCTGACAAAACTGTTACAATCCCTATTATCACCCCTACTGACATTCCTACTTCCGAGTCAACCAAGACTCGAGGAAAAGGTATTCTGGTTGAGCCTGTCTGGACGAAGGCGCAATCATTGCTATCCCTGAGACCTCCCGAAAAGAGATGGAGAAAATTCTAAAGATCATAAAAAGAAGCGACTACAACATAGTCGAGCAACTAGGGCAAACTCCATAAAAAATTTCCATGTTGGCTTTATTGTTATGTTCTGAGGCTCATGCAAAAGCCTTGGTAAAATTCCTCAAAACTGCCCACGTACCCCAAGAAACATCTGCCGACCAGTTCCAAGACTGCGTAGCCAGCTTGACCGCAGATAATGGTTTAGGTTTTTCTGATGCTGATTTAACGCCAAGGGGAAGGAAGCATAACAAGGCATTGCATGTCTCATTCGAATGCAGGGGCACGACCTTGGCTCATGTTTTGGTTGACACCGGTTCATCTCTGAATGTGTTGCCTAAAAAGGCTCTTGATAGGCTGGACTGTGAAGGATTGGCATTGAAACCGAGCAACATAATAGTGAGGGCCTTCGACGGCTCAAAAAGGATGGTGCAGGGGGAAGTGGACATCCCCATAAAAGTTGGAACCCAAACATTTGATTCAACTTTTTATGTAATGGATATTCGCCCTTCATATTCCGGCTTATTAGGCCGACCGTGGATCCATAATACTGGTGCTGTTACCTCCACGTTGCATTAAATGCTGAAATATCCAATTTAGGGGAAAATCATCACTATTCATGGAGAAGAAGAGTATATGGTCATCCATATAAATTCCTTCATATATGTGGAACTAGATGGTGAATTTATTGAAACTCCATTCCAGCACTTTGAAGAAGTCCCGCAAGATGTCGTAGTAACAAAGGCTGTGTCTCAAGTCCCCAAGATTACAAGGCCTCTGCTCAAGATGTCGTCTTTAAAGGATGCCAAGGCAGTGATAGAAGAATGTGGGTGCACTATTTGGGGCCAACTCCCAGATATCCCATACAAATATGACAAATTTGGCTTGGGTTTCACTTCAGGAGCCCAGAAAGCTGTACGTCGTGCTCGTTCCGGAGGACCACCCTTGAAGATCAGTAACTATGAAGTCAACACAGTAGAGGATGATGAAGACAACTATGACTTAGAGGATTGGATTTTCCCAATTGTCAGTGGAGGGCTCAACAACTGGGAAGCTAGAGATTTTGTCCCGATCACTTTTATCCCACATTAATTTGTCTGTAATTTTGTCGGATCTGTAATATTAAAACAATTCAGACTCTTAAAACCTTGTGCCTTACCCGAGGTACAATGGTCCATTTGTAAGGGCTATTATCTCATTTCCATATGACATCAATGAATCATGGACGTTTTTGCATACAAATTTTTGTGCTCATTATTTTTTCTTTTTTACATTTTCATTTCTTTAAAAGATAGCTATACTCTTACACACACTCACACTCACAATGTAGGTCTACATCCATTTGGGATCCCATGGGTAACGATTCTGCTATGGCCTTTTGTGACTCTGAAAATTTAATCTACCAAGCCGGAGACGAAGGTGAGGAAGATTGTGAAGTGCCAGGGGAAATAGCCAGGTTACTACAACAAGAAGATAGGACCATTCAGCCCCACGAGGAACCAGTGGATACAATCAACCTAGGTACCGAAGAAGATAAAAGAGAAGTCAAGGTGGGTGCCAATATGGAACCCAGTGTCAAAGAGAGTCTGATTCAGTTGCTACACGATTATGTTGAAGTCTTTTCCTGTTCGTATGAAGACATGCCAGGACTTGATGCAGATATCGTGGTACACCGTCTACCTACAAAAGAAGACTGTCCACCGCTGAAACAAATGGTCCATCGCATGCGACCAGACATGTCAAAGAAGATCAAAGCAGAAGCCATGAAACAATTCAACGCCGGATTCTTGGTCGTCACTTCCTATCCACAATGGGTTGCCAATGTCGTTCCCATGCCCAAAAAGGAAGGCAAAGTACGAATGTGCGTGGACTACATAGATATGAATAGGGCAAGCCCTAAGAATGATTTCCCACTTCCCCACATTGATGTTCTAGTTGATAATACGGCACAACATAAAGTGTTTTCCTTCATGGACGGTTTCTCAGGCTACAACCAAATCAAAATGGCGCCTGAGGACATGGAGAAAACAACCTTTGTCACATAGTGGGGCATATTCTGCTACAAGGTTATGCCATTCGGACTGAAGAATGCTGGGACAACCTATCAGCGTGCCATGGTAGCTCTATTTCACAACATGATACATCACGAAATAGAGGTCTATGTGGACGACATGATAGCTAGATCTCAAACAGAAGAAGAGCATCTCGATCATTTACAGAAACTGTTTGAGAGGTTAAAGAAATATAAGTTGAGGTTGAACCCGAATAAATGCACACTTGGGGTGAGGTCTGGTAAACTCCTAGGCTTTGCCGTCAACAATAAAGGTATCAAAGTGGATCTCGCCAAGGTGAAAGAAATACAAGAGATGCCTGCTCCTCGTACCGAGAAGGAAGTCAGAGGATTCTTGGGACGTTTAAACTACATTGCCAGATTCATCTCTCACATGAACTCTACTTGTGAACCAATCTTCAAATTACTGAAGAAAGATCAAGTAGTCAAATGGAATGATGAGTGCAAAACTGCTTTCGATAAGATCAAAGAGTACCTGCAAGAGCCTCCTGTTTTGATGCCACCAGTCGAGGGAAGACAATTGATCATGTATCTAACTGTTTTGGAAAACTCAATGGGGTGTATGCTGGGGCAGCATGACGAGTCTGGCCGAAAAGAGCATGCTATTTATTACCTGAGCAAAAAGTTTACCGATTGTGAAACAAGATATTCACTGCTCGAGAAAACTTGTTGCGCTCTGGCATGGGCTGCTCGTCGGCTAAGACAGTATATGCTGACCCATACTACCTTATTGATATATAAAATTGATCCAATAAAATACATCTTCGAGAAACCTGCTCTATCTAGGAGAATATCGAGATGGCAGATGATCCTGACAGAATATGACATACAGTATACTACCTAAAAAGCAATAAAGGGCAGTGTACTAGCTGATCACCTTGCTCACCAAGCTGTGGAAGACTACCAGTCCATGAAGTTCGAATTCCTAGATGAAGACATCATGATGGTAAACAACTGTGAAGAATTCAGACCATATGACAAACCTGAACAAGGATCCCGATGGACCCTTGTTTTTGATAGGGCGTCCAACGCACTCGGCAATGGTATAGGTGTTGTACTCATATCTCCTGAAGGATGTCATACTCCCTTTACTGCAAGACTCTTCTTCAATTTTACAAATAACATGGAAGAATACGAAGCGTGCATTTTTTTGCTCAAAGCTGCAATAGATTTCGGGATCAAGTCCTTAAATGTATTCGGAGATTCATCTTTGGTCATCATCCAGATCAAAGGGGAATGGGACACCAACCACCCTAACCTTATCCCCTACAAATAACATGTGCTGACATTAATCCCACACTTTGAAAATATTACCTTCGAGCATTTCCCGTGAGAAGAAAATCAGCTAGCAGACGCACTAGCCACAGTGTCATCCATGTTTAAACTTAAATGGGATAACGAGGCTCTCCAGATCACCATTAAACGAATGGATGAGCCAGCTCTCTATCATGAGATTAATATTGAAGAAGTAGTGGACCAACCTTGGTTTCACGAAGTCGAGAGGTATATCGAGGATCAAGAATATCCAGAAGGAGCTTCAGTCAATGATAAGAAGTTCTTAAGGAGATTCTCTGCTAAGTTCTTCCTTAGTAATGTCATTCTCTACAAATGCAACCATGACTCTATTTTGCTCTGTTGTGTAGACAAGGTTGAGGCAGAAAAGATCATGGCTGATCTACATGAAGGAACTTTTGGCACCCATTCCAGTGGGCATAAGATGGCAAAGAAGATCCTACGGGAAGGCTATTGCGGGTCTACCATGGAAGCAGATTGTTATCAACACTCTCAAACCCGCCACAAGTGTCAGATCTATGCTGACAAGGTGCACGTACCTCTGGTTCCTATTAATGTCTTGACGGCTCCTTGGCCCTTTGCTATGTGGGGAATCGATATGATTGGGGAAATCAAATCAACAACCTCCAATGGACACCGCTTCATCTTAGTGGCCATTGACTATTTTACAAAGTGGGTTGAGGCAACCTCTTTCGCTTCCGTGACCAAGAATGTTGTAGCCCGGTTCATTAAACAGAATCTCATCTATCGGTATGGTATCCCAGAGAGGATCATCACAGACAATGGTACAAATCTAAACAATACTATGATCACCTCCCCGTGCGAGCAATTCAAGATCCAGC
Organism: Vicia faba; assembly: GCA_948472305.1. Lineage (NCBI taxonomy): Eukaryota > Viridiplantae > Streptophyta > Magnoliopsida > Fabales > Fabaceae > Vicia > Vicia faba. The sequence goes on from OX451735.1 coordinate 1,016,286,298, forward strand.
ACCACAATTCTTCCCCTTACCGGCCAAAGATGAATGGTGTTGTCGAAGCCGCAAATAAGAACATCAAAAAGATCATACAGAAAATGACAGTCATGTACAAAGACTGGCATGAGATGCTACCATTCTCTATCCACAGGTATTGTACCACAACGTTCATATCAACTAGGGCAACACCCTACTCTTTGGTATATGGCATGGAAGCTGTCTTGCCTATTGAGGTCCAGATCCCCTCTCTGAGAATCATGAAGGATGCAGGGCTGAATGAAGAAGATTGGATCCAGACTCGACTTGATCAACTGAACTTTATTGATGAGAAAAGGCTTACTACTGTCTGTCATGGTCAGATGTATCAAAAATTAATGATTCAGGCTTTTAACAAAAAGGTTAGACGACAAGTGTATCAAGTTGGGGATCTAGTGATCAAGCGCATCATACTGCCGCAAGGTGATCCCAGGGGCAAATGGACTCCTACATACAAAGGACCATTTGTAATCAAGAGCATATTCTCTGGTGGAGCAATGATCTTGGCCACCATGGATGGCGACGACCTATTGCACCATGTGAACATGGACATAGTCAAAAGATACTATGCATAAAGAGACCTGCTAGGTTGACACATCTAGGCAAAACAAGGGCATCTCGGCGAACCAAAAAGATTCGGGCAAAAATTAGGGATAAAAAAAAATCTGTACACCCGGCAAGTTGAAAACCCGAAAGGGAGACTTGGGCAAAAAAGGGTATCCCGGTGGACTGAAAACCCGAAAGGGCGGTCCAGGCAAAAGTTAGGGATTGAAGCGTATGACTATGTCCCATTGGATCACCTTACGTACAACCTTTGGCTTCTACTGACAAGCTCGACGGTTCTGATCAATTCAATCAGCTTCGAACAAGGCAACAAATAGACAAGACGCTCAGAGACACGAAGGTTATAGCAGAATGGGAACTCCATGGGATCATTTCACATAATTATCATTTCTTTGTATGAAATTTTTATTTTTTACGACGACATTCTCTTACTAGAATGTTTGTCTCGTTGTACAAAAATACTTACTCAAAATCAATACAAAGATATCCCTTTGAAAGTGCAAAACTATCTGTTTTTTCTTTACTCTTGTGTTTTGTTTACAAAAACATCCAATGATTTATTTATGAACATATGCATCTGAACATAACTACTATTTACAAATGAACAAAATAAAAAGACAATCACTGATGGCTTTAAGAGATAGGGAAATATCTCCAAGTTGTTTCCATAAAATCCCCCGCAGTGTGCAGTTTAATCCCTAGCGGAACAAGGCTTCCAGTTATCAATCCCCAGTAGAAGTCCCCAAATTTCTCAAGATTCCCCAACAGGATGTTACAAGCAGTACACGGAATTTCCCTTATAACAGAGTTTGTTTCTCTAAAAGGAAATTAATCAACACTTAAACTTCACAACATGAAGACTTACACTCCATATACTCAGCAGCAGTCAGGGATTTCCCTATCCAACAACAGTGCAGCAGATTAGCTCACATACGCATACATCGCATCCATATATCATAAACATCGATAACACGAATGCACATATCATAATCTCATTGTACCATGCATTTCATACATCATGACATTGCTTATAACTAATGTTTTACCCTTTTTAGGATAAGATTAATCAATGGCTATCATCAACAAATTATAAAAGTCAGATATTGATACCTGAGACAAGCCAGGACAATTATCTACACGACCAGCTGAAGCAATCCAACACGGGTTCTTCTCATTCTCTCTCAGATACAATTCAGATACGCTCCAGACACAGATGTCATTCTGATACTCATTCATATTCAAATTTCAGATACAGTTCAGATATGCTCCAGACACGGATGCCATTCTAATACTCATTCGGAATTCTTTCTCGAATACAGTTTAAATATGCTCCAGACAAGGACACCATTCTGATACTCATTCAGTTTCAACTCTCAGATACAATTCATATACGCTCCAGATACGGGTGCCATCCTGATACTCATTCAGATTCAGCTTTCAGATACAGTTCAGATACGCTCCAGACACGGATGCCATCCTGATACTCATTCAGATTCAGCTCTCAGATACAATTCAAATACGCTCCAGACACGGATGCCATCCTGATACTTATTCAGATTCAGCTTTCAGATACAGTTCAGATACACTCCAGATACGGATGCCATCTTGATACTCATTCAGATTCAGCTTTCAGATACAGTTCAGATACGCTCCAGATACGGGTGCCATCCTGATACTCATTCAGTTTTCAGATACAGTTCAGATACACTCTAGACACGGATGCCATCCTGATACTCATTCAGATTCAGCTCTCAGATACAGTTCAGATACGCTCCAGACACGGATGCCATCCTGATACTCATTCAGATTCAGCTTTCAGATACAGTTCAAATACGCTCCAGATACGAATTCCATCCTGATACTCATTCAGATTTAGCTTTCAGATACAGTTCAGATACGCTCCAGATATGGATGCCATCCTGATACTCATTCAGATTCAGCTTTCAGATACAATTCAGATGCGCTCCAGATACGGATGCCATCCTGATACTCATTCAGATTTAACTTTCAGATACAGTTTAGATACGCTCCAGACACGGACGCCATCCTGATACTGATTTAGATTCAGCTCTCAGATACAGTTTAGATATGCTCCAGACATGAACGCCATTCTAATACTCATTCAATTTCAGCTTACAGATACGATTCAACAATCATTTCTGGATGGCATCTACAATCCCATCTCCAATAGCTTTCCATCATTCCTCCAAATGGAATCTTTAAGCCTATTCCCTATACCATCAACCTTCACATCACCGAGTGCAAATTTCTGGGCACTCTAATGTCCAATCATCTTCTACCTTCGAGTCACGAATGACAAAACTCACCAATCTAACTCTTCAGGCTTAAGAAGATTGAACAAGGGCAGCTGTTGTACCCCAAAATTTGCCCTCTCATTTCTCAAGGATTCTCCCACAAGGTCTTCTATGACGTCAAGTTTGCAGCACTGATACATCAATTTAGGCTCGGAATTGGCACAAGGGCAAAATGGTCAATTGCATACTAGAAAGTCAAACTTTGACTTTTTGGTCAACATTACATTCCAAAGATCAAATTTCATCAAGAAATTCAAGAATATCAAGCTTGATCATCAAGAAAGTCAAGAAAGTCAAAACTCAACTTGAAAAGTGAAGGTTTCCAAGACAGAAATTTTCTAAGTGTTTTTATACATGATAATTTCATCACTTCATGCCATTCTTTCACCAAGATGCAAGATGATTCAAGGAAAACTTACAACTTGAAAGTTGTAGATCTCAAGGAAATCTAAAAAATGTAGAGCAGGACTTTTTCAAGAAATTCTTAGATTTTAAGTTATAAATTCATGAAGTCATGACATTTTCATTTAACACTTAAATAAATTTTCAACAGATTTTGTTCAGGATTTTATCCCAACTTCTTGTCATTTTTTCACATAGTTCCAAGATGATTTTGTCAAAATGGCCAACATGAAAGTTGTAGAGGGTGTTTCAAGCTTTCCAAAACATTCAAGAGCATGAATTTATCATACTTGAGATAGGAGATTCAAGGGCTTGAAGTTGGGCATCCATCCTTGAATTGCAAGTCATTCTATTGAAGAACACATAACAAAACCCTTATCCTATGCTGCATAATATTATGTTGCAGACCTTCTTGCTTGCAAATCTCTACATAATTTAAATGTTTACACAAGAGATTGAGCTATTACCCAAGTGTTTGAGCCATTGTCCAAAATATATTTCCATTTATGGCATAAAGGCACCATTGCTACTCTTGAAAAGCAAGCCTTTTGGTACAAAGTTTATCTTAAGCCCATTACCTTGCTTGTTGCTGATTATACTCCACCATAAATCATGGGAAGTAGCTCCTCTCTACCAGCAACTTTGGTACTTCATCTTGGGACTATGGAGTACTTGACATAGTTTGATCTTTGTAATCCAACCAAACCATAACATGCTGTCTTGCAAACCTAATCAGATCATATGCACAAACCCCTTGCCTATAAATAGAAGAAGCATTTGCAAGAGTAGGGGGTTAGAAAAAATAGAGAGAAGGGCCAGAAAAATAGAAGGAGAAACTAACACTCAAAATCATTTTTGTTGTCAAAAAACCAGATTTGTCTACAAAACCTCCATTTTTGAGCTTTGAAGTCCAAATCTTTGAATCTCATACCTTGCAAGTTTTCTCCAAACAAATAATCTAAGACACTTAAAATACACCATATATAAGTTGTTCAAACATAAGAATAACTTCTGTAACATCACTATCACCATCTTCCAAACTCAAAAAACATACATTGCAACTTGACTTGGTTGGAGCGGTTCAACCATTTTCAGCATAAAAGGAAAGTTAGATATACTTTAAGAAGGTTCAAAAGATCTCGATCAATCACCACTTTGCACTAAAAAACATCCGTACGTGTTCTAAATCTTCCACTTCGAGAGGTAAGCTTTCTCAAACTGTGATATCATTGTTCATACATCATTTGATTTTGCATTCAAAAGATATAACAAGACAGATCAAAGAGAAAAGACTAACAAAAATCCAGACTAGAGGATGACACGGGTGCCCGTGTCACACAACACGGCCTATGTCAGCTTAATTGGGTTGAAAAACATAGTAAAATGCAAGGACAAAAGCTGACACGGGTGCCCGTGTCACACGACACGGCCCGTGTCAATGTTACTGGTGCGTACACGAGTAGAAAAAAGATGGACAGGGGCTGACACGGGTGGAAGTGTCATGTGACACAGCCGTGTCAGGTTGGCTCGAACCAAAAAATGCAGAAAAGTCATGGACAGGTCCTGACACGGGTGCCCGTGTTCACTGACACGGCCCGTGTCAACTCCGACACAAATTTTCTTGATTTTTAAGATTTTTTTTAGCTTATTTTGGACATATTGCATTTCTTGGAAATGACCTAACATTATAAAACATTTGTTTTCAAATGAAACCTCAAAAACATTTTTCTAAACAATTAGTTTTTTTTGTTAACTTAGACTTAGGTTTTTCTTCAATGAAATTAATTACAAAACCTTTTCTATAAAAAACCCTAAAAACAATTTCTCTCACTTTACATCTTCTTGCATATTTTACTATTTTTGCATTATAAATTATGTATTTATCAAAGCCTTGTAATAGTAATTAGGGTTTACTTCACTTGTCATCCCCATTTGTAAATTTGTATACCCACTCCCCTAATGATGTAATAGCGTAGTAATTTTACTTTCCACAATTTATCGCTTTCATATAATGTTAGTAATTAGGGTTTGTATGGAAAGATAAATCAACAATTAGCAAACCATAATCCAAGATAAACAAGCATGTAAATCAAACACATTTGCACACTCGCACCCTTAGGGTAATTCCAATTTGTTGCCTTACAAAATAGCCATATTATGCATGTGAGGTATCTTAGCAAAAAATACAAGATCATAGTCCCTCGATAATGCTATCCATGTTGCCTTTCAAAATGATCTTAGTCCCTAAAGAAAATGCTAAGATATCTTACAACATTTCTAATTATGGTTATACGATGACCCACACCCGTCCCTTTTACATCCAAAGATAGGGTTACTTACCAAATCAATAGTAAGATAACAATGTCAAAGGAAAGAGGAAATGAATATGAAAGACTTTTGAGTAGGTAGAATGTTCCTAGTTACTTTCTCAATTTTAAAACAAAAACATCCTTGCTATTTTCAAAACAAACACCAACACTTTCAAAAACATCTTTCAAACTTGAAAACATTTTCAAAAGATCAAACACTTTGTATACATTCTTACGAACAAGAATCATTACAAAGTTTGCCTAAACAATGGCATCTTTACAAAATACTTTCAAAAACCACACAAAGCACATTTTCAAACAAAAGCAAGTGATCTAGCAAGTAACTAAGAGCCCATGGAAAAACATGGATGAAAAGGGTTCTAATACCTTCCCTTTTCATAATCTACCCCCCGAACTCAAGAAACAATCTCAAAGGTCTTTCCTGTGCTTTTTCACCTTTCCTTTTGGATAAAAGAAAAGTTGGTGGCGACTCTTGTTAACCGCAACATTTACGATCAAATGCAAAACATCCCAAGTCAGTTCTCCCATCGTATCACAACCATTATTAGCAGTAAATAGAGGTAATTCATCATCATGTAAAACTCCCTGCAACTTCGCATTATCAACAAGAATTCACAACAACAATCACAACATCACAATAACTCATCATAAATCAACATTGTCCATAAGCCTATCACATCAATCAACGATTCAATTACTAACATAATTAAACAACAACTTAACATAATTCACATAGCACGGTTAACAACCAAAAACACAACATGTACGAGCAAAAGGGATAGGGAACTACGTGCCCTTCGACATGCATAACAACTAGGACAACATAATAACTAAATCATACTCCTCGACACGCACAGAGGAAAATAGGGTAACGACCAACCTATATTCATCGACACGTCCTACAATTTAATTCTGCTCGAAAATCTAACACATAATCCCCGACATGCCTCACAGCCTAAAATGCCGCTCGATACCTACTTCTCAAGTATCCTCCCCGACCACTAATTCGGCCAACCGCTCGAAATAACACAACAACGGGCAACTATATTCCTATCGCCAAATTTGTTCATTATACAATACCGAATATAACAATAATTCCTAACGTCGTAATGACCATACCTTCATGACGACCATAACAACCTAACGACCACAACAACATGCAACAATCTACACTAACCTACTCACCGATTAAACCAGACAGTCACACAGATACACAAAACATCCACAACACACAACCGGGCAACTTCCTAAAACAGATTCATTAAACGGTCTTACAGTTCTTCCCAACGGCCACAACATGAATAAATGAGCAACTTCGATAGCAATTCAGAAACATCCACGCGCAACAATTATAAAACGACCAATTCCCACGTAATACACATCATAAGTCCCATTATAAGGTTAGAACCCCACCCTTACCTGGATTGAAGGTCGCTCAACCAAAACTCTAGTCGACGACTTTGCTTTTTTCTGTTCGACATAGGGCAGCTTGCTTCCCTCTCCGTGAAACTCTTCCGGGAAATATACAGAAACGCTTATTCTCCAACTAAAAAAATTCCTTATGTCAACTTAGCCTTATATAACAATCCTCTTGGGCCTAACCTACACCCCCACTTTACTATTTCTAACTAATAGCATAAGTCCAACATTATTTCATATATTCCCTTAAATCCACATAATATAATTATTATTAATCAACTAATTAATTAATTAATAATAATCCAACAACTTATACCGATGATTCTCAATATTACACAACTTCACAATTAATCCAAAATAATATAATTAAATAAATAATTAAATTAAATTACGGGCGTTACAACTCTCCCCCACTTAGAATATTTTCGTCCTCGTAAATTTACCTCATTCAAACAACTCAGGATAGGAGTCCCGTATCTTGCTTTCCAACTCCTAAGTCATGTTTTCTCCAGCAGATCCTAACCAGACTACTTTCACCAAAGCAATCTCTTTGCCTCTCATAGTCTTCATTTCACGACCCACGATTCGTACATGCATCGTCTCAACAGCAAGATTATCTCGTACTTGCACATCATCCATATGAATCACATGAGATAGATCTGAAATATACTTTCGGAGTTGTGACACATGAAACACATCATGCAAATTTGAAAGATTAGGCGGTAAAGCCACTCTATAAGCCACATTCCCAACTCTTTCTGAAATCTGATATGAACCAATAAAACGAGAAGTAAGCTTCTTAGACTTCAATGCTCGCCCAACACCAGTTACAGGTGTAACTCTCAAAAACACATGGTCACCAGCTTGAAATTCCAAATCCCTTCTTATTTTGTCACGATAACTCTTTTGTCTACTTTGGGAAGCTTTCATCTTTTCCCGAATCATCTTCACCTTCTCAGTAGTCTCATGAACAAGTTCAGGTCCGAGTACTACACTTTCTCCAGATTCATGCCAACATAAAGGAGTTCTACATCTCCGACCATACAACACTTCAAAAGGTGCCATCCCAATACTAGAATGGTAACTGTTATTATAAGTAAACTCTATCAATGGAAGATAAGTATCCCACGAACCTCCCTGCTCAAGAACACATGCTCTCAACAAATCTTCCAACGATTGAATAATCCTTTCTGTCTGACCATCCGTCTGAGGATGATACACTGAACTCAACCTCAACTTAGAACCCAACGCCTCTTGAAAACTCTTCCAAAAATAAGAAGTAAACCTCGGATCTCTATCCGACACAATGCACAAAGGAACACCATGCAACTTCACAATTACATTAGTGAAGATCTCAGCCAAGTTCGACACTGGAAAACTAATGTTAATAGGAATAAAATGAGCCGACTTCATAAGCCTATCAATAATCACCCAAGTCGAATCATGTCCTCTTAGAGTATTAGGTAACCCCGTCACAAAGTCCATCGAAATGCTATCCCATTTCCATTTTGGAACTTCTAACGGTTGCATCAACCCTGCAGGCTTGTGATGTTCAACTTTCGACTTCTGACAAGTCAAACATGCATACACAAACTGAGCCACATCACTCTTCATCCCAGGCCACTAAAACAATTTCTTCAAATTCTGATACATCTTTATAGCTCTTGGATGAATACTCAGCTTACTTCTATGACTCTCTTCAAGGATCACTTTCTTCATCTCTGCATCATCAGGAATACAAATCTGATTATGAAATATCAACACACCTTGTGCATCCAACTTAAAATCACTATTCTCAGACTGATCGATCCCAACCATCGAATCTACCAATTTCACATCTAACTTCTGAGCTTCTCTGATACTATCCAGAAAATCATTATTAATCTTCAACATTCCCAACATAACACTCCACGGTGTCACTTCACAAACTAATCTCATATCTTTGAACTGTTCAATTAATTCCAACTCTTTAACCATCATTGCTGACATATGTAAAGTCTTTCGACTCAACGCATCAACTACCACATTCGCTTTTCCTGGATGATAATTCAAACTGAAATCATAATCCTTTAACAACTCCAACCATCTTCTTTGTCTCATATTCAATTCCTTCCGATCAAATAGATATTTTAAGCTCTTATGGTCACTAAACACTTCAAATCTAGAACCATAAAGATAATGCCTCCAAATTTTCAACACAAAACAACTGCAACAAGTACTAAATCATGCGTAGGATAGTTCTTCTCATGAGTCCTCAACTGCCTTGACGCATAAGAAACTATCTTATCATTCTGCATAAGCACACCTTCTAAACCCATCTTAGAAGCATCACAATAAACCACAAAAGGTTCTCCTGGATTAGGTAACATCAAAATCGGAGCCGACGTCAATATTTTCTTCAATGCCTTAAAACTTTCTTCACAATGGACATCCCACACAAAAGCTATACCTTTACAAGTCAACTTAGTCAACAGAAGTGCCAACTTAGAAAAACCTTTGATAAACCTCCTATAATAACCAGCTAATCCCAAAAAGCTTCTGTTGTACCCCAAAATTTTCCCTCTCATTTTCTCAATATTTCTCTCGCATGTGTGATTACAAAAACATGTTTAAAGAAATAAAGAAAATGTAAAATTTTGAAGATGTTAATGTGCCTTTCGATTAGGTCAAAAAAGAAACAAGTTGGCTTCAATTTAACAAGTTTTAAACTAGCCATATGTTTTCCTTCGCAGTAACCCCCTTCGATCCACAAGTTGGGAAACCTCTTTCAATTTACAAGCTGGGCAGCCTCTTTCGATTTACAAGTTGGGAAGACTCTTTCGATTTACAAGCTGGGAAGCTTCCTTTGATTTACAAGTTGGGCAACTTCCTTCGATTTACAAGCCGGACAACTTCTTTCGATTTACAAGTTGGGCAACCTCTTTTGATTTACAAGTTGGACAACCTCCTTCGATTTACAAGCTGGGCAGCCTCCTTCGATTTACAAGCTGGGAAACCTCTTTCGATTTACAAGTTGGGGCAATTAAACCCTTCGACATAACGTACTTAGATCACACCTCTAAAACTCTTCAACAATATGGATCATAGTTAGTGGATTTGAAGGACCTATAATAGATCCATTCAAAGAGCGCACATTGTCGGAAATGAACGTTGTTGTATGATGATGAGTGAAGTGATCAAAACGAAAGGGTGGAGTATTCAAGGTGTTTGTTGATCAAATTCCTATATACTGCCAAACCCAAGCCAACTGTGCTTCTATGCAACAGTCCTGCATCAACCTACCATAACACTCCAAATATTGCTGAGCCTGCATTGTCTCAGTCCCATACTTACACAAAAAAGGGCACATAAGAGCTGCATCGAAGAAAACAAGGGACAATATACCCAAATAGTTCAAATTTCATTTGATTTCCCTCCAAAACCACATCAAAGCTCACCTATAAATAAAAGGCTTCACAACATGTTCAGAGAGGATTTTTTTGACCAGAGGAACGACACCTCCAAAATCTTCTCAAACACAACAACAAAGCTCTCAAGTCCTTAAACACTTGTGAAATCAAAAAACCCAGAATCCCATTTTTCACCTCTTTCGATTATGAAGAACAACTCCACACTTCAGTCTCCTTAGAATCCAGTGGAAAGGAGCATTACACTTGTTTTCTTTCCTCCTTCGAATCCCGTCTCCAAGGCCTAGCTTCAGGCCCCTCCCTTCAAATCCAATTGGAAAGAAACATAACACTTGTTTCTTTCTTCCTTTGAATCCAACATCCAAGGCCTAGCTTTTGGCCCCTCCCTTCGAATCCAGGAGAACCCAGAGCCACCACTCAAGGCCCAATTCACATTCAAGGTTGAAGCAAGGTAAGTCACTCTTACCCTTGAACCTTTCGTTTCATGGCATAACATGTGAGTAACTTTCCCTTTCGTTTGAAACATGTATATAATACTTTGTTCTTTTCGTTTCCAACCCCTTAATATATTTTCAGAACTAACCCTTTCGTTTTCTTTTTGTTTACCTGAATGTGCTTTAACTATTAAACTGTTTGCAAGGCAAATACTAGCATAGCCTTAGGCCATGTTGCCATTTAACGCCTTAAGCGAAAGAAACAGGAGGAAAGAAACATGAAACGAAGCCTTGGGCTTCCATGTTGACTTCCAAGCCCCAGAAAGGCAGAACCAGAAGGCCATGACCTGCTGCTACCAATGCCCAATCGAAGGCCATGACAAGCTACTGCCAATGCCTAATCGAAGGCCATGACTAGCTGCTGCTAATGCCCAATCGAAGGCCATGACCAGCTGCTTCCAATGCCCAATCGAAGGCCACGACTTACTGGATGCTAGCCTCAATCGAAGGAGGCCAATAGAAGCAGAATCGAAGGATTCTCCCCCCAATCAAAAGAGCTCATTTTACTTCTTTTTATTTTATTTTATTTTTATGCACTTAAATATAGTTTTAATAGTGTAGGATTTATTTTCTGCATTTTTATTTACTTTTGTACAAATGCTAGTAAACTAGGATGTGTATGGAAAGATAAAACCAACAAGTAGACAACCTAAAAATCAAAGACAAATGCATGCAATCAAACACACTATTCACACACACCCTTAGGGTAATCTCACTTGTTGCCTCAGAAAAATAGTCATGTCTCTCGAACATGGGCATTTTAGCAAAGGCCCTCGATAAAAGATCGTAGTCCCTTGATGACCCTCGATGTTGCCTTTGGTAAACGATCTAGTCTCTAAACAACATTGCTAAAACGTCCCATAGGTTTCCTTCTATGACTATACAAAGGTTCCACACCCGTCCCTTCACATCCAACAATGGGGCTTCTTACAAAATCAATGGTAAGATAGCAACATCTAAAGGAGGAGGAAAAGAACATCCAAGACCTTTTGAGTAGGTAGATTTGCTCCTAGTTGCTCGCTTGCTCACAACAAAAACATTTTATACATCAACACACTCATTTGAAACATTTTCAAAAGTTAAAACACTTTATACGCGTTCTTATAGAAACGAGAGCCATTACAAAGACACCTTTTCAAAATCACTTTCAAAAACACACTCCACAAACACCTCTTTGAACTATTTTCAAAACAACACTTTGTATGCGTTCTTATAGAAACGAGAACCATTACAAATACATTTTCAAAATACTTTCAAAACCACACCACAAAACACACTTTCAAACAAAAGCAAGTGATCTAGCAAGCAACTAAGAGCCCGTAGTTAACTACGGATGGAAAGGTTGCTAATACCTTCCCTTTTCATAATCTACCCCCCGAACTCAGAAATAATCTCTAAGGTCTTTCCTGTTCTTTTCAGCCTTTCCTTTTGGATAAAAGAAAAGTCGGTGGCGACTCTTGCTAACCGCAACATTTGCGATAAAATGCAAAACACCCAAGTCAGTTCTCCCACCGTATCACAACTTCTAATCTTGGTAGCCGACTTTGGAGTTTTCTATTGCAACACAACATCTACTTTTGATGGGTCTACAACAATGCCACTACCTGAGATCACATGACCAAGAAAACTAACCTCCCTTAACCAAAATTCACACTTAGACAGTTTTGTGCACAACTTCTTCTCTTTCAATATTTGTAATACTATTCTTAAGTGTTCTGCATGCTCTTCTTCTAACTTAGAGCAAATCAAAATATCATCAATGAACACCACTACAAATCGATCCAAATAAGTATGAAAGACGCGATTCATGTATTCCATGAATACTCCCGACGTATTAGTAACACCAAAAGGCATCACCGAATACTCATAATGTCCACAACGCATTCTGAAAGCCTTATTTTAAATATCTTTATCCTTCACTTTAATCTAATGATATCCTGACCTAAAATCTATCTTACTAAACACACTAGCATCCACCAATTGATCCATCAAATCATCTATTCTTAGAAGCGGATACTTGTTCTTAATCGTCACTTTATTCAACTGCCTATAATCAACACAAAGCCTCATACTTCCATCTTTATTCTTTACTAATAACACTTGAGCTCCCCACAACGATACACTTGGTCTCACAAACTTCTTCTTAAGTAACTCTTCCAATTGCTTCTTTAATTATGACAATTCAGATGCAGACATCCTGTATGGTGCCATAGACACAGGCCTGGTATCAGGCACAAGATCAATAGAAAATTTAACTTCCCTCTCTGGAGGTACATCAGGAATTTCATCAGGGAAAACTTCAGGAAATTCACGCACCACCTGCAATTCCTCAATTATAGCTTGATTCTCGATAGATAGCGACGTCATCAACGAGAACATCTGAGCCTCTTCTTGCATCAACTTCCTCAACTGTCCAGTAGACAACAGGCCATCTTCCTCTTCCTCAGGAGTAGAAAACCTCACAAACTTATTATAACAGTTAATATGAACATAGTTATGCTTTAACCAATTCATACCCAGAATCACATCCAATCCTCTTAAAGGCAAACAAACCAAATCAACAACAAAGTCTCTGTCAAAGATTGACAATGGACACTTTAAACACACAAAAGAAGTAGTCACCGACCCCTTGGCTACGTTTCGATGACCATATCCCATTCATAGAAGATAACACAAGACCCAATCTTTCAACATAATCACCAGGAATAAAGCAATGAGTAGCACCGGTATCAATAATAGTAATTAAAGGAGTACTATTAATGAAACATGTACCTCTGATGAGTTTGTCCTCACTAGCTGCCTGATCCTCAACCAAAGCAAACACTTTAGCACTGGTTTGTGCCTTCTTTGGTTTCTGACACTAGCTACCAATGTGTCCTTCACCATAATTGAAACAAATCACCTCCTTATGCTTGCACTCAGACACAACATGTTCAGTCTTACCACAATAGAAACACCTCTTTACCTCAACAGCACACACATTTCTCTTATGCCCAGGTTTTCCATATTTGAAACACCTCTAACCTATGACACGTCTCTAGCCACCAGTCATCAGCTTCGAATGCTAGCATATGAGTATCATATTAAACCTTATGCGCTGGAGTGCAGTCCATCACACATAAGATTCTCTCAATCTCTTTCAACCAATCCAACGCTCTGTCAGGATCATACTTTCCCTTGAACGTAGGCGGATTCTACCTCTGGAAAGTCTCCAAACTATGAGATTCAGCATTCTCGTCAATATTCGGCTAATTCTCCATATCATGCGCCATTGCTTCTAAAGCAGCAGCAAGTACATCATCATTCCTTCCAGCCATCTCAACTTATCACTATAACATAAATAATAGTTAGAACTCAAATTAACAATACTCGATTGTTAAACAACTTACGACTCGACAACTTGGCCGGACGAAACGAATTTGCTCTGATACTAACTTTGTAACACCCCAATTTTACTCGATAATATAAATGTAAATCAGAGTTATACAAATTATGAAACTGAATCAGGATGCCACAAATTCAACTTAAAAACCATTGCATTCGACATGGATACATAACACTTTAAAACTTCGGATGAACTAACAGCAAAATAAATTAATCTTTTAAATCAACAACTTGAAAACCTACGCAGCAGAATCATAATAACATATTTATCCAACATGAAAGCAACTTTTGAATAACAAGTACTTAACAAAAATCAACTTAAAGTTCAAAAACTGAAAATAACAAATACTAAAGCAATAAGCGTTCATCCCCTCGAGTGTTACGTATCAGAGCAATGACACTGACTCGAACTACTGAAGGTCAACCGCCTTTCACTCTGGATTACCTACACGTTACCAACATAAGGGTAACATTCAAACAGAAGGGGTGAGATATCGAACACTATAATAGAACGTATGATAAATATTACACTAGAACCAGTTCATGCAAAATTCACCACTTCACAACTTATAAACAACCATTATTACAACAAGCTATCAACAAAACAAACCAACTAATTCATCATCACAACAACTCAATCATACACTTGGAATGCGACTCAATACTATGCAAATGCATGTAGTACCATTGGAGCAAAACTCCCATCTTAAAAATGGAGCAGAACTCCCATCTTGATAAGTGCCAATTAATAGAGGCATCAACAAGGCATAAGCCTTTTTCGCAGTTTTCCAATCCAGGCCATCACAGAGTATGCAAATGTATATGACTCAATGAATGCACTATCACATAATCACAATAATCATCATCCATCTCAAGGCATAAGCCCACATCACCAATATTACCAGTAAATAGAGATAATTCATCATAATGTAAAACTACCTGCAACTTTGCATTATCAACAAGAATTCACAACAACAATCACAACATCACAACAACTCATCATAAATCAACATTGGCCATAAGCCTATCACATCAATCAATGATTCAATCACTAACATAATTAAACAACAACTTAACATAATTCACACAACACAGTTAACGACCAAAAACACAACATGTACGAGCAAAAGGGATAGGGAACTACGTGCCCTTCGACATGCATAACAACTAGGACAACATAATAACTAAATCATACTCCTCGACACGCACAGAGGAAAATAGGGTAACGACCAACCTATATTCATCGACACGTCCTACAATTTAATTCTGCTCGAAAATCTAACACATAATCCCCGACATGCCTCACAGCCTAAAATGCCGCTCGATACCTACTTCTTAAGTATCCTCCCCGACCACTAATTCTGACAATTGCTCGAAATAACACAGCAACGGGCAACTATATTCCTATCGACATATTTTTTCATTATATAAGACTAACTACAACAATAATTCCTAATATCGTAACGACCATACCTTCATGACAACCACTACAACCTAACGGCCACAACAACAGGCAATAATCTACACTAACCTACTCATCGATTAAACTGGGAAATCACACAGATACACAAAACATCCACAACACACAACCGGGAAACTTCCTAAAATGGATTCATTAAACGATCTTACAGTTCTTCCCAACGGCCACAACATGAATAAATGAGAAACTTCGATAGCAATTCAGAAACATCCATGCACAACAATCATAAAATGACCAATTCCCACGTAATACACATCATAAGTCCCATTATAAGGTCAGAACCCCACCCTTACCTGGATTCAAGTTCGCTCAACCAAAACTCTAGGCGACGGCTTTGCTTCGTTCTGCTCGACACCGGGCATCTTGCTTCCCTCTCCGTGCAACTCTTCTGAGCAACATACAAAAACCCTTATTCTCTAACTAAAACAATTCCTTATGTCAGTTTAGCCTTATATAACAATCCTCTTGGGCCTAACCTACACCCCCACTTTACTATTTCTAACCAATAGCATAAGTCCAACATTATTTTATATATTCCCTTAAATCCACATAATATAATTATTATTAATCAACTAATTAATTAATTAATAATAATCCAACAACTTATACCAATGATCCTCAATATTACACAACTTCACAATTAATCCAAAATAATATAATTAAATAAATAATTAAATTAAATTACGGGCGTTACAATGCACTCTTCATATTATGCCATGCTGTTGGTACAGTCGAAGCATAATCTGGCGGTGAAGGGCGTGTGGAAACCCTTGGGAGAAATAATTACGGCCCCGATTATGTTGTTGAGTGCATTAGAAGCTTCATCGAAAACCATAGTCCATCGGGATCCTGGCTCAGGTCCTTCATACGGTCCAGGTTCTTCATAATCTGTAACTAGCATAATATTCTCATCTGGGAACTTAAAATTCATAAACTGATAGTTGTCTACAGCTTGATGAGCCAAGTGGTCTACTAGTACACTTCCTTTGATTGATTTCTGAGTGGTGTACTGAATATCGTATTCTGTCAGGACCATTTCCATCTGGCTATTCTTCCAGAGAGAGCGGGCTTCTCGAATATGTATTTGATGAGATCCATTTTAGAGATCAATAAAGTGGTATGAGTTAACATATAATGTCTTAGTCGGAGAGCAGACCATGCCAAAGCGTAAAAGGTTTTCTCGAGCACTGAGTATCTTGTTTTACAATCGGTAAACTTTTTGCTAAGGTATTATATTGCATGCTCTTTTCGACCAGACTCACCATGCTGGTGCAATACACACCCCATTGAGTTCTCTAACATTGTTCGGTACATGATTAGGGTCTTCCTTTAACTGGTGGCATGAGAATTAGAAGTTCTTGGAGGTACCCCTTAATTTTGTCAAAGGCTATCTATAAATCATTGTTCCACTTTACTACCTGATCTTTCTTCAGCAGTTTGAAGATTGGCTCACAAGTAGCTGTCAGATGGGAAATGAACAAGGCAATGTAATTCAGTCGTCCCAAGAAACCTCTGACTTCCTTCTCTGTACGGGGAATAGGCATCTCTTGAATGGATTTGACCTTGGCGAGATCAAATTCAATACCTTTACCATTGACAATGAAACCCAAGAGTTTACCGGATCTTACTCCAAAAATGCACTTGTTTGGATTAACCTCAACTTGTATTTCTTCATTCTCTTAAACAACTTGTATAGATGGTCAAGATGTTCCTCTTCAGTTAGATATCTAGATATCATGTCATCAACATAAACCTATATCTCTTGATGAATCATGTCATGGAACAAGGCTACCATGGCACGCTGATATGTTGCGCCGACGTTCTTCAACCCAAAAGGCATAACCTTGTAAAAGAAAGTGCCCACTATGTAACAAAAGTAGTCTTCTCCATATCTTCAGGTGCCATCTTGATCTGATTATAACCCGAGAAACCATCCATGAAGGAGAATACTTTATGTTGAGCGATGTTGCCGACCAGAATATCAATATGTGGAAGCGAAAAGTCATCCTTGGGGCTTGCCGTATTTAGATCTTTGTAATCTACACACATATGCACCTTGCCATCCATTTTAGGTATTGGCACAACATTTTCAACCCACCGAGGATATGATGTAACAACTAAGAACCTTGTGTTGAATTGCTTCATAACCTCAGCCTTGATCTTCTCGGACATCTCGGGATGCATAACCTTCTGCTTTATCAGAGAGCAACCCTCTTTCATCGGTAGACGGAGAACCATAATGTCAGTACCTAGCCCTGACATATCTTCGTATGACCAAGCAAAGATCTCAACATATCATGCAACATCTGGATTAACCTGTTCTTGATACCGTCTTCTAGGTTGGCACCTATCTTAACTTCTTTCATGTCTGCTTCAGTACCCAAGTTTACAACCTCGAATGACTCTTCATGCGGTTATATAGCCTTTTCCTCTTGCACTAACATTCTGGCAAGCTCTCCAGATATTTCACAATCTTCCCCACCTTTGTCCTCGGCTTGGTTGATCAGATTTTCAAAGTCATAAGTGGCAATAGCAGAATCATTATCAATGGGATCCAGAGTGGATATGGATCTGCAATTTATTATGTGGGTGTGTGTAAGAACCCATAGCTATTTGAAAGTGATAAAATAAAATAAAGGCAAAGATTGCAAAATTTGAATGCAAAACATCCAATGCTTTATTAAATGAAGATATGTTTATGAAATGACAATCCTTAACAAGTGGACCATTATGCCCCGGGTAAGGCACAAGGCTTAAAGTCATTGTTTAAAGATTACGTAACCAAAACTTTGAAAGCAATAAAATAGAAAGTAGCATTTACTCCTGATTAAATGAGATTGAGATAAGGTCTCCAGTCTTCCAGTTGCTGAGCTTGTTTCCGATAGTAGAAAAGATCCAACTACCTAAATCATAGTCACTGTCAACATCTTCTATAGCATAAACAACATCAATAGCATTCACACCCTTGTCATGCTTAGGCATGGGTGCAATAATCACATTGGGGGTCTTGGGAGGATCAAATTCAATTTCTTTGGAGTCAATCAGATCTTGAAATTTGTTCTTCAAGGCCCAACAACTATTGGTGTCGTGCCCGGGACTGTTGGAATGGTAATCACATTTCACATTAGGATTATAACAGGGAGAGGAGGTGTTGGGACTCTGAGGAGGATCCCTCAGTGTAATCAACTCTGCTTTCAGTAAGTGTTGTAATTCCTGAGACAGTGGCATGCTGATCTTTGAAAATTTCCTTCTAGGTGCGTCTGACCTATGCTGATTATTTTGTTAATGTTGTGGCATAGTTGTTGGATTAGAAATTAGTACAACTCCTACAGAATGATTACAATAATTTCTAGCACGACCCTTCTGGACATAAACATATTTTGTCTCCTTCTTTCTGTTGAACCTCTTCTTTATAGTACTCGAATATGCAGCCACTTGAATCTTTCCATTCTTGATACCATTTTCGACATATTCCCCAGTTAGAATCAGCTCGGTAAAACCAGATGAGGAGCTTCCAATTGGATGGTTAAAGAAAGGACCTGTCAGAGTTCCCATGAACATATCAACCAACTCCCTATCAGATAAGGGAGGTTTCACTCTTCCAGCCAGATCTCTGAACTTTTGGGCATACTCCTTAAACCCTTCATTCGAACCTATAGTCATACTTTGTAGTTACACACGAGTTGGTGCAAGGTCAGAATTGTATTAGTACTTCTTGTAAAAAGAAGCAACCATGTCTTCCCAAGTGCGGGTGTTGGTTCCCTCCAGCTGATAGAACCATTCAAGTTGTGTCCCAAATAAACTCTCTTGAAAGAAGTGAACCCGTAACTTTCTATCCGCAGTATGAGGCTGGATCTTCCGAATATAAGACCGCATATGAAGCTTTAGACATGACACACCATCATATTGGGAAAATACGGGGACCTTGAACTTATGAGGGATAACAACCCCCCAAAATAAGACCTAGTTCCTCATAATCCTATCCAGGAACTTTCTGGAGCTCCATAGCATTAAGTCGATCTTCCAACTGCTTGTATTTGTCATCAGCGGGAGGATACTATTCAGTAGAATAGTCTTCATCATAATCTTAGCCAGAACTAAAGTTGTTATTCTCTTCAGATTTCACACTCTTATCATCTTCTTCTTGGTTATCGTCTTCATTTAGGGGGACCTCAAAATCTAGGGCCCTTCTGGCCGAACCCTTGAATCTTCTGCCCATGTTCAGAAAGACTGTTGGCTTCTTAGTCTTCTTTTTATTCCCTTTTCTGATGAGGGTCTTCAGCTCGTCTTGTCCCTTAGGTAAGTCTAGGAACGTTTGCTGAAACTGAGCATTCCGAGCTTGAAGTTCTTTCACAGTTTGTTCGAGAGCCATCTTTTACTGAAATAAACAGTATAGCGGTAGAAATGTTTAAGACTAAGTCATTGGATTGACTAGACTTGTACATATCAAAATAAAAATCGCCATCACGCTTTATTGTTTCCAAAGGAATGGGAAAAGAGCGAATAACCTAAAAGAGGGGGAAAGATTCAAGGTAAGGGGGTTGGTTATGCAAAGTGAAGGTATTAGCACCCTAAACATCTACAATACTCCGTAGGAACCTCTTTGTAAAATATGTATATTTTGGCTATAAAATGTTGTATGTAAAAAAATAGATTGTGGAGGTGAGAAAAGAAATATTTTTTTATGATTTTTGCATCCGTCGCGGTTGTGAACCTTTAGTGCCTACGTACCACCTTCCGTGCAATAGGGGATCAGGGTACACGTAGTTCCTTTTAATTTTTTTTAAAACACCAGTGTGTTGGTTAATTTTATGAGATAAGACATCATCGTCATTTTCCGTGTGGAAAACATACTCACTATCCACAATCATAAGAAAGGAGAATTTGTATCATCTCAAAGTGGAGGATATGGCTTGGATTTTAAAATCAACAATGCCTCACTCAACACCCAAGTGGAAAATATCTCACTTCACTATATATTGTAGAAGTATAGTTGTTTGCATCACTACAAGGATTGATAAGAGTCTAATCTTTTGAGAAAATTTTAAAGATAAGAGCCAAAATGGCAAAATGGTTTGAATGAGATTGATTGACTTTTAGTCTTCTCACAAAAATGTCAAGGTATTGTTAAGTTGATTGAAGTTTATTTATGAAAATGTTTTGAAAATGCATGGACCTAAGTCCAAATTTATTATGAAAGTGGTTCAAGTTTAGAAACAAGAAGAGTTTTCAAAAGAAGGGAGAAGATTTTTGAAATTAAAGAAGATGGGAGGAGATGAAGGGACTATCCTAAAGCATAAGGTAAAAGCTAGGAAAGAGAACCGTCTAACCAACAAGAAGCCAACACTTGACATTATGAATCAAGATAGAATTCCAATTCTTTGGATTGAAACCAAGCAAGTAAAGATACTATACCTCTTGAGAAGACCAAACTTCAAATGTATTAAGTCTTCTCAAAAATTGGGCAGAGTAACGGCTGTATACGGGTGAATTCCAGATTACATACAAAGTAGGTAATCGCGATAACCTGCACACAAAACAAACAAGCAACCAAATGTCTTGAAGTAAACCCCAAGAACTCCAGAAAAATATTAATTAAGGTCAACAGGTCTCCAACATAGGCCAAGGTCTTTAATCCTAAGTCTAAGAAGTCCAATACTCCATAATGCCAAGGATAGTAACCAAATAGTCCAAGTATCATTAAAGTTTTTTTTATGGTTCATGTTGATTATTAAGTATCTTCAAAAAGAAAAGCTCAAGTGAGCAAAATAAAAATGGCATAAAAGTAAATGCTCAAGTGAGCAAAGATGAAAATAGCATGAAATGTAAATGCTAAAGTAAAATGGTGCATAAAGTAAAGGGCATAAGATAAAAGCATAAAATAAAGTCAATTGTTAGAAGTTAATGGTTAGTTGGATGACCATATTGAAACTTGCATTTGGAACTCATTAGAGGATTGGTAGAACCAAAGCCTCTCAACAACAAGTTGCATTTGCTTTTTGTCGAGTATATCATCCATTTAAGAATCCTCAAGGCAACATTTAATGATAAATGATGTTTAAGTGATCCGCATTGACCAAAGTTGATGAAGATCCATTGGAGGATTGGTAGAACCAAAGCCTCCTAACAATGAATCTCAAGGTTATTGGATCAAAGGGTTCAAATTAACATACTTGGGCTTGCAAATATAGGTTTGGGCCAAGAATGATCATTTTCTCGAATCGGGACAAAATTTAGCGTCATGTTAAGCAATCGTAAGTGGACTTATGTAGAAGTCACACCTATTTTGAGGTTGGTCAGTAGAAATCTATGTACTTCATGTTTGGATAAATGATATAGAGATCATCATCCCACAACATGTAGCACAAATAAAAAAAGAAACGGATAATATAAAGAGGGAGGGGAATGATAAGCTAATTTGGATCACTACCTCAAATTTCTTTCATCTTTAAATTTAATCACTCATCTAAATGGATTAAAGTACTAAACATATCATTAATCCAAAGCACCAAAAATGAATTAAATAATTCAGTCTTTGGTAGATTTGAATTAATGAACATTTACCCAACTTCATCTACACCCAAAGTCCATTGAGTTTAAAGAGAAATTGGACATTTAAAATTGCAATCTAAATCAACAATCAAAAGGAGTGAGTAGAAAAAGATAGATGGATCAAAACAGCCCCAAAACAAGGCAGAAAAAACACTTTGTCACTGTTACAATCGATTGCACTCTGGGAGCAATAGATTGCGTTAGTGCTTTTTAAAAAAAAAACGTAAAATTCTTCTGTGAAAATCGATTGCGCTGTGAGTGCAATCGATTGCACCATGTGAAAAACAGAAAATTAACATTTCAAAAGGCCAAATTCTTGTTCAAACTTTCCATCAAATACATTATGATCATGGATTTAATTGAGCACGGAAATTCCATCAAATAATGAGAAAATAACACCAATGGAATCACAAAATAATGCTCAATGAATCAAACCCAAAGATCACATTGTGAAAGATGAAAAATCCAACTTACCAAAGGTAGATCTAGAGAATTATCAAAATAACTTCAAGAATTTGCTTCAATTCAGCCCCAAGAATCAATTCCCAAGCTTGGATGTAGAGAATTGATAAAGAAAAAGTGTTTGGATGAAGGTTTAGCTCAAAGATTAGTAAGCTTCAATGCAAAGCTTACTAGCTTTTTTTTTGTTTTGAAAATGGAGCTTTGAGTGAATTTGGTAGATGGAGGGAATTCAGAGATTTTTTAGCAAAGTGAATTTGGCAATCAAAAGCTTGGTATTTGAATGAAATGAGGACTCTATTTATAGAGTTTAGGCTTGGAATTAATGGTGGTTTGAAGTTTGGTTTGGGAGATGAAATTAAGCTTGGTAATTAATTCTTGGAGCCAAAGTTTGAATTAATGATATATCTTTCAAAAAATGAAGAAAAATTGGAGCCAAAATTGACAAGCTTGAAATTGCTGATTTTTTCAAAATTTCATTTTGTGCAATCGATTTCACTCTGGGAGCAATCGATTGCATTAGTGTTTTTTTTTTTCAAATATTGCATAAAATGCACTATGTGCAATCAATTGCACTCTAAGAGCAATCGATTTCACAGTGAAAAAAATGAAAATTTTTAATTATTTTTTCTTTGCAAATAGAGATTTTAGAGAAATAATACCGGAAAACCTTATTTGTCAGATGCTTTTACTCAGTACCTACAAAACACAAATATTCAAAGACAAATATTTTTTGTATTTTGATTAGAAGTTAGTAGACAACACATATACAAAATATACCATTAAGGTGCTTGGAGATCCCTCAAGAGCAAACTTAAAGATAGGATGCAATAGGAGAAAAACCTCAAACCTTAGTTTGTGATTTGGTTGTACTGTGATAGTATGAGACAATAGAGGAATCTTAGGGGAAACAATTGGGGTACAACAACTGCCCTTATTTAGCTGTCATCTATCTAGATATACGAAGGTTAAAAATATTCGTGTCGACGCGATTGAAGATACTTAAATATAAAACAAACCCTATTTTTGGACCTAAGATACCATGCAATGCTTATGAGTATGAATGCAGATGAATAAGTCTAAAGGGACGCAAGACACCACTGGGGATGTAGAAAAGGAAACAAAGATCAAAAGAGAAACCTGACTAGGAAAGTAAATCATTGGTGAAGGAAAGACAAGCCTCTGTTGGGGTAATGTCCAAGATAGGATCCAAAGCATTGTCAACTTAAGAGAGTAAAGGATAATGGTGACCGACAAATGACTGCAAACTATCCAATCTTTGAGGGGTTAAAAAAAGTAACATCGACTCACCGGAGAAAGAGATGGTAAGATAATACCAGGAAATCTCAAGATGTATCCAATATTCATAACTACGAACAGATGAACTTCCATTGGAGTAACAAAATTTGGATGATGAACTACCTTCCATAATGACAAGGCTATCATCCATCAGAATAAAAAATATCAACAACAAACGACCTTCTATAA
This sequence comes from Vicia faba, assembly GCA_948472305.1. Classification (NCBI taxonomy): domain Eukaryota; kingdom Viridiplantae; phylum Streptophyta; class Magnoliopsida; order Fabales; family Fabaceae; genus Vicia; species Vicia faba. Next base: position 1,016,310,613 of record OX451735.1, read on the forward strand.
TGCCAAGGCTACCATCCATTAGAGTAACAAGAAATCTCAACAGCAGACTACCTTCCATAATGACAAGGCTACCATCCATTGGATTAACAAGAATTTCAACAACAGACCACCTTCCATAATGAAAAGGCTACCATCCATTGGAGTAACAAGAAATCTAAACAATAGACTACCTTCCATAATGAAAAGGCTACCATCCATTGGAGTAACAAAAATTTCAACAACAAACTACCTTCCATAATGACAAGGCTACCATCAATTGGAGTAACAAGAAATCTCAACAACAGACTACCTTCCATAATGATAAGGCTATCATCCATTGGAGTAACAGAAATCTCAACAACAAACTACCTTCCATAATGACAAGGTTACCATCCATTAGAGTAACAAAAATTTCAACAATAGACTATCTTCCATAATGACAAGGCTACCATCCATTGGAGTAACAAAAATCTCAACAACAAACTACCTCCCATAATGACAAGGCTACCATCCATTGTAGTAATAGAAATCTCAACAATATACTAACTTCCATAATGACAAGGCTACCATCTGTTGGAGTAACAGAAATCTCAACAACAGACTACCTTCCATAATGACAAGGCTAACATCCATTGGAGTAATAGAAATCTCAACAATAGACTACCTTCTATAATGACAAGGCTACCATCCATTGGAGTAACAAAAATCTCAACAACAGACTACCTCCCATAATGACAAGGCTACCAACCATTAGCGTAACAAAAATCTCAACAACAGAATACCTTCCATAATGACAAGGCTACCATGCATTGGAGTAACAAAAATATCAACAATAGACTACCTTCCATAATGACAAGGCTACCATCCATTGGAGTAATAAAAATCTCAACAATAGACTACCTTCCATTATGACAAGGCTACCATCCATTGGAGTAACAAAATATGAATCTTCTCTAGGAGTTATCAGATCCATTGGGGGAAGTACATGTTACTCAAATAAAGAGAACTGCCACTTGCTGCTATGAGGAGGAAATGCAATAAAGACTTTCCTGAAGGAGGAAAATATGGCTTCATGGGGAAAAAGATGGAACTCCTGGAGAAATACCAATAAATTCTTGCTGAGGGGATAAAACCTTCTTGTGCAAAATAAATAAACATTCTCAAACTAAAGCTCAAAGCTTGCCAAGATCCAAATAATAATGTTGCTGAGGGTATCCACTCTAAACAGAAATAAACCGGAATGAAACAGTCAACCAAAATACATCTCATGAGGAATAAACTCAAGAAGGAATCCCATTCCATCCAGACAATGAGCTGAAAAGAAGGCTGAAACAAAAATTCTCCCATGAGGGATAACTCAGTGGGGGAAGTTGAAGAAATATACATTTTTGCTTAAGGTTGACACTCTATTGGAGAGAGATTAACATAACTCTGCAAAAAAGGATAACATACCAACAAGATATTAAAAAAAATGCCAATAAGCAATGATTATGCATGATGCTGATATGAAGGTATGAATGTTATCATGTGTATGCTGACGAAACAATCATATAACACTGGGGATACACACAAGACCAAAAATGGGTACAATCAATACCCAGATAAATCACAAACATGATGGAAATTCCATAAGATAGTAAGCACCAACCAAGGAAACAAATTCTTATTCCATAGCTTAACTTTTCTGGGGAGGCATAAGATTAAACAAAACGATAATGTAACATCTTCCTCCGATATTCTATTGGGAAACCATACAAACTCCGGGGGGGGGACAAAATGTTTGAAGTTCATACTTCTGCCAAGGTTGACTTCACTGGGGAAAACAATATCACCTTATTGAGACATCAGTTGGGGATGACATTCTGACTTCATTGGGAAGGATAATTCTATATTGGTGAAGAATACTTCAAGATACGTTCTCAATAATGAGAGTGATAATTGCACCAAATTCTATGGGGAGGAAGTACGAAAACCTCACGGAGAAACAATTTCAGAACAATATCTCGTCTCAACATCACCTGGGGAATTTCAAGAAGTCAAACACTACAACAAGAAAACTTATGGGGATTTTAAATCCAACCCATCACTCGGTGGGAGAAAACCCAAACAATTGATAACCAATTCAACACTTCTTCAATAAGACATTACCCTTGTCTAACTACCGAGCATACAAACAAATTCTAGTACTACTGAAAGGAGATGTTTCGTAAAAGAGTCCAATCTTAACATGTACGGAGAGACAAAACCTTTACCAAATGAGTGAAGCCTTCACTGGGGAGACTTGGATAGAGTCTTCATATTATGGAAACCTTTTAGGTTTATCCGTCCCTGAAATTACTAATCTTGTCCTCCTTGTATCACAAAATTTAAAGCAATTTGTAAATTCTTTTAAAAAATAATTGTGTTATTTAATCTGTTTTCTTTGATCATTACTATCAATAAATGAAATCTTTATAATCCAAATAAAATAAGAATTGTAAATAATTGGATAAAAGGCTCAAATTTTATTAATAGAATGGTAGCCTGCAAATGTCAAGACTCCATGGATGATTACAAAGTTTAGAACATGGTAATATATATTGGAAAAGATACATTGAATTACAATGACCACCATTCTCTCTAGTAACTTTGAATTCCTAAGCCGAGACTTTGGTCGAAGAGTAGCAAGATCCAAGCCGATTGTTGCTCCATTGATCAAGTCTTGTCTAATGCAGTTACTTGCCAGAAAATCCCTAACTTTTGCCTAGGTTGCCCTTGCGGGTTTTCAACCTACTGGGAAAATTTATTCTGTTTATGTCTCTAATTTTTGCCTAGACCGCCCTTTTGGGTTTTCAGCCTACCGAGACACTCCTTTTTTCCTAAGCGGCCATTTCAGGTTTTCGTCTTAACGAGATGTTCTTTATTTTTATAGGCGAAGTATTTCTTGACTACATCAACATTCAAAGGACGTGGGAACTCCTCACCATCCATTGTCTAAAGAATTAATGCACCTCTAGAGAAGGCTTTCTTGATAACATACGGGCCTTCAAAATTGGGAGTCCACTTGCCCCTATAATCAGTGTTAAAAGACATAATCTTTCTGAGTACGAGGTCGCCTTCTCTGAATTCACGAGGTTTGACCTTCTTATCAAAATCTTTCTTCATTCTCTTTTTGTATAATTGCCCATGACACAAGGCTGTCATTCTTTTTTCTTCTATTAAATTCAAATGGTCAAACCTGTTCTGGACCTATTTAGCCTCCAATAACTTGGCTTCCATTATTACTCGCAAAGAGGGAATCTCAACTTCAATGGGGAGAACTGCTTCCATGCCATATACAAGAGAGAACGTGGTTTCTCCTGTTGAAGTGCGAACATATGTTCGGTACCCATGCAAAGCAAAATGGAGCATTTCATGCCAATCTTTATAAGTAACAACCATCTTTTGGATGATCTTCTTGATATTATTATTAGCAGCTTCAACAACCCCATTCATCTTTGGCCTGTACAAAGATGAATTGTGATGGACAATATTGAATTCTTCACAAAGTTCTATCATCATCTTGTTATTCAGATTCAAGCCATTGTCGGTGATGATTCTGCTTGGCACACCATACCGACATATGAGGTTGTTCTTAATGAAGCGCACTACCACCTGCTTAGTAACATTAGCACATGAAGCAACCTCCACCCATTTGGTGAAGTAATCAATTGCTACCAAGATAAAACGGTGTCCATTTGAAACTTTGGGTTCAATCATTCCAATCATGTCAATACCAAACATAGAGAAAGGTCACGGGGAAGAAATAACATTGAGAAGTGTCAGAGGCACATGAATTTTTTCCGTATAAATCTGGCATTTATGGCACTTCTTTGTAAATTTACAACAATCAGATTCCATTGTCAGCCAATAGTAATCTTCCCTTAGCATCTTCTTATCCATCGAATGTCCATTAGCATGAGTGCCAAAGGAACCTTCATGAATCTCATGCATCAACATGTCTGCTTCGTGTCTATCCACACATTTGAGCAAACCATGTCATAATTTCTCTTGTACAACAGATTTTCACTGAGGAAGAAACTGCTAGCCAATCTTCTCAATGTCTTTCTATCTTTATTCGATGCACCAATCAGATATTTCCGTGTCTGGAGAAAATACTTGATATCATGATACCAAGGTTTATCATCTACTACTTCCTCTATTGTAAATACATGAGTGGGCCTATCCAGTCGCCGAACTATAATCCGAGGTATATCATTCCAAGTATTCACTTGATACATAGAAGCCAGAGTTGCCAAAGCATCCTCCTTTTGATTTTCATCTCTCGGGATGTGATGGAATTCAACCTTATTAAAGAAGGGTAACAATCTTCTAGCATAATATTTGTAAGGTATCAAGTCGGGGTGATGAGTAACCCACTCTCCTTTAATATGATTTACTACCAAAGCTGAATCGCTATACACATCTAGAATTTTAATTCTGAGATCAATAGCTTCCTCGAGACCCATGATGCAAGCCTCATACTCCGCCATGTTATTGGTGCAATCGAATATCAACCTTGCAGTAAAAGGTATGTGCAATCCATGAGGAGTGATAATCATGGCACCAATTCCTTTACCATAAGCATTCACAGCTCCGTCAAATATCATACTCCAATGAGACTCAGGATCAGGACCTTCCTCAGGTAACGGTTCATCACAATTTTTTACTTTCAAAAACATCACATCCTCATCATGGAAATGATACTTCATAGACTGATAATCATCAACTGGTTGGTGAGCAAGATAATCTACCAACACACTGCTTTTAATAGCTTTTTGAGTGCGGTATTCAATGTCATACTCAGATAACAACATCTACCAATGGGAAATTCCCCTAGTGAGAGTAGGCTTTTCAAAAATGTACTTGATTGGATCCATTTTGGAGATCAACCAAGTAATGTGATTCAACATATAATGCCGCAAATGTTTTGCCACCCAGGCCAGAGTGCAACATGTCTTTTCCAGCATAGAATACCATGACTCACAGTCAGTAAACTTTTTATTGAGATAATAAATGACATACTCTTTCTTCCCTATTTCATCTTGTTGTCCCAGAATACAACCCATAAAATCATCTAACACTGTCAGATACATAATCAATGGTCTTCCTTCAACAGGAGGGAGCAAGATAGGAGGTTCAAGTAGATATTCTTTGATACTTTCAAATGCCCTTTGGCAGTATTCTGTCCATACAAAACCTTTAACTTTCTTTAACAACCTAAAGATCGGTTCACATGTTGCAGTCATGTGGGATATGAATCTGGAAATATAATTCAGGCGCCCAAGGAAACCTCTGACTTGCTTCTCAGTCCTTGGTGCGGGCATTTCTTGAATTGCTTTGACTTTATCAGGGTCAACTTCAATCCATCTTTGGCTGACAATGAAACCCAACAATTTCCATGATAAAATATAGATGGTACACTTATTTGGATTCAAGCAGAGACGATACTTCCTCAAATGCTAAAACAACTTAAAAAAAAATCTTCCACATGCCCTTCTTCCGTCTGGAATTTAGCAATAATATCATCAACATATACCTCAATTTCCTTGTGCATCAGATCATGGAAGAGGGTTATCATAGCCCTCTAGTACGTTGCACCAGCGTTCTTCAACCCGAAGGGCATCCCTCTGTAATAGAATGTTCCCCAGGGTGTGATAAACGTTGATTTTTCCATGTCCTCAGGAGCCATCCTTATTTGATTATATCTGGAAAATCCATCCATGAACAAGAAAACTTTGAATTTTGCTGTGCTATCTATTGTACCCCAAAATTTTCCCTCTCATTTTATCAAGATTTCCCCTCACAAAGCTCCTTGAACTCCAGTCAAGATTAGGGTTTTGCACTACCCAAGACATCTCCTTGCACTGATGACCTAAATTAGGGTTTGAGTTTTCACAAGGATTTTTGGACCTCCAAGGCTCAAAGTGACTTTCATACTTCATGTTGGACTCATAAGTTTGTCCATACCAAGTTTCAAGCCTTGAATCAAATTTTTGCCGAGTCAATTGGACAGTTGACCTAGAAATCAACTGTATTGGGGAAAAAGTCAACTATGGCCAATTTATAGTCAAACCTCATGAAGTTTGACCCACATCAACATTATAAACTCATATGAACCATTTGATCAAGTTTGGACCATAACTCCACAAGAAATTTGATCAAATCATCAAAAGGGCAAAATGGTCATTTTTAGGGTTTTGATTGTACAAAGGCAATTTCTGACTTTTGACCTAGCCAATGGCAAATTTGGTTCAAGAATGGACTCAAGGACTCAATGGCATCATATTTACCTATTCACAAGGTTCAAAAGATCTCAAGTGCATTGGATTGACAGATGAATTTTTCAGTCAACTGATCAAAATTTGACTGTACACTAAAAAGTCAAACTTTGACTTTTTGGTCAAAATCAAGTGCCAAGGGTCATTTTTCATCAAGATATGTCAAAACATGAAACCTGTTCATAAAGAAACCCATTTTTGCAAATTAGGGTTTAAAATTGAAAATTTTCATAACTTAGAATTTTTCTAAGTTATGAAATTTTCTTAATTTTTCCTAACTTTGCCCAACATTTTCACCATGATGCAATTGGATTCAAACAAAACTTCCAACATGAAAGTTGTAGTCCTCCACAAAGTCTACAACTTTGATTCAAAAAGTTTTCTCAAAAGAAGCTTGGATCCCAAGTTATGAGTTTTGGAACAAGGGTCCCTAAAACTTTTAACTTAGTGAAATTTTGCCCTAGTTTAGGCAGGATTTTGACCTATCTTCATGGCCATTTTTCACATAGTTACACTTGGAATATCAAGTGTCACTTCAAAGATGGATTTTATAGCATTTTGCAAGCTTTCAAAAATGTCCAAGAACTCTCCAAACACATTTGTGGTTAGGGAGAATCGAAGGCTTGAAGTTGGCAAAAACTCACTTTTCATCCATGGCATATTCATTGTTATACAAATTGCAATTTCAAGTCAGCTTGCTTTGCACTAGATTACAGGCCTCAAAACCATTTCACAC